>JARHVA010002327.1:1337500-1390000 GCA_037957365.1 Torreya grandis
ATTGTTGGGAGATAGTGTGTGGGATGTATGGTATATGGTCTATGGTTGGTATGGAAAACTAATTAGATGATGCTCTCCCTCCAATCTAGAATACTATACTAGGTACTACACTTGAGTTGTGAAAACTCTTGATTCATGAAGACTTTGCTCGATGGAGCTTTGTATCATGTTATATTATTGGAGATATTATTATGTATTGGTGAAAATAATAATATTTATTCATTGTACTTATATAGTAGTGGTTTAATGTTATGTCAATCATGGATAAATTTGCACTATTTCATTTATGATTCAAATGTGGTATTTATTTCTTATTCAACACTAGTTATAGTTTTTACATATGTTCATGATTATCCTTAACTAAGTGTATTAGCTATAAACCTATTTTTTAACTAAATTAATATAGTTAGTTAAATATCACTATTTATATTTCTCATCATGAAATCTATATGATGAATATCTGGAATTAGTTTGACAAAAAAAATTACTCTATTCCAGTAGAACCCAATGGGGTTGTTAGATTCAAAGAGATTTAGTCTTGATGGGTTCCTACAAGAGATAAAACACTAATAATTGATAAAGTTTTAAAATATTATGTGTGTGTATAGATACCAAGGAGGTAATTGTTGACTAGAAGAGAGATAGGGACAACAACTAGTTATTTATTATCTCTGTGGATAATAAAACCAATCCACATGAAATTAACCAACCAATCCATAAATATAGGTCTATTGTGCATATTTTAGAGTTATAGGATAATATCATACAAAATATTATCATGTGTTACAAAATTAGAGAAAATAAAAACTAGTGTAAAATGTTAACATGGTGAATTTGCACCCAAGGGATCTTACATACATACAAGTACTCACTTGGAACCAACATACAAAAGAAGGATTACGACCCTAATAGATGTTGTATGAAAAAAAAAAAAAGATGCAGCAATAAAAATATCTTGATCCTAAAATATAAATGGGTTTAATGTATGAGGCAATCATGATATTACATAATATACAACACTAGACTACATATGAGAATGATGTTGCAAACATTCACACACACACACACACACACACACACACACACACACACACACACACACACACACACACACACACACACACACACACACACACACACACACACACACACACACACACACACACACACACACACACACACATGGTGAAATCATGCAAATTATGAGGTATGATTGAGTAGTTAATAATTTTATATATCTAATAAATTTCATAATCACTCTATGAAATTTGGAAATCTTGCATAACATTAAAAATATCCTACATAATTTGTTAGACTACACACAAAGAGGGATAGCAACGAATTTATAAGGTGTTATGATATGTAAATACAAAGAAATAATTGGATGTATACTCTATAATTTATAGGAGTTTAAAATTTTTGTATTAAAATTTGTAAGTTAAATAAATGTGAAGCATCAATAAACATGGGAAACCATTAGATGACCTGATCTTAGTTATAACCTAGTTATGTTGAGTCTCATAGACTACACAAGAGTATAACCTATTAGGCTACTAAAATATTTTAAAATAATTTTTGATGATATAATTATGTAATGAAATTTTGAATTCATATATATGAATACCTATGAAATGTATTACTCTATATTAATTGGGAAGAAGTTGGCATATGTTGGGTAGATGATGATCAAGATGATCAAAATCAAATTGAATCACACCAAGGGGATAACATTAGTATCATACATATGAATAAATATGAAAACAATAATTTTATCATTATTAAATAACCTAACACACCCTATGACTATGGTGACAATATCTAAATTGAATATGATACAATTTTAATCTTAACAAATTATGAGCTATAGAGCTCAAAATTTTCCATCAATAGATATAACCATTTTTATAATTGAAAATAACATATATACCTTCATATAGACCTATGTTTATGAAAGAAAAAATTCTCTATTTTGACATAGGGGAGTGAAAGATTCCATTTGAGTGATCATCCACAAGGTATGAAGTAGATTTGATATATCAAGAGGGTGTGATAGACATGGATTAAACCAAACTAACTTAGGAAGCTGTTCTACCATGGGAGCTATGTCTTTAGAGATTATTCATTTAGATACCCATGTGTTTAACTGGTTAATACGATACCATGAGATGAGACCAATAAGAATGGTTTTTGATAGATAGTTAAAATTACCTCAATAATTTTAAATTGAGGACTCGGGATTATTTATTTCGATCTTAGAGTAACATGATTTAAAAGTAGATTAGTGAATTAATTCACTAAATTATTATTTAAATTGAACTACTAAGATATGGTGGGTAGTACACACTACAAATCAATTACATTTTTATTATTCTTGTAATTTCTTATGAGCTCAATTTCATATAGCACTTGTGATGATGAATAAATGGTAATTTTTCCTACAAGGACAGTGTCATGAATTGCATATTCATAAATGTGTTCATGTATGATCTACACAAGGTGTATAAACTAGATACTAGGTAGTTTTAAGATATATTTTAGCATCTCTTACAACAACATGTAAAATTCACTAAGAATGTAGGTAGGAAACTAAAAATTCAACCAAATGTTTAGTAGGATTTGATTCAAACCATTATCTTTGAGGATGAGAATAATTTATTAAATAACACTTAAAAATACAAATTAATTATTATTTCATGGATAAGAAGATGATCTATATCCCATTAAAAAATCATATTCATACTAATAGGAACCTATATATTTGAATATAACTATCAAAAATTGCAATGCTAGTAAGTAGAAATTTGTTTTTATTGCAAAACATGTAATATGCTAATGCAAGATAGAGATCAAATGGAGTCTATTGAAAATGATGATGACCTAAAATCAAAGAGTTTCTTTGAAGTTGAGTGAGAAGTAGAAGAACCAAAATAAAAAATCTTAAAACAATCTGGAGATGCACATATAAAAAATTTAAACATTAGAGAATAATAAGGGCAAAGGACACCTTTAAACATTGTGCCCATTTGGTCAAATAAGATATATCAAGAGCTATTAAATAAATTAGTAGGGTAAATTAGTACTGATTGTGCACCAAAGATTGTAACTTTTAATGGCCTGTGGACATATTAGATCTATTATAAGGCTTAAAATTACTTTAAGATTATCAATATGTCTTCCAAAAAATGTTTTCCAAAATTTAAGGGTGTACATATTTAATTAAGAGAGATGCACATATAACTCAAGGAGTGAATATAAACTCTTAACAACTACTTATACATGTTAAATCTGAATATGAAGCTTAAAGATAAGATTGGAACTAACCATATGTAAGAATCATGGATCGTCTCTTTGGTAAGGAAGGTAAAATGGGTAAGTATAATGGTTGTGTAACCTAAAAAATCAAGAGCAATTAGAGTATGTGGGGACTACAAAGCATTTGATGATTATTATATCATTTACCCATTTATAACTCTATTTATATATGATGTTATGGATTCAGTTATAGGGAATGAAGTTTATTCATTAAAATATGGATTTAGTGGATTTCAAAATATACCCATCATAGTTGATGATCAGACCAAAACCACATTAGTAACATTATGGAGATCCTTTACATAAAAAGTAATGCATTTTAGTCTCATTAATGCTCTAGTTATTTTCTCTAGAGATGTGGTCACTGCATTCAAAGACTTCATCCATAACTTCTTAGAAGTCTATCTTGATGATTGGGATGTATTGTCTCTATTAAAATAAAACTTATCCAAGATACATCTCACATTGTAATGATACCAAGCTTTTAACATTATATTGAATTTGAAAAGGTGTTTGTTTGTGGTACTATTTGGTGTCAACTTGGGTAACAAAGAGTGTAGTGATGAGATTGTAGTCAGCCAAGCTAAAATTATAGTCATTTTGATTATTTCACCTCATAAAAACTCTACCTAAGTGAGATACTTCCTCATACATAAAAGATATTATTTTAAGTTCATCAAAGTAACATAATTATATTTTTTCCAATGTAGAGATTTTTATGCAAATATAGATTTTTATTTGGACTAATAAATTTAATCTGACAAGTAAGTACACAAAATTGGGGAACAATAAGGGGCCTACCCATGGACTAAAAAAATTTGAGAAATGAGAACTTTTATAGATAATTTTAGATTTCTATATTCAAAATTGGAGGATGGTGTAAGAACATGAATTTTAGTGTTTTAAGTTGAGTGTCCAAAACTCTATTTTTATAAAAATTATTTATTATAACTATGTCAAAAATATAAAACTTGAATAAGAACTCATTTTAATATGAAAAAAGAGTAGATACCCAGCCATGTAGCCCTTCATTTTTTGAGCATAATTTAATATTGTTTGAAATAACTTGGTGAAACTTTAGATAAGACCATATAGTTTATAAACTATATATATATATATATATATATATATATATATATATATATATATATATATATATATATTCATTGAAAAAATATAGGTTATAAACTATATGGTCTTATCTAATGTTTCACCAAATTGTTATAAACAATATTATATTAGTTTTACAAGTAAATAGATCATTAAAATTGACAAAGAACTTGATAGTTGTCTATTTCGACCCCTAAATACAACAAAAAAAGTCAAAACTATTTCTTAATGTGTGTAGAATTAACCTTGGTTTTTAGCCATATTTTTTTTTACATTCAAAACAATGAAAAAGGATATACAAACCTACATATGAACATATATTTGTGACATGTGGTGAGGTAAAAAATATTTAGTTATAAATCAAAATAAATTCAAACTTAAAAATAGTTGAAAATTTTTTAGAATCTTATATTTAGAAAGAGGAGACCATGGCAGTCATTGTGGCAATAAGTTATAGAAAATTTTCACAAAAATTCATAGTGTGTTTCATGATAGAAGTTGATTTTTTTTGTTTTCTATCAAAACACTCATATTTTGTTGTGTGTTGATAGATACAAGCCTTTAGCTCATAAATACAACCCATTTTATAGCTAAAACACTTAGTTTTTGAATTCAAAGTCAACATAATGTGTACATATTATTCTCCCATAACATCAAAAATACAAATTTTAACTACTTTTACATGTTTATGATCATCTATTTATCATTATATACATTTATTCATACTTATTTAGTTGAGTTTTAAACTTTTTGAACCTCACAAACTTAATTTTTACTATAAATGATTAAATTTAGGCTGATTGACCCCTGTCATAAATAAATAAGCCAATAATCAAATGGTTGAATATGAAATAAATTGGAGCTATTTTGAGCCCTTAAACCTAAATACATAACTATAAAATGTGATTTGGGTTTTGATAGGCTCTAATTTAATTATATAATGAAGAAGAGAATCATTTAGTTCAATGACATATGCAAGTTTATCAAGTATAAGGTGTGGTGTTGGGCTCAATAAACTCAAATGTCAACAAATAATGATGGAGATAGTTTGGTGGTTCAATTTTAGAGGCAATTAGGGTGAATATGAGGCCCTTGAACCTAATTGTGACTATACAATGTGATTTGTGGCTAAATTGGCTTTGATTTCATCATAGATTGAGCCAATTAGTCAAATGTTGAAGTTAATTACATGATTTTTAAGAGTTTGAGCCACAAAATCCCATTTTAAATTGAATATTTTGGAGTCAATTGACCTTAATGTCATTGAATATAATGAACAATATAGTTGATTATTTTAATCAAATAGTAATTTGAGGCTAATTTGAGCCTCTTCAGCCAAATTGCAAGAAGACTAAATTAACATCATATATATTGTTTATTATCCTTTTGGAATTTCAATTTCAATTTCAAGGGATTTTAGACAATAAGGATGAAAATGAAAAGAATTTAAAATGTTTATTTTTGTGTGATCAACATTGGAAAAATGGGAAATCATATTATAAATCTATAAGGGAGAAAAAAGAAAGGAAGATTATTCATTATTAATTTCATCAAACTTAATATTACACAAAAAATTAGGTAAGTTAATGTAAGTTAAATGAGAATTTTTCTTGTAAAATAACCTTGTTTGGTATTTTGGGTCAGTGATTTGTCTAATTTGATTGTTTATAATGACTTTCAAATTAAAAAAAAAGAGCAACATGATGAAGCAAGGGATATAATGGAAGTTCATTTGATTTTTCAAAATTTTCATGGATTAAGAATGAGTTATGTATTGCAAAAGCATTTTTTATATCATATATTCAAGTAAAATGAAACATTGCCACTGTAAATGTTATGTATTTAGACAAGGGATGGTGTACATGATTAAATGGAAATATACACTAGTATTTCCAAAGGATGAATGGGTCCAACAATCTCATTTCAAAAGTAGTCATGAGGATGATATTTAGGCAACACATTATCTATTAATTATTTATTTATTTTATAATAAATATTATATTTTTTATGATATAAGATATTGGTTGAGAGATAACATCTTGGCTTTCATTTGGAATGGGTATGATAGATATTTCCTATGAGTAATGCTTAGACCATATTAGTTGAATGTTAAAACCTTAAACCCTAAACCCAAAGGCAACACTCAGACCCCATTTTATCATAAATTTAAACATGAAGGTAATTAGAGCCAACTTGAACCCATTTAACCTAATCTTGAACCCAATTTTGACTATATGAAGGTAATGTTTTAGGTCAATTGACCCCAATATCATAAAAACATTAAATAATAATGTCACAAAAATAATTTATATGATCACACGAACATAATATATAATGCATACATGTTATTTTTAATAAAAAGGGTAAAAATATATTAATAAAAGAACAAGAGCATTACAAGAAGAATGGGGGACCGAAATCCCCAAAGGAAAACAACAAGTGCAGAAAAACTAGGGACGAACCCACCTATATGTTCATATGAGCCTTCCTATCTTCCTCCAAAATATGTTATAGACTAAAGCAAAGCTCCAGGGAGAGACTCCCAATCCTCAGAATTGCCACCATCTAAATGCTCAAATGCCCATTTTGCCAAACAATTCACTACTCTATTCAATTCATGGGGAATATGAACAAACCTAATTATATCCATGAGCGAGCTAATCCTCAAAATCTACTACACAATCCCAACCAATTGCCAATTGACATCTAGCACATTCCTCTTAACAAGCAGGTTGATCATGACTTGAGAATCTGATTTGCAAATGATCATATGCCAACCCGACACCTGATCCTTCTCAAGAGCATAGAGAATAGCTTAGCCTTCCGTCATGTTGTTGGTTTGTGTCACCTCATGGACTGCAAAGAGAAAAATCACCATACCTTCAAAGTCTCTACCTATCCCACTAGTACTCGCAAGGACAGGATTGCCCCTAGAAGAGCCATTCATATTGATCTTAAGAAACCCATTGGGAGGGTACTACCATTGAATGTCCCTATGAATCTTCTCTTTACCCTATTGACCTCTCCTAACACAAGCTAAATTACCTGCAAATTGCTAGAATCCTAGGCACACCACCACCTCAGCATCTTATTTAGATAAAGGGAGACAAACCTCACTCTTGGCCTACACAGTATCTTGAATCATCCCTACAACTTTCTACCATACTTGTTGCACCATAATCCTCTCATTCTAGAATATCCACTTATTTCTCTCCAACCAAAGCTACCACAACAAAAAGATGGGCCCCCCTTACCAAACATTCTACATAAAAGTCATCCTTGAGGGGGGTTCTCCCATGCCACTCCAAAAATTGACCAAGAATGAAACATGGAGATAGAGGCACTGACATACATCCCACCAATAATGCCAGAGTTACAAAGCAAAGGAGCAACAAAAAAATAGGTGAGTAGAATCCTCCTCAGCCACTCTTCACATAACACAAATATACCAGCCTTAGAAGCCTCTTTTCTGGAGATTGTCCTAGGTCAAGCACCTATTCCAAGACAACAACCAAACAAAGTAGTTGCATTTTGGCCATGAGAATTTATTCCAGACCTATCTCCACCATTATACTTCTCCCTATCCAATCTCTGAGATAATAAAGCCTGATATCTAGAAGTAACTGTGTAATTTCCTTTAGCATTGGGAGAACAAGCAAGCTCATCTTCCTCCTAGAGGGAGCTAAATTAGCATCTAGAAAGGTGGTTTAGTAGCTCATCATGCTCCTCCTACATTCTAATAACCAGCGAAACCTCAAGTGCTTCCCATTTTGCCACCTCCATCTATTTGCAAGAAATGTATGATTTAAATTCACTCACTCGAGACCAACCAGCATCAAGGAATCTCTAGCAAAGGTTTGACAGATTAGGGAACTAATAAATAATGGGAGGGTTACTGTCCCAAGAATCAATCCAAAAGAGAGCCTTGGATCTCTGCTTACAAATCCAAAATAAGCCTTCCTTAATAAGAGAAGCCCCTTTTTTGAGAGTCTTCCATATCACTGAGTGGATAATGAGGAATATCACTCTGAGTGGCCCATGAATAGTACTTTTGAGAGAGAATTTTGGCCCAGGCCTTGTCTTGTTCATTGCACCATCGCCAATAAAGCTTAGCCACCAAAGCAACTCCATTTAAGTCCATCTACCTTAGGCCAAGCCCCCCATGTTGTTTGGGGCTACAGACCATCTCCCATCTAAATAAGCTCCATTTTGAGGTCATAAAAGTACTAGCCCATAAAAATTTCCTGGTAACCAAATCAAATTCCTTAACAATTCCCACTAGGGCAACCTAAAGCATACATTTATAAATGGGAAAATCCTGCACCATAGATTGAATTAATTAAACACAGCCCATAAAATAAAGCCACCTATGAGTCTAATGATTCAACTTCACTTGAAATTTATCCAAAATATTATGCCAGTATTCTTTCTATATACGACCAGCTGTAATAGGAATACTTAGATCAAGGGGAGAGTCCCAATCTAAAAATGCATAGTCTGAGTAATTCACTACTATATGGGAGCTAGTGTATTAAAGAAGAAGACGGATGACTTGTCTTCATTGAGTTCGTTAGATAAACATCCAACACCCTACACAAATTGGCAGCTTCACTCATTGTGGTCATGCCCATCAGAATAGTGTCATCAACAAATTGCAAGTGAGACTGTGCCAATAATTCACCCCCATCACCAGCCTTGAATATGATCATCCTATTTGTTCCTTCTGATCATCCTCCCCAAGCCTTCAATAAGAATAATAAAGAGATACAGAGACAAGGGATCTCCTTATCGTAGCCCCCTAGAGGCACCAAATAACTCTGTATGTTTCCCATTGATAAGCACCAAAAAGGAAATTGAGGAAATGCAGCTCATGACCCATTGGTTCCATTCATCCACAAAACCAAAAGCTTTGAGAACCTTGCATAGGAATGACCATCTAACCCTATCAAAAGCCTTGGCCATATCCAGCTTAATAAACATTGCCTTATCCTTGGAGTTGGCCATGGAGTGAATGGACTCAACCGCTATGACAATACCATCAAGAATTTACCTGTCTTCCATAAAACCACTTTGTTCTTCAGAAATCACATTGCTAAGTCTAGTTTTTAACCTTTTTGCAATGATTTTATAAACAACATTACAAAGAGATATAAGGTGAAACTGACTTCGCCTATCAGCTCCTTCTCATTTCTATATGAGGGCAAGATAAGTCGCATTTGAAGCCTTAAGAATTTGTTTATTCCACTGAGATTCTTGAACAATAGCTAAAATATTCAATTTGATCATATCCCAAAATTCTTGATAGAATTCAGTTGGGAAGCTGTCAGGACCAGCTGCTTCCCCTTTTTCATCTGGGAAATAGTCGCCTCAAGCTCCCCAAGTGTGATATCCTTCATTAAATTCTCATTCATTTCATGCATCACCAAGGGTAGAATGCAGTAGAGAACCTGTGCTTCTTCTGGTAATTCCTCATTCACATCTTCCCTAAAAAGAGTAGATAAATATTGCACCACCTCCTCTAACATTACAGGAAAGGAATTAAGTTGCTCACCTCTTTCATTGACCAAGATCGAGATAGAGTTATCGTTCCTCGTGGCTTTGGATGATTGAAAGAAAAAAGAAGTATTTATATCACCTTATTAGAGCCATTCTATCCAAGCTTTCTACTTCTAAAAAACTTCCTCCCATAGCTTGGATTCTTCCAGGTCTTTCATAGCCTGAAATTCATCTTGAAGTAAGATTTTAGTCAATCCTTCCTCCCTGATTGTTCTTGTGATACCATCAAGCTTAGCCTACGCATCAGCCTTATCATGAAAAATATTCCCAGATCTTTGATGATTCCACTATTTAAGCTTATACTTTATAAATTATAGTGATTTAATAAAAATATACATCACTATACGATGGGCAAGCCTACCCCACCTCCACCAGTTGGCCACACATTTGAATAATGACTGATCTCGTAGCCACATGAGTTAGAATCTAAAGGAAGGAGAGCGAGGCTGGTACTTTGAAAAACTTTTCAACTTAATAGGCCAATGATCTGATCCTCTCCAGTCCAAAATCTTAGACCCTATAGACAACATACCTTTAACCCAGTAGCTAGAAACCAAAAAATGATCCAATCTCTTAGCAATGCAATGTTGGCCAATCCTCTGATTATTCCAAGTAAACTATCTGTTGTTGGGCTAAATGTCAACTAAATTCAAAACTTCAATGTAATTTCACATAAGCAAGGTAGAGGGGTCAAGCTTTGTCATACCACCATGTTTTTCAGTCAAATCCAAAATAGCGTTAAAATCTCTAGCCATAATCCAAGGTTGGAGGGGAGCTAAGCTACGGACAAAACTAATGTGGCCCCATAGGGATTATTTACCCCACCAATTAGTAGGGGCATAAACATTAGATAGAAGAATGACTTCCCCCATCTCAAAGCTAGAAGCCATCATAGTCAAGGAAAACTTAGAGGACAACCATCCTATGAGGTCAATCTTGCAAGGGTTCCAAAGGCAAGCTAATCCTCCTAAAGATTTGGTAGCCCCAATGCATTGACAGTCCCCTTGTCTCCACAACTTAGGTGCTAATTTAGACATAGCATCTACTAAAAGTTTAGTCTCCTACAAAAAAAGGACATTAGGTCTTTGAATTCTAATCAAGTTTTGAACATAATTTTGTCTATGGCTATTGGTCAAACCGCTTACATTCTAAGATAGTACAATCATTTCAAAGGATTTATAAAGTGAGCATCCAGAGTCTTCACTGACCCTGACTCCACCAAAGTCTCTCCCATTAGTTTCATCTTTTCCAGATCTTTTTTCCTACCAAGCTTGGCCGATTTCTTCCCCCCCTTCTTAAGGTCTTTTTGCAAAATTCCCAAGTGAGGAGAAGATTTACTACTCCTTGCTGCTCCAAATTCTTTGGATTTCCCTATTAAAGATAAATTCCCATCTTATTTAGAGGGAATAGTTGAGGAAGTCAAAACATCCGATATCAACATCTACTAGTCCATATCCATGTGCCCATCCCCAACATAATGTGATTCAGTTAAATCAACTAAAACATTGTTCTCCTGGGCTAGGCCCTCAATCTATTGATCCAAAATCATCAACCCTATGTTCACCTCCTATTGGTTAAGGTCATCTAGAATTTCAAATCTATTAAGCAAGTCATCTACCTATCTTTCCTTCAAAGACTATTTGTGACCCCTACTTCTATATCACCCTTTAACTGGGATAAAACTATTAGTTGTTGGTGCCTCACCTAGAATCAGGTCCTTCCCTTTGTCAGTTTTAGGTGGATTATGAGCAAGTTGAGTAGGCTAAGATTCAAAGGTTTTATATTTGGTACACCATCATTACAAGTGATCATAAGCATTGGAAAGATGATAGCAAAAGGGAAGAGTTTCATAATCCAATTATTGTACCCAAGAAAAGGGTCCTGCACTCATTTCAATAGCATCAGGTATTGGCTTACAAAGATCATTTTCAACATAAATGTGGTCATAAGTCATTACCTTTTTCCCAAGGATTGACATTAATGAACTGACTGGCCTTCCCAGGAGGGACACAAGAAATTACAAGGTATCTTCATGACAACATTCCACCAAAAAGTGAGGTAGTTGCACCCACACTGGAACATAGTTCAACAATTCCTTTGAAGGTATAAAACCAACATGCCACAGCTTGATAAATAGCCCCACTTGATTGTGAAAGTATGGACCTTTAGCAAAGAATCTGCTATAGTTAGTCAAGCAGGTAAACGTGACCATAAAATAACTGTTGGCTAACATTGTGATATTCATTTCTCCTTCTGGAGCCCATGTCCTCTGAGGTCACACTTCCAAGAACTAGAACAAAGTCTTGAGCCCCAAAAACTTGCAATACAAAGAATGATTTGTATAATATTTTATATCCTCAGCAATCATGTCCATAGGTATGACCAATTTAGGCCTCTCCTTACATCTTTCCAGGCATCCATTGACCTTGGGAAGTCTCATGCCAATTGGCTCTTCAGCATCACATGGACCTAGAAACAGTGGGGGGAAAACCATTCTAGCACTCTTTAGGCTCTGGGTTGACTACTGTACTCCCAACGCCACCCTGTAGCTATGACCTACGCTCTTCCCCTTTGCACCCTCCTTCCTCCATGTGCCTTCCTTCTCTCTTTTCACCATTTTCATCATAGTCCAAGATATTTTTTTTTCGCATACATGTTATTATCCCTATAGATAAAAAGTCATTATCGAAGGTTTATTTTTTGAAAATTATGACTCCACAAACATTCTTTACATCATTCTATGTTTCCCATAGTGAAGATAAGATGAATCAAATTATTATTTGCATCCCCAACAATCAAAATGAATATTTTTTTCTTTGCCAAGTCATGGGTGATGCAGCCTATTCAAAGAAGAGGAATAAGTTAAAGTACAAAACACTAGAGTAATTATAAGAGTTGAGAAATAAATAATATTTATGAATACAAACATTTCATTTGAGACAAGATATGAAATCTATCACTAATGACCCAAATGTTGTAGATAATGATGGAATTGACAACAATTAATTTAATAACTATGATGAATATATACCTATTATTCCAAATTATGTTATAAGTCCACATTCAATGTATAATATTTTTGATATTGTTGATTATTAATCTAGGCATGATGATTTACCTCTTATCAATGAAAATAATTTCATGAAAACACATAATGATTAAATGAACAAAGAAGAAAATGTCATCGCATAACTAAACAATGAATCTAGCAATGAAAAACTACCAGCTAACATAAGGATTTTGAAATAGCCTCTCAAAAAATTTCACCATTAACAACACCTCCCAAGATTGTTCATAGAAAATTCAAGTACATAATTAAAGTTAATTATTTTTTAAAAATGAATGCATAACAAAATGTCTAACCACCATTCAAGAATACTAGATAATTTTATTTGTATAATTTATTTGATAAATTATATTTTGATGGTAAAAAAATATTAAGTGTTTGTTTCATTGATGAAATTGATTAAAATGATACCTATAATATACACCCTAGGATTAATAACATCTAACATAGATTCAAAATAATTAAATTGTTTAAAATATACATGACACATATCATGTTAAAGGCCTAAAATCACACAACAAATATATTGTAATATTTCCCACTAAATAATTAAATCCTATGTACTTAGTGGTCAAATGTGTAAAAAATTACGGATTTAAAAAACTAGGTGAGAAATTGACATAAATAAAAAAATAATAATGAAACAATTGGAAAACACTAAAGACTTAATGATTCCAATACCATTCAGATCTAGGCATTCTCTGATAGACTTCCATGAAAGTACAGGGCTTTAACTGATGTTATCCAATATTTACTTGCATAATTTTGGAAAGGGAATACAAGAGTTTCACCTAATACAAAAGATGTAGTGAAAATAAGAGTTAATTCTTATAACCATGAATTACATCTAAAAAATTTATTGAATATGACTCAAACATAATTATACTCAGTTTTTCAAAAATATCCACAAATTTATATTAGTCAAAGATATATTGAGATGTCTAAACTATTTTTTGTAAAAAAATAAATTAAACATGCCCCACTTCCTATTCTAGGAAACATGTTGAATTTTTAATAAACTATGATGTTTTTCACCATATACGTTGTGATTTGCAAACTCAACATTTTTTTGGAATGTGGCATGGAAGTCCTAACAAAATCAACCATGTAATATTTTCCAACTACTTTTTGTGAAAGACCAAATAGAAATTTATTTTATAATAAATAATGTTTGAATGTAAATTTCATCATTTATGATGGATTATGAAAATAAAAAAATATACATCCATAGAGAGAATAAAAAGTGAAATTAAAAAGAACTTAGTTGGTTTGAGAAAATATTTGACTTATAAAGTGAAAAATGAAAAATATTATATAAAGTGTGTGTTTGATTCAAAATAGATGCATGTTTTAGAATTTAAGATCAAATTCAGGGCAGTGTGAGTATTCAAGGTACACACAAAGGGAACGATGGTTGGATGAACATTTCAAGTGAATCAAAGAAACATTCCCACTTGGTGTTATTATTGCAGTATTCAACTTTGCTAATAATTACACATTCAAATCACAAATAGAAGTTTAGTCAGAATATTACAACTAAATATAGGTTTTGATATTCATGAATATAACATTCATGCATGTATGTAATATTATATATCAACATCAACAAATACCAATGGAGTACCATTTCTATGTCACTAATGACCGATCATATTGTACAATGTATGTGAAAGTTTGTTTTGAGAAGTTATTGGATAGTTGAATGATAGGAACATTAATTTCAATTAGGATTACATTTGATCAAATAATTTCACAAAATAAATGAAGAATGCATGGATGTTTTACTATTTCATCAGGATGCACCTGATCACTAGTGTATGACATATTTTGAATTTCACTAAGGATGGCTATAGAAAAGGATAGCATGATAGTGTTGGAGCATGTGTAAAAATAATCATTTCAAGAGAGGAGATAAATTTCAAATATTATGTTGTCTTAACTAATGAAAAAATCATTACTGAATGGTGTAATGAGAAGAGGGCTTATGGTTCTCAAGAAAAATATACTATTCATAGATATTTTTGGTTTATAAAGGAAGAACACTTGGAAAAGTATGATGATTGTATGACTATAATAGGATCAAGTTATCTCCACTCATTTTATAGCTCAAATGCTAGTAATAAAACTACAAGACACTTGGCATGTTTTTTTTACATGCATAAAATCTATTTGGAATGACTATGAGTCAATTATTAGGTGTATAAATGGAACATCAAACATATATTTATAATCAACACATACTAGGTTCTACCATCATTAAAACTTATAAATATGACATCATCACTTGAATTTGACCACGTATATGATCTAGTGTAACTAGTTATAATATTAATCATTATGTACTATTTATTCTCATTGTCTATCTTGAAAACATTAGTAAAATGGAATGGACTAAGTTATTTGTTCTCATTATCTATCTTGATACATTCCATGTTTTTGTAGTTATTGTTAACAATGACAATGAAGAGGGAAATAATTACTACTTATGTCAGTGTGTAGAGGAAAATTCAAAAATGAATTCCTGATTCATATGTGGAGAAAACATTGATCATCCCACTAAGTCTGCAATTGTCAAATGAACTTGGATTCAATTATATCATATGAAAAAATTATATGTATGGTTGTTTGAAGACTTTGAAACATATATGAAGATAGTAAACTATTCAAATTTGTTTCTTGCAACATATATTCAATTGATAAAATATCATCAGAGGCCATTAAACAAGAACATATGGAAATTTCATGACTTAAGACATGAAGATATTATTTCTACTATCAAGATTAGAGTACACCGTAGTTATTTATTGGATTGAGATTCTAAGATATGTTGACTTGTCAAATGTGGATGTATTTAATTTTACCAGATTTTATTCATTTCATAAATTACATATAAATTTAATTTTTAGTTATTTACTACCAATTCTTTTTTAGGTTATTGGTGACAAATAATCTTCCACATTTATGTGGTTGGCACTATTTTTAAAGACTTGCATATTCTTTAAGCTAAGAGAAAGTTAATATAAGTATTTATTTATTACATAAAGGGTGATCTTAAGACAAAAATGGGTGTTATGTATCTTGATTATAAGTGATAGGAGGAAAATAAACTATTATTCAATGTTATCTATCATCGCATATGTGTTGGAAATGCTAACTTTTAGACAAGAAACCTTAGAGGTATAATTTTCCAAATACAACTTCAACTGTAACAACATTTGTTGTCAGAGTTTCCACACTCTTGAATAGTAGTGGAAACTCACTTTTGGGTGTATTTATATTTCAAATTAATTGTATCACATTTAATTTTACTATCCAAACATGCTTTAAGTCAGTGAATTACATCTGAAGGTTAGAGAGGTAGAAATACTAGTTGGAGGAAAAGAATTTGTCTCTTCACTATAAAAACATTGCATTTCAAGACCTATCACTGTAATTTATAACATAGATTAATCATGAAGGTTTAATAAATGTGGTATAGGTTAAAATTATAGGGCTTATACATTCACATGAGGGTTATTTTTTTTCACGTCAATGACTTACAATTTTCATTTTATGCATGATTGAATTTAGGCTTAAAAACTACACTTTTTTGTTTTTTGAAGGGTATTTTTGATGCCAAATTAGATGGTGGGTCTCTTGATCAGCCATGATGATAGGGAAAATAGCCTATTAATAGAAATTATCTACCATATTTTATGTGTTTTTAAAGCCAATTTTGATCCACAAAGCATTGGAGACAAATTTCTCTTACTGCATCTTAAACTTTAACAACATTTGTTGTCAATGTTTCCACACTCTGAAGTAGTAATGAAAACACACCTATAGGTGGATTTAGACATCATGTTCATGGGAACCTATGTAATTTTCATATTTATACATGATATAAGTTAGTTTATTATAAATATATATCCCTAAGGTATAAATTCTAGTTACAAGATAATAACTTGTCTCTTCACTATAAAATAGTTACATTCCAAGACTTGTCACTGCAACTTGTGCCATAAATTCATATTAAAGATTACATATATGTGTTTTAGGTTTAATTTATATGTATTTTTAATGAATTTTATGGTTATTTTTTTATTGTGTTAATTAATTATATTTTTTTATGCATTCCTGAAGTTAGGCTAAAATTACATTTTTCTTGTTTTAGGAATGATGTTTTTGAGGCCAAAATATGTGGCGAGTCTCTCAACTAGGCATGATGAAAGTATTAAAATGGTCCTAAATGTTACCTACCACCCCATATTTGTTTAAAATTATATTTTCTATCCACAAATCATTGGAGTTTGAGTTTTCCAATTGTAACTTTAACTTTGAGAGTATTTGTTGTTAGTGTTTCCATAATCCTAAATAGAAGTGAAAACATGGTTTTGATTAGATTTGTATGTCATGGTCGTGATACAAAATGTAACTTTAATATAATATGTTTTTTAAGTTATTTAATTTCATGTGGATTTAATGAATGTATAAATGCTAGATGGAGGACAAGAACTTGTGTCTTAACTATAAAAAATGTTACATTTTAGGACCTATCACTACAACTTGTGCCATAGATTCATCCTAAATTTTCCATAAAAATTATATGGGGTTAAAATATATGTATTAAAAATTCACATTATTATTTTTTATTTCATTCTAATGACTTATGCTTTCAATTTTACACATGCTTTAAGTTAAACTAAAAAACTTCATTTTTCTTATTCTGGGAAGGGTGTTCTTAAGAATGGAATCGGTGGTGGGTCTCTTGATTAGAAATGGTAATAGTAAAATAACCTATTAATTGAAATTATATTTCAAATTTCATGTGTTATCATTTGTAACTTAAATACATGAAGCAAATTAGGTGGATTTTTCCATTAGTAACTTCATCTTTGACAATATCTATTCTCAATGTTTCCATGCTCCTGAATAGTACTAAAAACACACTTCAAGGTAGATTTGGACATATTTGTCATGGGATAACATGTAATTTTCATATATATACATTATTTAAGGTATTTAATTTTACATTTAGGTCCTATAGGTAGACATGATAGTTGGAGGATAAGAACTTGTCTCTTCATTACATAAAAGTTGCATTTCAAGAACCATCACTACAACTTGTGACATGGACTCATCTCCATGTTTACATAAATGTGACATATAGTTTATTTATAAGTATTATAGAATAATTTTAATTTTATTATGGTTCATTCCAATAAATTATATTTTTCATTTTATGCATGCCTAAAGTTAGGCATAAAACTACATATTTCTTGTTTTGGGAAGGGCATTCTTGAGGTTGGAATGGGTGGTTTGTCTCTAAAATAGACATGATGGGAGGAAAATAACATGGTAATATAAATTATACTCCATAACATACATTTTTTCAACACTATTTTTTAGCCACAAAGCGCTAGAGGTGGATTTCTCCTACTACAGCTTTAACTTTGATAATGTTTATTGTTAGTATTTCCACACTCCTAAATAGTAGTAAAAACATGGTTGTGGGTTGATTTGAACATCATGGTCATGGGATAACATGTTATTTTACTATAAATATGTGTTATATTTTAGTTAATTTCACCTTGAGCTCCCTTAGGTGGAAATTATAATAGGAAGATAAGAACTTGTCTCTTCACTACAAAAAAAATTACATTTTAAGACCCATCATTGATACATATGCCATGAATTCATATTGAAGGTTCCATAGACATGATATATGGTGTAACTATATAGTTTATACATTCAAATTATGGTTATTATACCTTTTTAAAATGACTTAAGTTTAATTTTTATGCATGCTTGTAGTTAGGATAAAAACCACATTTTTATTATTCTGGGAAGAGCATTCTTGAGCATCGAATAGGTGGTGGGTCTCTCGATCAAGTATGATGTAATGATAATAAAAAATTAATAAAAATTATATAACACATAATAAATTTGTTAAACACAAGTTATGATCCAAAAATAACTAGATGTGAATTTATCCAATTTTAGCTTCAACTTTGACAACATTTGTGATAAGTGTTTCCACACACTTAAATAGTAGTGAAATCATGTTTATGGGTAAATTTAGATTTTTTGGTTCTAGGAACACATGTAATTTGACTATATATATATATATATATATATATATATATATATATATATATATATATATATATATATAAGTGAGGTTATTTCACCTTGAGGTCCCAAAGGTGCAAATTATAGTTGTAGGAAAAGAACTTGTCTCTTCACTACAAAAATGTTATATTTTAGGATCCCTCACTACAACTTGTACCATATATTCATATCTAAGGTTCCATTGAAATTTTATAAGGTGAAATTAAAGGTATTAAACACACACATGATAATTATTATAGTTCATGCCAATGACTTACAATTTTCTTTGTATGTATGCTTGGAGCTAGGCTAAAAATTACATTTTTTTAATTTTAGGAAGCACATTCTTGAGGCCACAATTGGTGGAGAGTCTCTTGACGTAGTGTGATTAGAGGAGAGTAACCTGATTTTATACATTATATACCATCATTTATGTGTTGTAATTGACATTTTTATCCATGATTCAATAGATGTAGAGTTTCCCAACTGTAATGTCAAATTTGAAAACATTTATTATCAATGTTTCCATGCTCCTGTATAATAGTGAGAAAATGATTCCAAGTGGATTTCAATTTCATGGTCATGTTGCTACATGTAATTTTACTATTTATATTTTATATAAGAAAGTTACTTTCCCCTACTGGTCCTAGAGTTACAAATGCTATTTGAAGGATAAGAGCTTGTTTCTTCACTAAAAAAAGTTACATTTAAGGACCTATCATTGTAAATTATGCCACAATTTCATGTCTAAGGATACATAGACATTATATAGGGTTAAATTATGGGTATTAAGTATGCACATTATTTTTTTACCAATTTATGGTAATGATTTAAGATTTTTATTTTATGTACAACTGAAGTTAGGATAAAAATTTGCATTTTTTTATTTTGGGAAGTATTTAATCCTAAAAAGTTTTCTTTTCTAGGTTGAGTTTACCTAGATAACTCATTAAAGAGGAATATATAAATGAATAATCACAAGTGTGATAATTAGATCTATAGTAGGCAAATTAGGTGTTAAACTTAGATATAAACATAAACTAAACTTATTATACTAAGTCATGATAATAATAGTAAGTACAACTATGTCAGATATAAAAATGACAAAGAAGTAATGTACATATATGGTTATAATGCTAATGTAGTTTTGAATATAGAATACGCATGAATCAGAATAGAATATAGTTCTATAATATTTTTTAGATTCTAATTTGGATTCTTCTAGAGGTGTGGATACTAACATCAGCTTGAAATAGTTGCATTGACACTACTATCTAAACTCAATGTAAGTTTCCTATACATAATACATAGTGAAAAAAGGTGAATCCACCCAGATGCTTATGTGTTTGAATTTAAATTGTATCTAGTGCATTAAGATTTAGATCGTGGATCATATCTCATCAATAATTTGTAAAACATTAGTTCTTCACCTTCATAATTACTTTGGAAAATTATGGGTTAGTGGGCACACATTGTCAATCTAACCCCAAAGGCCCTTCTATTTAAGATAATTGCCTATATATCCAATAATTTGAAGAAGGCATTAGACTGATGTATTTATCTTATACATGTTGGATTGTATGTGAATCATGTAATATGTGATAAACAAGTACAATAATGACCTACATTGTAACTTATAAAATATATCTCTTGGGTTGCTCCTTTAGTACTTCAAACCTATAGATGTGTTTTCCCTATGACTAATATGGAAATATGGAAGCTTATATTAATTTAATGCTTGATTAAATGATTATTATAAGTTTCCTTGGTATCTTTTAGTCCTTTTATGAGGTTAGGGTAGGTGCTCCCTAGGTGATAAATGAATGATGGATGATCTTATATTTATATTAATCCCTTTGGAGAAATAAATCATAATAAGTAACTTAGGATGACTATTAGGATATGTTTAATTTGATAATTATATGAATTTATTAAAATTGACACATGCATCAAGTTAATATGCTAATATTGATGTTATTTTATATCCTATACATTATTTTCTAGGTAGTAATAAAGTAGGTATAGACTGTAAACGTGTAGAGGTGAAAGATAAGTAGGTTTCAAGCATTTTGGGAAAGATAAAAGGCTTAGGTCATCAACATAGAGTGGTCAAACTAAGAGATAGCCCAAGAGGTACCATATAGATCAAATGCAAGACTTTCAAAAGTGGAAAAGGTCCATAATTGAGAGGAACATCCAAGGTCTTAATTTTCCATGTGTACACGAGTGAGGTTTTATATAATTCAAAAACAGTGTCTACATTTTCCCTCCCCTTTGATTTATTAATGAATTTTCTATTTTAAATGAAAATAATGCACACTTAGGTGTATATAACACATTTTTTTCTTTGCATGATCCCAACTTATTTGATTTTCTAGTGATTGACATATAACCAGGAGCATGTTACAATGTATAATCAGTGCATATAGTATGGAAATAAAACTATTGAAATATTGAAATAGAAATATGAATGTTCAAGAGTATACCTATGTATCAATATAACCACCTTTCCTATTGTCAAGTTTATTTTGAAAATATGTATCATTTTAAGATC
Source organism: Torreya grandis (assembly GCA_037957365.1). NCBI lineage: Eukaryota > Viridiplantae > Streptophyta > Pinopsida > Cupressales > Taxaceae > Torreya > Torreya grandis. The sequence goes on from JARHVA010002327.1 coordinate 1,359,190, forward strand.
ATAAACATATGTATGTATGTATATATATATATATATAGACACATATACATACATATATATATGTATATATATATGTGTGTGTGTGTATATATATATGTATATATATATACACACACATATACATACATATATATACATATGTATATATACATACATATATACATATATATATATACATATATATATATACATACATACATATATATATACATACATACATATATATATATATATATATATATATATGTATGTATATATATAAAGAGATAGATAGAGAGAGATTGGGAGCGACATGCCCTCAACTTTGGTAAAAAAGTGAGCTGCTACCTAGAAGTTTAGATTCGCTCAATTATGTATCCCAATGATACTTATAACTTGGTAATGATATATAATATAATCAATTCCAAACTATAAACTTGGCCAAATTGAGTGATTTAATCACCTTAGTCATACCAAAAGTGAACCAACTACCATAATAGATTGGCTCAATAGAATTCATAGAAGTATGCCCTAGGTATTAGTAGATAAAATTCCAATATATGGTAGTAGTGCGTATAAGATTTTTGAAATATGAAACTAATTTTTATTTTTTACTATTAGGTTCACATTGAATAAAACATGCTCCTTAGACATGTCTCATTTTGAAACTCTGTATAAAAATGGTACCAATGTATCAAATTCTACCACATCTAGGAATTTAAATTTATATAATTATTTGCTTTAGCCAATTCATAAAATATGGAAGTGAGGATAACATGATTATAAATCATTCCTCCACTATATATGTAGAAATAGAAAAACTAAAACAAGTTCCAATGTAGAGAACACGTTTCCAAAAACATACCCCCACTATAATCTAGAGATGTTGAATACTAGATAAGTGTGGAGAAACTGCTTCTAAATCATGCCACCACTAAATTTAGAAACTCATATAAATACCATATAATAAATAAATATATATAACATGCTTCCAAATTTTTTTCCAACTGAATCTAATAACTATGAATATGTGGAATCCATGCCTAAATGACCTACCCCCACTTAATCTAAAAACTAATGCTAAATGTGAAGAACATGTCTCTATGACATGAACCCACTAATATTACCCCCTTTAAATTGAGGGAAGAATACAAATTTTTATTTACCTCACCTCAAAAGGATAATACAACTATATAATCTATGAATGTAACCATGTGTAATATATATGAAACATGGATAGGTAAATCTATCATTGAATCACATAGAATCATGTGATCCCATGAATGCCTAAAATTCATGATAAGGATCACTAAAATATTTGAATAATAACATTATAATCTCAACAAGTAGATAATTACACATATAAGAGCAATCAAAACCAAGTCAAAAGGCAATGGTCCTATGAGACAACAAATGAGTGACATGTTTAAATGTTTCACAATTAAAGAGACATGACTTGGTTTAATGTCCATAAAATCAATGATGAATTATTCAAATGCCCATACAATTATCAATTCCATATTAAATTATCAAATAGATTATACATAAGCATGGTTGTCATAAATAAATAGACATGTTCAATGTATTGAACAATCAAGTTAATAGCAATCGACATAGACATAAGCAATTGACATAAAAATGTCATAATATCCCATAGATCAAATGTGTTACTAAAAAAATGTCAAGTGCATATCATATCAAATAGCATGTGAAAGACATAATCATATATAAAGGCATGCATAAGTACATATATGAGCTCAAAACATGATCATGTAGAGTCATCATAAAATAATGTAACCTATAAGTATTGTGATCATAATGGTGGATGACCCTGATGTCCATATGACATGAGTAGAGAGAAGGCTAAAAATATAAAATAGGAACATATCATTTATCTTTTTATGCCTATATCACACTCAAGTAGCAGTGTGACACACACATATGTATAATTAATTGGTATGCCATCCATCAATATGGAACTAACATATATATTCCAAAGATCTAATAGAATATGTAGCTACCAAAAATGATTTCTGATTTTTTTGTGTTTTTTTATCATTTAGGTATTTTTTGAATGTTTGAAACCTTTTATGCCTCCCACTAGAAGGTATACAGCGTAGGATAACCTTTATAAATTATGCATTATATCCTTTTCTTTAGAACCAAGCAATGATTTTTGTCATACTATTACTTCTATGATATTCACAATACTATTTATATCTACATATAATATGTATAGGAGATATTTTTATCACTTTGTCTCAGATCATTTACCTTATCATTTAACATGGTCTCTTAGTAACTGTTGGTATATTTTTTGGATTACTTATTTTATATTTGTTTTTTTCTATCTTTAAATTTGGATTAAAAACCTTGTTTGGCACAATATTCATGGATGAAGATATAAACTCATGATTCACACTACCATAATGGGGATTTTATGTATATGATATCTAATTTTTCAATAAGGTGACACTTGAATTTAGAGATTGATTTTACTTTTGTAACTCATGCATTGACTTGGTCATTGTATGTATTTATTATTTTAGAGTTTTAAAGATATAAATCCCAGGTATATCAGATTGACAATGCATACATGTACCATTAGGGGATATGGAAAGGGTTATTTAGTTACCCTATTTTTTCATAATAGGATGAGCCACCTTACCCTTTGAATAGGTGTTAGTATAAACCTAGTTAGAGGGATGATATATATCACCATCCTTAAGGTTAGGATAAGAAATAGATTCTTCTTTGTCCATTTGAAATTTTATAAATACTGAAATGAGAACATGATAACAGAAACATAAAAAATATAAAGACTATAATATGGTTTTGGAATAATAGTTAAATTATGATTTGGATGCTTCTTGAACTGTAGGCATTAATGATACCCTAGGATATTTATGTTGATGTTGTTGTGTAAACTTGATGTAGGTTCCTGATACAAAATACCTGATAGAAAAAGATGCTTATAGGTTTGACTTCACCTTCACTTTGATGCATTAATATCTAGGTCATGGATTATTGATCCTCATTAATTATTAAAACCCTAGTTATTCATCTCCATATTGACCTTGGGGAAAAAAGGGTTAATGGGAACATGGTGTGGATCTAACCCCAATGACATCTATATCAATAAGTGAATACTACATAGCCAATACTTTGAATAGGGCCTCAGACTAAAGTAATTCTCCCCTATGTGTTGGCTTGTGTGAATCATCTAATATATGAGAAGCAAGTAAAATAGTGACCTAGCTTCTAATTTTGAAAATATCGCTCTCAGGATGCTCCATTAGTACTTCAGACCTATAGATGTGTTATCTTTATGACTAGTATAGTATGAAAATACAGAAGCTTTGTTAAATTTAATGCTTGATTAAATGCTTTTGATATGTTTCCTTGGTATATTTTAGTCTATTTTTAGGTTATTCTAGGTGTTTCCTAGTTGAAGAATAAATGAGGGTTGATATTGTATATATATGAATCCATTTGGAGAAGTAACTCAGATTAAATCAGTTAGGTTTACCATTAGCATTAATTTCATATGAAAATTATAGTTCTTTAGAGAACTAGACACTTGGGTTGGGTCAAGACATGAACATTGACTCTATTGTTTATTCTAAACATTAATTTCCAAGGAGCAAGAAAGTAGGTATAGGTTCATAACTTGTATATATGGAAGATAAGTACATTTTAATAATATTAGGCAAGATAAAAGCCCTAGGTCATCAATATAAGACTAGTTAGGCTAAGAGATAGGCTAAAAGGCATAATATAGATTAGATGTGAGACTTTGAAAAGTAAGAAAGGCATATAACTAAGAGGAAAAACCAAAGTATAAGTTTACCATGTGTACAAAATTTAAGTTCTATATAATTAATTAATATTTTCGATAGGAAGGGAATTATTAAATCAAAAATGGGTGGTGGGTCTCTCAACCTAGTGTGATCAGAGCTAAATAACCTAGTTCTAGATGTTATCTACTACCCTAGATGTGTTGGCAATTCCAGTTTTGAGCCATAAATAATTAGAGGTGGAGTTATCAAACTACAATTTCAAATTTGTCAACATTTATTGGTAGTGTTTTGATACTCCTAAACAATAATGAAAACATGATTCCATGTGGATTTTAACATAATGTTAATGGGAACACATCATTTATCTATCTATATAGACATGGTTGAAGTGGACTTTCATCTATAGGTCCCAAAGGTAGAAATGGCAATTACAGAGCAAGAACTTGTCTCTTCACTACAAAAAACTTGCATTTCCTGACCTATCACTCTAACTTTTTCTTCACATCCTTATCCAAGGTTAGATTGATGTGATTTAGGTTAAAATTATATGGATTCAACATTCATGTTATTATTATTATTCTATTTCATTCTAATGACTTATGATTTAAATTTTATGCACACCTAAATTTATGCTTAAAAACTACATTTTTATTATTTTGGGAAAGACATTTTTTAGGTTATAATGGGTGGTGGGTCTCATGACCATGTGTGATCAAAGTCCACGAACCTAGTGGATGTTAGCCACCACCTTAGATGTATTGGTAATCCTATTTTCAAGCCATGAAGCACTAGAGGTGGATTTATCATACTGCAACTTCAACTTTGACAATATCTGTTATCAGTGTTTACACACTACTGGATAGTGTAGAGGATATATGATGAGATGAGAATAAATGGCCAAATTGAGTGCAATGGATAGGGAGAAAACATAGATTATGAAGTGAATAAAATTTATATAATCACCAAAATAATATAAGGCTTCAGGAGACATGAGAATTAAAATCATACACTAAATCAAATGGCCAAAGAAGAGTATCCAAACAAGAATGAAAATCATATCCAGACAAATAACATCCCAAAGGAGAAGGTTGTTGATGCCTATATGTGTATTTTAGGTGCTCAAAGTATTTAATGAACACTTCTCATTTATTAATTCCTAAGAATCCAAAGCATTAGTTTCAGTTGTGATAATCCTATTATCTATTTGTGGAATAGAGGCAAAACAAGTGAATGTTTCACAATATTTATATTAGTTAGTGGTTAAGAGCCACCATGGATAAACAATAGATCTATGTAAAATATGTAGTAATTATGTAAAGAATAGTCAATTATGATCAATAATTAATTTAGGATACATATTTACAATGATAAGCTAAATTACGGTGATCTAGGTTTTAAAAAAAGAAAAATGAAGGGTAGGGTAGAAAGAAAGATGTTGTTAGTCTTGTTTCAGACATTATGGCAAAGTTCACATATCATATGAACATGTAGTCAACCAATGTATGAAATGAATCAGCTTAATCCCAAATCACAATATACATTATGCAAGCTTAAAATGAAGGTATGAAATGATGCAAATACGAACCAGATTAACTTTAAATATTCACTCCTACAAGCAAACATCATTATCCCAAATACAAAAGAAGTGAAACAAATGAAATAAGCCTAAGAAATTTTAACTAATCTAGCTGTGACAAAAATTATCAGCTCTACATCTAAGATACACATCTAAAATCTATAGAAACCATTCAAATATAAAAGTGAAATCAGACAACTAAGAGAGAAACCATATAACACTTCCTATAAGCAAATACTAGATTATCTTTAAAAAATTCCCTGCTTATATTAACTGCTCCTAGTTTTCAATATATATATATTTTAAGAACTCTCCCACTTTACAAAATTATAATAGTAACTTTAATAAAAAACTTAGGTAGTACAGTAGTTATTCATAAGATACAAATTTATAAGAGATAAGGACAATTGTTTTATTAAAAGGTCATAGAATATATTTGCTTTCCCAAAGTGGATTGACCTATTGGAAAGTATGCTAACAAACATGCATATTCCCTTACAAAAGAATATTCCACTTTAAGAATATTATAAGGATTTACAAAATGGAATATTATTAACTAGAAATTGGGCCCTACACCAAAGAACTCTCTTGCCACTGCTGAAGAATACTCATGGTTGTATTTGCATTGAGAATCTATTTTTTTCAACCTAGATATATATTAAATGTAGATTAAAAACCAAATATAATTTTTATTTTCATCTAGCCATTTCATTAATGAAAATTTTATAGGTTACATCACCTTTTCACTAAATTGCTAAGACCTTCCATTTCAAAACCATCGGTAAGTTCTTAGAGCTCAAAAAATGATGTTCATGCAAATGTCATTTTTCATCTACACAAAGGTATTTGATGTCCCATAGACTGTCAAATTTAATCTCATATGAATTTATTCTTGGGCTTAAATTTGATGTCCACGTGAACGTCATTTGACATCCATGCAGATGTATTTGACATCCAATAGACCTTCAAATTTAAAATCATATGAATGTATTCTTAAGCTAAAATTTGACATCTACATGAATGTAATTTGACATACCATAGACTATCAAGGTCAAAAATGACAAAGTATGGAAAAATAGTATAATTTTCTTCAAAATCCAACTTTAGATCTCCATAACTTTTGATGTGCTTTGGTAGATGAGCTAAAACTTGGTGCATATGGTGTTGGCACAAAGGTGAACAAACACATTTGGCAATTTCTCTTGAAACTATAGTGCTTATGAGATATATCCTTGACAACATGGTGACTAGGATTTTTTTTCACTCCCTAAAAAATGGCTATGGAAAAAATAGTGGAAAATTCTTTAGAAGGCAACTTTGCATGCTTATATCTTTTTATGCTTTCTTGCATGAGCTAAAACTTGGCACATATGGGCTTCACACAAAGGTGAACAAACCCATTTTACCATTTCTCCTAAAAAAATTTGCATACAAGATATGGACTTACCAACATGCTCACTCAGATCTATTTACACTCCTTGAAAAATGGTTGTGAAAAACCTAGTAGAAAATGCTTTCAAGGGCAAATTTAAATGCTTGTATAATTTTTTGAAATTTTTTTCATGAGGTAAAACTTAATACATATTATCTTCGCACAAATATTAAAAATCCCATTTGACCATTTCTCTTGAAATCATAGTGCTTTAAAGATATGATTGCACCAATATACTCACTTGGCTCAATTTTGACTTGAAAAACACAATTAAAAATGCTCTGGAAGCCAAATTTAGAACTCCATAACTTTTGATGTGATTTGGTAGATAATCTAAAATTTGGCTCATATATTATTGGATTAAAAATGGATAAACCCATTTTATAATTTTCATTGTCTCATCTACACATGTGAGATATGACTGCATCAATATCCTCATTTGACTATTCTGCCATTAGACCAAAATGTCTAGATGGACACAATGAGGAACCAACTAAATACCATGAGCTTTCATACTCACTCCAATAATTATTATAACCATATAGAGTCATTGTAACATGTTCATGGTCTTTATAAATTGATAAATAACACTTTAAGTGAACCGATTTAACTTTACTTACTATAAACCAAAGGCTAGTAAAAGACCAAATTAGGATTAAATCATGAAATTCATACATATCTCATTCAAGAAAGGCCTCATCAAATTTTTAACCTAAAACATGAAGATAAAATGTTAAAAAACATGGACAAGGTCAAACTAGAACCATGAACCAATAAGTCAACTGGACCATGGTGTGGATGAGCTTCAAATGAAAAATAATGTGGAAACATGTTACTGACACTCTGATCAAGTGAATTTTCAATTTCAAGCTATAAATTTGCACAATTTGACACACAGGTCCACATTTTTTGGAAATAAGTGTATGATGACCACAAAAAATGGTGACTTGTAGGAGAAACATAGTAATATGTTAGATTTTAAAGACTCTGGTTCAAAATAATAATTAAGCTATTTATTCTATTTGATCAAGGAACATCATTAAGATTATTTCATGGTTAAAAAAATATTACATATGTAAAATTAGGATCAAATATCAAAACTCAATCATATTATATGTGTGTTTTGATTCTACTTATTAATTACAAAAGGATTTAAAGAACAACTTCCAAGTTCATGGATTTAATCATTAACACCAACTTTCAACATGTTTGAATATTCATTAATAACCATGCCTTATCTCAAGGAAGGGTTTGGAATTACTCTGCTACCATCCAAGCATTCATATCCTTAATAGAGATAACTTTGGCTCCAATCAAGGTCTTTCTCTATTATAATCCAAGTGTCTATAGCCTCAGTGGAGATTACCAGAATCACCTTTTTCTTGGAAAGCTTTTGATTTTGCAATAATCTCTTATTTTTATATTTTTTTATTTGATCACTTTTTTGACCTTCCAGCAAAGGTTGGTAACTAGGTTAGCTAGGTTTAGGGATTTGGTCAAGTGTTTGATTTTCAAATAATCATCCTTGGTTGTAAACTTTATCCTAGACAATTATTATTTTTTAAGTGCAAAAAGGACTATGTTCTAATAGTTTAAGCTTTCATCCTACATGTGAAATTCTTATTAAAACCAAGATTAGACCATAAGAAGGTGTCAAATCTACAAACATAATTAACTTATCCACCAGTCTTTACTAGTTTATCTAAACTACAACATCAAGCTCACACTTCAACAACCTATTATCATTCAATGTTGAGAAGTCACCTTAATTTTTGAATTGTGAAGCTCTTGAGTAGCCTAAATAAAACTCAAGCTGAGGGATGTCCAAAATGAGTTATTTAGAAGTAAGGAGCAAAGTACAAAATGAAAATAAATATGTACATGCATTATATACAAACAAGAGATAGGAAGGAAAAAATAAGAAAGAAATAACATGAAATAAACTAATCTACACCATATACTAACTTCATAAAATACTTACCTCTAGGATCAAATGAAAAATTATTTAGTCTACTATAGAACCTTCAAACCTAATTATTTTTTTATGGCATCTTCCTATAGATAAGGGTGTTTGAATGCTTAGGTCTTACAAATGGTGTGATTTGGGCTCCCATATGTATCCTAAAGTACATGGATCAAATATATGAGTCTAAAATCCAATCCTATTCCTCCCAAATCCTTCTACTTTATATTAGGAGTGCTAGTTATGCTTTTTCCATAAATAGGTATTGGCTTCTATCATCTTCACTCAATAATGGTAGCTCATCTTATATCCTTAAACTAATGTCTTCATTAGGTTCTTCTTGAGGTGGAAGTGGAATACCAATCTTTGCACACAAAATTTCCAATCCATCCCAAAAGGTTTCTTCATCCTAATCAATTGAATGAAATTCCTCAAGAATCTTTTCATCAGAAACACGTTAGTCCCATACCTCTATTTTTTGATGAAGTCATATGCAAATCCCTAATCTATTATGCTTGTTTCATCTTCATCTTTAATGAAGAAAGTTATCTCTTTTATCCTATCAAGCTCCATCTTATCTTGGTTTTGGGTCTCCAAGATAGTATTATCTTCTTGGAATTATAGATCATTAGTGGTATCTTTAGATGATGCATCAATATGTTTTTTTGTCTCATCATCCACCATCTCAAACTCTTTAATTCCATTTACAAAATCATGGTATGACTATTTCCAATGATCATCTTCTTCAGGAGTATTCTCCATTTTAGTAATAAATCTATGTGGGCTATATTTTTGGCTACCTTCTAAAAAAATATCATCTTGTACTTGACCCATATTCATTTATATCAACTATTCTTCTTCATATTACACTTCAAATGGAAAATCAACAACCTCTATCATGAAACCTTTGGATTTCCCTATAATGTCAGATTTCATTGCATCAAAGTCTTGATTAGGTGTATTTTTAGAGGTTTTAGAAATATTATGATGATTAACCAAAATAATATCATGAAAACTTATTTGTATGTTTTTAGATGATCTATTATTTATGTTATTATGAGACTTGTTTGGAGACCTATCAAACCTCTGAGAAGTATAGTTTTTATGAATTCCACTATATTTCCTACTTGTTTTTGCAACTGAAGAGAGTCAATGCTTATTTTTTGGACCATTTATAATATCAACTCATTTAAATTTTTAGGTGTCTCAGGCTCATGAAATGGATCATTATTAGTAGTTGTGAGTACTAAAGTTCTATGATTTTGTAGATGAAATCCATTTATAGTGTTACTTAGTAACTCTAGGTGTTGGCTAGAATATCCATGACTCAAGGAAAACATGTTCTAAACTAGTGTTAAGGTAGGTATACTAGGAAAGTCATTCTATATGGGCTAATTTAAATTGACATTAGGCATATAATATACCATCTGACCCTAAGGATGTGTTTAGTCATTAATGATCATGGCTTCAAAGTAGGCCCAAATCAATGTGTTTATAATCGGGAGAAATATTTTTAGGAACATAGAGGTCATGAGCTCCACAACATCCTTATAAATTTCTAAGGCTAAAGCCTCATTAGGTCTATAGGGGACTATGGTTCTATTGAAATTTGTTTAGAACCTATCATTAAAGGCTATAATGGTCTCATTAACATATCTTTTAATTGTCATGAATCGCTGATATATGAAACAAGGACTAATGATTTTTTCCAAATTAATTGATGAAAACATTGTTAAAATCATCCAAACTAGTAATGTAGTCTTTAGGTAGATTGAGAAACCATTCATATGCAACATATTTGAAAGTAAAAGGAAATAGTCTATATGATACACTTCATGAGTCACATTTAATACTCTTAATACAACTTTGAAACTTGTAACATATTATTCAACTATGATAACATTAGGATTAAAAGTGGGTAGATATCTTTTAGGATTTTGAGGAAGATCATGCACTATACCTAGTATGTTGATTGCAGAACCACCTAGCTAAGCCATACCTTGAATACATGAGTATACTAAACTGATGAAGCAGATTGGAAACCTATGGATTTTTTCTCACCTTGATCTTGCTTTTGTAATTCTAGCTTAAGGAATTTAAATCCTATTTAAAATATAATGTGTGAAATCAATCTTTACAAAGATTAATGATTAGATTTACACATTAAGAATTTTTTTCAAATATTCATATAAAAAATAATAAGGATAGCATGCTTTAAATAATTTAGCTCAAATAAATGTCCAAGTACACTATTATGAATTATCTTTACCTGTTCAAGTCTAAATAAACTCAAATTTTCAAAGTATTTATGAATCTTTGATCAAAACAGTGATTACTAACTTCAAACTAGTTAGATTCATAGATTTAAAGCTATCTTCACCACAACTAAACATGTGTATTAAAATAATACCAATCTTTGTGTAAATAAGACCAAAAACTAGTCATAAATCTTGAAGATCACCAAATTTTACACAATTATGCCAAAATAAACATAAATATGTAAAGAATAGAGTGATCTTTGATCAAAATACACCAAAACTAGCAAAGATCTTACAAGTTCATAAAGAGTTATTTAAATCCTTCCTTTTAACACCATCAAAGTTCATCTTGTTGATGCCTAAATGTGTACCATAGGTGCCTAGAGTGTTTATTGAACACTTCTCATTTCTAAATTCCTAAGAATCCAATGCATGAGCTGAAGGTTATGATAATCATATTATCTATTGGTGGAATAGAATCATAACAAGTGATTGTTTCAAAATATTTATATTAGTTAGTTGTTGGGAGACACTATCTCTAAACAACATATCTATGTATAATATATAGTAACTATGTAAATAATAGTGAATTATGATCAATAACTAAATCAATAATTAATTTAGTATGGAAATTTATAATGACAAGCTAAATGAAGATGATCTAGATTTAAAAAAGAAGTAAAAGGAAGGGTAGGGTAGAAATTAAGATGTTAATGGTCTTATTTTAGACATTATGACAAATTTTATATATCATTTGAACATACATTCAACCAATGTAAGAAATGAATTAGCTTAAGCCCAAATCACAACATACATCAATCAAGCTTCAAAGGAAGGTATGAAATGATGCAATAAACAACCAGACTCACTTTAAAGATTCACTCCTACAAGAAAATAACATTAACCCAAATGCAAAATAAGCCTAAAATTTTTGAACTAATCTAGTAATAGTACAAATTAATAGCTCTACATCTAAGATACACATCTATAATCCATAAGAATCATTCAAATCTGAAAGTGAAACTGGACAACTGAGAGAGAAACCATATAGCACTTTTTACAAGTAAATACTAGATAATATTTATAGAATTCCTTGATTATATTAATTAATCCTAGGTTTCAAATGAATTTAGTTCTCATAACTCCCTCCCTTTACAAATTCATAATAATGCCTTTTATAGAAAACTTAGACAATACACTGGTTAGTCATAAGATATAAATGTATAAGAAATAAGGATAATTTTTCTTTTTACAAGGTCCTATAACACATTTGATTTCCCATTGTGGATTAAACTATTGGTAAATATGATAAAAAACTTACATATGATATTACAAAGGAATATTCCACTTTAAAAATATTATAAGGCTTTACAAAATGGAATATTACTAACTAGCAAGTGGGCCCTATGTTGAAGAAATTTCTTGATGCCTCTAAAAAATACTTATGGTTGTATCTACATTGAGTGGCTTTTTTTTATTTTTTTAAGCCATACATATATTAAAAACTAATTAAAAAATTGATTTTCATGTAGATATTGCATTAATGAAAATCTTACACATTGCATAGCCTTGCGACTGAACTATTAGGACCCTCCATTTAAAATCCATCAGCAAGTTATTAGATCTCAAAATATTATGTTCATGCAAAAATCATTTAATTTTCATATTAATGTAGTTAACATCCCATATACCATCAAATTTAAGCTCATATGAATTTTTATTTGGGCTTAAATTTCATGTCTACACAAACATCATTTGACATTTGCATGGACATATTTGACATTCTATAGACTATCATATTTAAGATAATATGAATTTTTGCCTCGGATTAAATTTCACATTCACACAAACATAATTTGATGTCTCACATATTGTTATGGTAAAAAATGACTATGGAAAAATAGCATAATTTTCTTGAAAGGCCATCTTTGGATCTTCATAAATTTTGATGTGCTTTAGTGGATGAGTTGAAACTTGGCACATTTGGTATTGAAAAGCAAGTGAAAAAAACCATTTGACCATTTCTCTTGACACTATATCACTTGAAATATATAGCCTTACCAATATGCTCACTAGGTTCTATTTACACTCACTGAACAATAGCTAAATGTGGAAAAAATAGTGGAAAGTACTTTAGAGGGAAACTTTGCATGCTTGTATTTTTTCTATGCTTTGTCATGTGAGTTGAAACTTGGTACATATGGTCTTGGCACAAAAGTAAACAAACCCATTTGACCATTTATCCTAAAACTTCTATGTATGTGAGATATGGCTTGCCAACATGTTTGCTCGGCTTTGTTTACACTCCCTAAAAAATGGCTATGGAAAAAATAGTATAAAAATCTTTGGAGGGAAACTTTACACACTTGTATCATTTTTAGTGCTTTATCACGTGAGTTGAAATTTGGCATCTATTGTCTTGGCACAAAGTGAACAAACTCATTTGACTATTTCTCTTGAAACTATAGTGCTTGTGAGATATGACTGTACCAATATGCTCACTTGGCTCAATTTTGACCTTAATAACATAGTAAAAAATGCTTTGGAGACCAACATTGGATCTCCATAACTTTTGGTGAGCTTTGTCAGATGAAATAAAATTTAGTGTAAATGTTATTGGAATAAAAATGGATAGACTCATTTGATCATTTTTCTTGACTCATCCACATGTGTGAGCTATGACTACACTAATATGCTCACTCAGATTTTCCACCATTGGACTAGAATGTCTAGATGGATAGAATGAGGAACTGAATACATAAAATAGACTTACATACTCACTCCAAGTTCTCTTGGCACCTCATAGGGTCTCTAAAACATGTTCATAATATTTATAAATTTATAAATTACACTTTAAATGAACTTATTTAACTTGACTTTCTACAGACTAAAGGCTAGTAAAAGGCCAAATTAAGATTAAATCATGAAACTGGGACACAATTCATTCAAGAAATGTCTCATCAAACTTGTAACCTATAATATGAAAAATAAATACTAACAAACTTGGATAATGTTGAACCATAACCATGAACCAATAAGTCAGCTAGACCATGGTGTGGATGTGCTTCAAATAAAAAATAATGTGAAAATATGTTAGTGACACTCTGATCAAATGAATTTTCAATTTCATGGTACAAATTTGCACAATTTGATACATGAGTCCCCATTTTTAAAAAATGGCATTATGTTGAACTTAGTATAGGTATAACATAACCACTTCATCAAACATGATCATGTAAAATATATAAGGGTGTTTTATTCTTTTTTGGGAATTTGGTGTTTAATTCCTAAGCAAATAAAAGTCAAAGTAAATGTAAATAAGTAAATAAATGTCTCAATTACCCTATTTATTTATTTATTTTAAATATATATTTTACCTTTTTGTAAAAATATTAAGAAGTGTGAATAAATGAAACCTATCTTGTTCTAAGTGAAAATGGATGAGGCAGGGTTTTGAAATTATTATGCAGGAATGAAAGACTATCATAAATAAGACCTAAAACTCTATTTTTGGATTAGATAAGAGTGCCAAAATTAGGACACCCTACTAATTTGAACTATAATCCACTTTTGGAATTATTCCCCTTTTGGCACTATTTTCCACTTTTGATGCTATTGTCTTGGTGGTCTAGCTTTTCTCTATTATGTTTGGCATGCCTATGACACCCTAGAGTGAAATATCAAAATCAGGGTCTATTCAGAGCTCACTATATGTCTAATTCAATATAAAAAACCCTTAGGACCTCTTGGTACTTGAATTTGAGTAATAAAAATTGGGAAAGAGAGGAGAGGTTAGTGTGTAAAGGATATGCTAGATGCACTTCACATCCCATATGTGGGCACATTGCCTACATACTAATACTCTAAAGAGGGATCAAACTATTGTAGTTTTCCCATTTGAATTTTTTGGTGAAATTTTGTGATGTATGAAACTAGATGAAAAAATATATTGTACTTTGGATGACTAAAGACTCGTATGAGTGCTTGAATAGGCTTGAATTAGTCTTGGAAGGTTGTATACAGAGAATACAGAAGAGTGTTTGAGTGTAATTTCTTGTATTCCTATTTCTTTCTTGTGAATTAGTACCAACCCTTATAAATGGACATTTAATGGCCTTTTAAATATAGACTAATGATCTTAGGTTATATGAGCTTGTATTAATCTAACAAGGTAAAAGATAAGGAATCAGGTAAATCTAACTATTTAAGGATAAAGTGAACTTGGACAACACCACTAGAAATAAGATACCCATAAATTTTGGTGCTCCTATATAATATGGGCACTATTTTCCTATGAGGATGAGACTTGGGGGGATGGATCTAGGTCTAAGAGAGTTGTTTGGGTCTCAAAAAGCTAAGTCGAAGAAGTTATAGGTGATTGGGAATTAATGAAAGTCTAGTTCAGAAGGGTTGAGTGAGAAAGAAAGACAACCTATAGGTTGGGTGATATTATCCATGCCTAATTCATTCAATTTCACATTTTATATGATCAAATTTACTCCCCCCTTTTATTCTAGTGATGGAACAAAGCAAAATACTAGGATAAAGGAAAAATAGAAAGCATACCTGAACTTACCTATAAGGGAAAATCTCATGAAGTTGTGTGATGTTAGATGTACATAGAGAGAGTATGTTGTGATATGTGAATCTACAAATAAAAACATGAAGTAGATAAATTATTACTAGATATGCTATATCTAAAATAATAATGTATAGAAGTTAAGTAAAGGAAGAGAGAGGAATGAATACACCTCACCAGGTATGCAAACCAATACAAAACCTATTATGATGATGGATTATCCTAAGTATGTGTTGAATCAAGGGTAATATCACAAAAAAGCTGAGTGATCAAGTCCCTAGAATATATCTCAATAATGTAAAGGCTGGATTTTGGTTTCATCATCACAAACTAAGTGAAGTTAATGAATCATGTGTGTGTTAATTTATATATGGACTATGTCTAATCCCTCTAAATAGGTGGCTCAAGAATACAAAGGTTAGCCCTTTAGATCTATCATTTCCCCATGAAGTGAATTTATTATGTGATACCACTATAGAATATAATGTCATATGAGATGGCTCATGGAGACCATAAATGTGCTATAAATCTGACACTATGATGTGGATAGTTGAATGTGTGCTAGAAATTAGGCCACTCTTGGCCATTTCAAAAGATGGAGATTAGGCTTGTATGAAAGCCACTCTAAAACTAATGTACTAGGCTTATATGAAATCCAACTCATGAAATTGAGTACTCAAAAAGTTATACTTGTATGAAACTTCAACTTGAATGTGATGCCAACCACCTACATATGGAGTAAGAATGTCTGGAGTAAATTGATCTCAAAAAATAAAGAAAATCAATGTGTTGCACACATTTCCCCCTAATCACTAATATTTGGAATAGAGATTTTGATCTAGAAGTTATACCAATTTCCCAATCTAAAATAAACGTGAGAACCATCATGTTGTGCATGATAACCCCTTGTATCTAAAAAAACTATGATGAAACTACTAAATCTAAAGGATCTAAAAGTACAAAAATTGTCCTTAAATTTATCTTTTTGCCTATTTACAAAAAACTTGAGTGTTTTTCTACTTATATAGGAGAAATAAACTATGGACACTTATATTTTTGGTGATATTGTCTATTTTTGGTCCTACAGTCCATTTTTGGTGCTACTATTTGATGTGAAAATTGACTACTAGTCTTAGACTATCCCTATTTTTCTACTTTTATTTTGATTGATTTGACCTTTGGATTTTGTTCTAATTGTTATAAATGTTGTTATTTCAATTTCTAGGAGGTTTTATTTTTATGATAAATCCTATATTTGATGCCCCCTCTTTTGAGGGTAGGAATGATGAACCTGTAATGACTGCCCTCTAAATAAAAGAGTCTTACAAGTGTGTTAATCTTAAAAATATATGATATAACATTTGATGTTTGACATTATGTGTCAAGATATAACAAGTGTTTGTACTGAGATATTGTTAGATCAACAAGAGTATGCCTAGATAGATATAATAATGTGAAATCATGTGTAAATTACTAAAATAGAACTGGAAATTTCAATTGTTAGTTGTTAGTTAGAGGGATGGAGCATGATGTCCATCATGGAATCTAATAAAGTGAAGAGAATTCATGATATAGATCATGGCATAAATGGGAAGAAGAACATATTTGGAATAAATATGAGAAACACATCATTAGATATTGAAGGAGAATGTCTAGAAGTTCAATTATTTTTAGGTTATGAATTTTCTCTATATATATTTCAACACATATCACACATATCATTTGTATTCACATCATTGTCATTCAAAATTTAATTTTAACATGTATGATTGTTAATCAACATCATGTATTTATAAAAATAAAAAAATGTACATAGAGTTTAATATTAACTCAAAGTTTTACCTTTGTATTTGTAAATGGTGGCCTAATAACATTGACAACTAAAGTAGTATATGGCCTATAAGCTAGATCTACATATGTAAACATTGGTTGGATAATATCCACAAATGTCATTATGGACCATGAAGATGTAGGCACTAGATCCTCTTACAACTAAATATTACATATCTATTATTCAATTTATTTGTAAATTAATCATTAACTTTTAAATACAAATATAAATTAAATTTAACATGACATTTACATAAAATATACCTACATGTGTGTAATGAACAATGTTTTCATAGAAAATATAAATGAAAAAAGATTACATCTCAGGAGTATATCATCTAAACCTTTAGAATCCCCACCATCATCATCTAATGGTTTAGTGAATATAACACCACATTATCTACAATTGTGAGGCTGGGTATCCACACTAGGTAGAGTATCTCGAGCATTGGTCTAAAAAATCCTACTCCTATACTGAATGAGTGTAATGATAAGAGTATTAAGCAAATGAAAAGTGTCTATCTCCACATCCTCATTCATTTTATATGAGATCTCAAGATGAATAGGATTTTGGGTAGGGATACTTATAGGTTTATTATTAAAATTATTTTCACCTATTCAATCCTACACAAAGACTTTCCCTCAGCCCCGAGACTCACCATAGTCAAAATGGTTAGGAATCTCATTGAGGATAAACTTAGAGTAGATTTTCCTCAAAAACTACAATGGGACCTCATGATTTTTACACTTTAGGTAATTAAATATCATCCATCCATGGTCCCAAAAATAATTTCTAATCAAATTGTGCTGGTAATGATGGATTATGAAATTTTTAGTAGTTACTATAAAAGGTGCATAGATTGTAGGGTTGATGAATAATGAAAAAATTATGTCTTTCAAAATTAATTTATCCTTCACCTCACAATTTAATAATTTTTAGCATAGTAAACCCTACATCTAAGCATAAATGATCCTCATCTATCAATTTGACTCATTATCAATTCAACTTGACCTAATACTGAATCTAGCATATTGGTCAAATAGGTGTGATTGGTGTTCATTAATGTGGGGTCCTTCATTCTCCAAATTTTTTATTAAATTTCTATTTCTTTTTCCACTATGTGTTCATTTAGATCCTCCTCATTACCTTTGGGATATTATGGAAATTTAAGATGGATAAGAGGGTTAAGAAGGTTAGGTGGAGGGTTATTAGGTTTAAGTAGAGGGTTAGGAGGGTTAGAAAGAGGGTTAGGATGATGGTTATCATTATGGTCTCTTTTAATGGAATGAGATATTAAAAAATAATGGGATTTATTAATTAACCAATGGAAATAAAAAATTTACCAAAATTTGGTATTAATATGTTTAGTTTTTAATTAATTAATTCCCCTCTAAGATGATATTACTAATTTAACAAGGTATCAGGTGATCCAACTATGTTTTTATCCTCCTCCAAGAATAATGTGATCATGGTATAACAAAGACAAGCATGAAAATGGAAAAAATATGTGTTCGCATGGGTTGGGCCTTTTTATTTTTATTATTTGGTTTCAATAACACATGCATTATGAAAAAATAAAACACACATGTTATTTTCGCTAATAATAGTACTAATAATGTTTGCATGTTATTGGAAATAATTTTAGTGAAAGTAATGTGTATGTGTTAATTTTACATAATGTGTGAACATTATGGATCAAGAATCCTAATACAAAATTTAAATAACATGTATGGGTTATGAATATAATTCATACACATTGGGGGAAATGTCCATGGAATTACTCCCCAAATCCATTCACATACCTTGTATTTTTTGAGGATTTTAAATAGATGTTGGTGATAGTCTCATATTTATCTACCCTTATTAGAATAATACATTTCATGTGAACATAGACACTTCAGGAGTTGTAGTAGGATTTGTTTGGCTCAACCAAGGCATGGAGGTTTGGATCAACATATTCACTTCACAAGCCAAAAATTGTTATAAATATAGAATAATTACACTAAAATAGAATGAGAGGACTTGGATATGATGTTTTTGCATTATAAATTCATGCATTATCTCTTGAAAACACCATTTTAATTCTTTACAACTCACCAACATCTATGATGCATGGTGAATAAGGCTATGATAGGCTAAAGGATATCATGGTGGTTGATGTTATTCTAAAAATTTAGTTTAAGCTCAATGAGAAACATGGAAGGCAAAATGTGGGACTAGATCATCATAGATGAATAAAAAATTATGAGGAGACATTATTAGTTACAAGATGAGTCATTATTTATGTACTTATTCATAATCATTGTGATTCCATAAAATATAGAGGACATAGCCAATTTCCTAGAACAAAGAGTCTTTCTTATAGATCATGTTAAAAAGGATAAAAATAATATAATCACATGAACCATACCTTTTATTTTTATCAATGGATTTATTTTTTAAATGGGTATGGATGATGTGTTGCATAGAATAGCCTTGGAACATGAGAAATCACAATTTATATAAGAATCACACATCAGAACTATAGGATAACATTTCACAAGTGAATCAACTACAAGGAATATATTATAGAGTGTCTTATGATGTCATACCTTGTTATTTGATGTGCATATAGTCATAAATATATAGGAATTTTTAAACAATAGGGAAATAGAATCAAAGGGATGGAATTCCTTTATATCCAATGTTATCAATGCATCCTTTTTGAGCAATGTGGAATTAAATTTGTAGGACCCATTAATCCACCAAGAAAACATATTCATGCTAGTTATAGAACTAATGTAATGAATTTCATCACAAAATGTTTAATATACTACAACACCAAGGTGAAGTGTATTATATATAACTAATTTTTTGCATCAAAACATCATTACCAGGGTTATATGTCAAGTGATGTTATTCAATTATAGAGGCACACACATCATAAATATTACTATTAATACCCTAACATAATAATTTATGATATCCCACCATAAAATTGTAAAATGTCATCCTTAAGCCAATAAATAGGTATAAGTATCCAATAATGTAATCGAGAATAGGTAATTTGTATACATAAAATTGGGAGTATCAAAATCCAATGATCATGTAGGAGGAAATGACTAATCATAAGCATCCAATAGTGTTTAATTATTTTTAGTTAGAATATGTAATATAATAAATTATGCCTATGGAATATATATGTCAAAGACTGAATTTCATTGTTATTTTAGTGAGGATATTAGGATTTATTTTAGGAAAATTTATTAGATCTAAGATTCATGGATGAAATTTGGTAGAGAGTTAGTTGGGTACAAGAAACAAATAATAAGAGTTATAAAGTATGGCATGATCTTAATTTATAATCTAAATATTTTTATCTAGATTAGATAGTGTTATTATATGATAATAACTTCCAAGCATATCTAGAAAAATTATGCATTCAATGCAAAGGACCTACATCATCCATAAACTATCACAGTAGAAAACCATTGTAGTTAGGGACCTTAAAGGAACCATTATTTTGGGTAATTTTAATGGTTTTAGGATTATTATTCAATGCTAATTCTCTCCATTAATCTCATGTTGAAAATTGAGTGGATGTTGAGTAGCAGCATGTAGATAGGAATTTTATTTCATTTAATGTTTTCTAGTCTTTTTTATAGGTTTATAGTGTAGTTAAGTATAATTTGATCTATATATCATAGGTTATATGAACATGGTTTTAAAATTCAACATTAAATGTATCAAAATAAATTAGAAACAAATTTAGGGATGTATATAAATATAAGTCAACATGATGTCAACACAAGATCAAACAATTAATTTCAGGAATGAGGTAGTGATAAAAGGAGTATAGAGGATAGGTAACCAATGGTCATTCACAGATCACTTAATGCTGAATTAATTAAAATATTTCATCTTTACCAAAGTATATACATGTGTTAGAATCAACTAATATGAATCAAATAAAATTTATTATAGAATAAAATGTGGTGCATCACATAAAGGAATGTAATAAGATAGAACATCAAACATATGTAATGAATTACCAAGGTCACATCAAAAGAATTGATATAATTCAAACTAAGAGAATAACAACATGAAAATAGATTAACACTATTCAATGCCAAGTTGTAGATGAATGAGGTAGATTAAACTTATATAAGGAATTGAATATAAATAAAATCATCATTACAACCCTTTATGAACAAAATCCAAATTGGATTAAATTCTAATTCATTCAATTGAACACAAAAAATTTAACTACACAAATTTGAGTTGCATTGATCTACCAAGAGCCTATCAAATCACAACTATGAATCAATAAAAACATTTGATTCCATTGATAGATAAATAAAAATAATAAATTGTTATTGGACTCATATTAAGGTGAACATAATACCATGATCTAGATTTGTTTGATTTTATTTATAAAGGGGAATATAATATTTTTTTCCACATAACAAGATGCAATAATACAAACAAAAGCCTTATCTTTAAAACCATCTATGAGGATTATATGTAGAGTGACTTATTAATATCCCTACATATAATGAATTACATGAAGTAATGTTGACATCACTTGAGTATCTATAATGAATGCTCAGTCCATGTGTCTAAATATGTTAGCATATTCATCAAGCCAATAAAAATGAAAAGGAAATCAAGACTTATATCACAAGTCATATCCCCATTACCATAAAAAACTAAGACTCCTCCCATTCACTTAAATACTAGATATGAGTATGGTAGGGCATTAAGAAGGATCCATATTGACTTATTTGATTATTCTTTAGTGTGAGTATTATCTCAATGTATCGCTATGTGATTTTTGTATACTTTTAAAAGTGTGAGGTATGATAGAAAAATAGTCATTGATATCACATATTGAATGGTCCAACATAATTATAACTTTAATTATCCCAAGTTTTAAGTCTTTTAAATCATTTAAAATATTGAGAATGTCATCAATAATGTGTCTCAATATTTTTAATATTAGTTTCTTGTTTTACTCCTTTATTTCACATAATGTAAGCCTTTCAGAAGTCTTGTTTCACTTTATGTTGATTTATGGATTGTGACCATAACTCACAACATTACATGGACCAAAAAAGATCATTATTATGAAATACTAGGATGATTTAATGTATGGTGAGTTGATATTTAAGGTCTCATATATTATCTCCCTTGATTGTCTAAAGACATCCTAAAATACTTGTGGCAGCATGCATCCATATGAAGCTACATGGTGACATCCAAATTGGAGTCCATGATTTTCCCAAACAAATAGCCAATTCATTTCCCTTTTTCATCACCATGTTAGATGTACAGGTAGACATCATGTGATAAAAATATGTGGATTATAGAATCATTAAAATACTATGATATATGTCTCTAGTGTATAGTATCCATTGTAAAAGTGTCCCCAACATATCCACAAATTAAATCACGTGTACCTTTACAAAAATTAGTGTCTCCATTAGATATTACCAATGAAAAAAGAAAGACAATATCATAGATTAAAATGACACCTACTCCACCAAATATTAATACTCATTGAACCAACCCCTAGCTTAGTGATTCAAATGTTCCCAAGATTATTAAGGAATACAATCTTGAACAAATTGGCATCATTGAGTAAGAAGTTTACAATTATATGTTTGAACACATAGGTAGAATTCTATAAGATGAGGAATGAGTGGAATTTTTTAATAGAAATTCATGCACATTTCCCAAGATCACCAAAATGTCCCAAAAATTTTGATGGTTTATATCCCCACACCTTTAAAAAATTCATAGAAGATATTATCATAAAATAAAAACACAACAAATTTAGAAAGACATCCATATTCCAGGGTAAAGTTGGAGAAGTATCATGTACATGACAAGTTGTGTATTCACAACTAGATGCAACATAAGGTGGAAAAACATAATCAATCCCTCAACAACAACTTATGTACATATCGAATTCATACATAATGATGATGACCTCTCCATCCATTTCAAAATGAAGGCCATCATTTTTTCACCAAAAGTCATGGAAAATATTATTTTCAAATAATAAAAAGCTATATACTAATAACTTAATATGATGGTTCATGCTTATAAGTGTCTAAAGAAAGTTATTTTTCTAACTACCTCCACAAAGACATAAAATAAGTTAGTGTAGAATGGTGACATCCTTTCCCTCTCTTTTACCTTCATGAATCACTAGTTCATTAATCCATGTACCCTTATCCATATCTATTACCCCCCCGCCCCCACTAATGCACCATAATCTCAAGAAAATGGGAACCAACATCAAGAGGAACCAATGGTATAGGAAGATAACTGAATAGAACTAAGAATAAATAAAACAAGTAATTAAGAAAATATGAAAATTATTAAAAACAAAATATTAATAAGAAGTTAAATTAAATATGGATAACTAGTTGAAATATTAATCAAAATAAATAATAATAAGAAACTAAGAAATAAAATAACACAAATTAATAGTAATAAATCAAAAAAGATTTAAACTAAACAAAAAGATATTTATAATCAACTAAACACACTAAAAAAAGTAAGTAAAATAATTATGCAAGACATTGAAGAAGCATTGAATTAGGGAATACAAGTTAAAATTTATTGAGAAAAGCTTGAAATAAATTTTATTACAAATAAAATAATTTTTAAAAAATATCTCTATACAGTCAATAAATTAATAATTCGACAACAAAAAGTTATGATTTTATCACTATTCATGTAAAGTAGATGAATTTATGCACACTTGATTTTATATTTTCATTCATAAATAAAATTAATATCTATTAATATATGTAATTAATTATATCTAAATCAAGACACCTTGATATACATGCATTATTCAATCAAATTACTTCATCGTCAGAGAAGATATTATTTTTCTATCTACAAGTGATTATTTAATCTCAAAAATGCTTGTATGAAAGAAGAATTATATGAATCTTTGAAAACATTAAGAGTCCTTAATACTTATATGTTTTCTCTTCTTTTTATGTGTCTTCAAACTCCTTATAAATAAAAATTAATTGAAATGGTTATGTTTGAAGTTACAATTAATTTTAGTTGGTTATACTTATAAATTGCATAACATTTAAAAATAAATTACTTTATAATTTGTTGTTTTAAACTTATAAATTTAATAACTTGAATTTACATTTAGAACTTTTGAATAATGTTAAAAATATTAAAAATAATAATATATACCAACTTAATAGTTATAATGGGTGGAGACCCTTTGACTTGTCAACATCACTAAAAAAATATTTATATGTTAGGAATGGTGAAAAAGCATTCCAACCCAATTTTAAGAAGTTGTAACACCTAAAACATCACATAACAAAGATACATATAATTGATTATAAAATTATACAAGTCAAGTGTGATTCAAAAATTTGATATGCTAGTACAAAGGAAATCCCTTGCATAAATGGGAAAGGAAAAATGTAGAACTAGCCCAACTAAGAAATCTGGGATAAATACTCACTTAGGACAAACTCAAAAAAGGAAAATATAAATAGATAATACACTAAAAAACATGATAAATACATGAAATAAATTATCTAACACCACACCCTCAAGTGATGTTAGGGGCTAACAAAATCTAGAAAAGAAATACTAACATATCCACAATATCATTCTTAGATACTAGGCCTAATAAGGTACTCATGTAAAATATATATCCAATAAATTAATAAGGAATATTTCCTCATGAACACCCCCCAAGGACAACTTATAAAACCTAAAGCATGTCACACAATTGAAGGAAACAAGGGGAAGTAAAAGGTTTCAGGAAGATGTTTACAACCTACTATTGAGTTGAAATATACTCTAAGCTTAAAACTCCATCCTAAATGTGTTGATGAATGAATTGAATGTGTACCTCAATGTTCTTGGTCTAATTATGCTCAATTAAGTTGTGATGTATGTGAATTACACTTTGGTTGTCACATCAAAGTATAGTTGGTGAATATTGCATGAATTGAAACTCTATCAATAACTGACAAAGCTAAAGAACCTACTAACTTGTTATAACTACTACCCTATGTTCAACATCTATAGATGAAAGTGAAATATCCTACTAGATTCTTGCACAACCAATTAATAGGTGAATAACTAATACAAAAGATGTATCTAGAAGTGAAAAGCCTATTATCAAGAGAAGCTTTCCAATCTGATTCATTATATCAAACCAACTGAGTTGAACCCCTAGTATAGTGTAATCCAAAATGAGAAGTGCCTCATATATATCATAAAATACTCTTAGTATCCTACAAATTACTATCATTAGGGTCATGTGTAAACCTAGATACAAGCCCAACTACAAATGAAATATTGGGGTGATTATGGGTCAAATACATAATACTCTTAATCATATGACTATATAATGTAGGATCACAAAGTGGAGTAGTATAAGTGGTAGTGAGAGTCACTCCATATTGAAAAGGAAGACATGGATTGTAATCAACCATGACAAAATGATGAAGAATATCAAGGGTATACTTCTACTAACTCAAATAAATCCTTGTATATGAGTATGAAATCTATACATCATGAAATGAATGTAAAATTACAAGATCTCTCATGTCAAACTATGTAAAAAATGCCTATAGAATGGTCTAAATCTAAGATGAGAAGTTGTCTATGAGAATTAGATTGTCAACATACAAGTATAGTATAACAATGTTATCTCAAATACATTGAATATACTATATGGGGTTAGAGTGGTAGAAAACAAAGCTAGCTAAGAGAATAAATTTATCCATCTTATCATACCAATATTGAGGGGCATATTTGATACTATAAAGAGACCTCCTAAGTTTAAAAATAAGAGAAGAATCATTACAAAACATAACAAGATGTTCCATATATATTTATTCATGCAATTCTCCCTGAAAGAAATTATTCTTAACATCCATTTGATATATTGTCCAACCCTATGATGTATCAATAAAAATTATAATGTGAATAAAATCCATCTTGGCAATGGGCACAAAAGTATTAGAGTATTTAATACCTTCAACCTATGATAACCCTTTTGCAACAAAATGTGCCTTATACTTGTCAATAGACCCATCAACTACATACTTAGGTGGTAAATCCACTTACACATGATCAAATTTATTCCCTTAGGAAGAGTGTCCAAATCCCAAGTTTGATTCTTCATCAATGAAAAATACTCATCTATCATCGTATCATTCCACTCCTATATCCCATGAGGCTATAAAAAATAATGTGGATCCCTAGAAAATGCCTAACACAAAATTCCATAGAATGTACATGATGATGTCAAGTAGGTATAAGATCATGTATGAAAGGTGTTGCCTCATAAACTATAATAAGATCCCACCTAGGCATAGTTGAAGCATCAGTGTGAATATGATCCTCATCATATATAACCTCTTTAGGAATCTTCTGAATTGGGACCTTAAATAATGAATCCTTTAGAGGAGAAGAATTATCAAAATAATAAAAAGAAGGCATGGAATAAAATAATGATTTATGAGATGTGAAGTGCTCATCAAACTATACATGTGTTTGAAAATAAACATCATGACTATCAAGATCTAAAAGAGGATAATCTCTCATGTCCTTGTAATACCCTAAACAAATCAAAGGTTTTCTCTTATTATCTAATGATTTCCTTTTATTATTTGGTATAAATTCCAAAGAAAGACTTCTAAAGACTATGAAAAATGAGACAATAGGTTTTATTCTATAACAACCCTCCTTTGAAGTCATATGCTCAAGTGCTCAATGTGGTGTGTAGTTTTGAATTTATTTCACAAAATTAACTATCTCTTCTAAATAGATAGGAGGTAAATCCCATTAATGCATCATGTAATTATCCATCTCTTGTAAATTTTGGTTCTTCAATTATATTAATCCATTCTATTGTGGTGTATGTGCAACAGAGTGTTGGTGAATAATACCATGGGCTACTAAAAATTATAGAACTCACTACTGAAGTACTCCCACCATTATTTGTATGAAACTTATTGATGCAAAATCATGGCTATTTATCAACCAAAAAGTTATAGGATTTGAAGTGAGCAAAGACATCACTCTTGCACTTAAGGAAATAAACCCAAGTATGACCTAAGAAATTATCAATTAAAGTAAGTGCATACTTATTTCTATTGAAAGAATTAGTATGAAAGACCATGAAATCACTGTGCACAAGCTCAAGTGGTGAAAAATATCTCATGGACATACCCTTAGGAAATAGATCATGGAGTTCTTTCCCCAATGCAAAATCAAGGCAAACTCCATCAAGACATGTAACCATAAGAAGACCCTCTACCATACTATGAATGTTCAACTCCTTCAAATATTTGTTGCTTAGGTGTCTAAATCTCTCATGTAAAAAATAACTTTTAAATCTTCATGAGAAACTAAATGCATCCTTATAGGAGGAGTATCACTAAAATCCTCAAAATAGTATATTTGATAACTATGATCAACAACACCTACGTAATAAGTATGTGGGTATCTAAGAAAGCTCGAACTTCAGCACTTTTTCATGTGAAAGTCACTTTCTTGCCCTAACTAAATTGGTAAATCTAATAAATTAAAAATACATTAGTGGTGATGTCTAGAACATATCATGCATCATTCATGTGGCCACCATCTTGTTATATGTCACCCTTCCCCTTAACAAAAAATAAGTAATAATCTCCAACCTCAATGTCAGAAGTAGAACTCCAACCAATAGATACAAAAGACTTTAGAAGAAGTCATATGGTGTGAAGCAGTAGCATATAGAACCCAACTATCTAAAATAGGTAATTATTATCTCCTAAAAACATTGAGTTCTTTCCCATACTCATGAGATAGAGGATTGGAGATGTAAATCTTGTGTTTCCTAATAACATCCTCTAAGGATTGTATTATATTAAACATCTATACTTTTCATGACCAATTCCCCCATAATAGGAACAAGATAGATTATACATATTCTTATATTTGGAAGATGATTTAGGATTAGATGAGATAGTGTTGGGATTGGGTGTATTTTGAGATGGTGGAAGAGTGTTATTATTCTTACCCTTATTTTTTCCCTTTTTATTAGGATGTGAGGCCAATAATTCTTTTTGAGAGGTGGAAGACTCAAGGTGAGGCAATTTGGATTCCTCCCTAGTTAGTATTTAACAAAACAACTTGAGATCTGGTATTTTGAATGTGATACCTAAGACATCCATACTACAAAAAAAGGTAAAATCAAATATTTGGAATGGGCTACTCAACTTAGAAAAAATCAAGTACATACAATCTTAATCCTTTTTATCTCATCCACTCCCCTTCAACTATGTCAAAAAATGCTTAAACCTAGTGAGATAGTCTATAATAGAGGTAAATTCATCCATATTTAGTGAAGTAAGCTCCACTTCAATCTACATGGCTCTAAAGTGATCTACTTTCCGAAATAAACCCTTTAACTTAGCCCATATTTATAATAGAGAACCACACCCATCCAAATGATATAAAAGACTATCACTCACATAAACCCAAATCAAACCCATACACTCTTTAAATTTAAATTGGTGCTAAAATTTTACAAATTCAGATGTAAACTATGGTTGAATTTCTTTCATTAGGGACTGTAATACTTGTTGCTTTATGATTTTTTCCATTTGAGGTCTCCACATATGGCAATTATGTGTAGTAAACAACTCACAATGGTCAATAAGAGAAGTATAATCCATTATAATGAATCACCAAAGATCATGAATAATTCAAAAGGATGCACAAAATAAGCACTGAGACAACCCCCTAAAATATTTTATTAAGGACACACTCCCCAATTTGGCTCTTTATAAAAGTAGTGTCTTTTTAAAAATTAATGACACTAATCGATATATAATATAAAACCATACACTTTTAAAATAGTAGAACTCAAATCCTATTTATAGTTCAAAAGTTATAGGCATTATGATTTCCCATAAAATGGGTCAAAATATTAAAAAATACACTACAAAGGATTTTGTGACCAACTCAAAAAAATAATATAGTCATCCAACCACTTGTTGGAACTAGAATTCAACTAAAGACTAAAAAATTCCAATGAAAGTGAAAAATTATCCTCTTGTTTACCTCAGTATCCATGCAAGTGAAGTTTACTTCCTATTTAAGGAAAAAAAAACTTATAAAAGAAAAAAAATTAATTAATAGGTTGTTTTGATAGGAGAAAGAGGTGGTTTACTATTGTATTGGTGTTTTAAGCCTAGACTAGCACTACCAAGAAGGTGATTTTAGGTCCACCACAAATAATGATGCCTCCTTCCAACGCTCCACATATAGAAAAAGAATGCCAAAGGGATATAAATCAAATAATATTTTTAAAAAAAAGATCCCATACTAATTTTATCACCTCTACATTGACATTACACAACTAATTCTACAAATCCAAATACAGACTTTCAATGTAGAGGTATATTGATCCAATGCCTAACAACATTAAAAATGCCTTGTTTTGGAGTATAGATTCTTTCTTCAGGCAAAGATAACATAAACTAGACTTTCATTCTTCAATTTTAGATCACTCTGATATAAAATTCCTTTAATGCTTATAATTTATAAAATAGCACAAAAATCTAATGCCTCAAGCAAAATTCAATTTTCTCAAAGGAAAAATAATCTTAGAGATCAAACTTTTCTTCAAGAAAGAATGCCAAAATAAAGAAATGTAGATAGATGAAATTTTCAATGTATAGGTTTTTTGATCAAATGCTAAAGTATATTTCCAATGAATATCAAGAGAGTATAGATCTGGTCAACTCCTTTGCACTCAGATATTGAGTACATCCAGTGCCTAGTTGTGAGAAGAAGATCATAGATTGCAATGCCTTTATAGTAAAATAAGATTCTAATGCCTTTTACTATGTAGATCATGTCAAATCTATAAATAAAATGCCAAAATGACCTTCTCCTCTAAATGCCTTAGATATTGGTCTATTGCAAGAGAAAATGGTGCCTCAAATTTGAATTAACACTCTACCTTAGTAGGGTTAGCTTTAAATTCCAAAAGTGAATACCATGCTTCAGAAAAAGGTACATTTTAAGAGATAAAATACAATAATTTTGAAAATTGAAACTATCTCCTCAATGCTTCGACACATATCCACTATAGTAGATCTCCATGAGAAAAAATTAAAAACAAAAGCTTCAAAATCAGTGGAAATGCTTCAAAAATAAAATCTTCAAAAAGTATTGAAAAATGGTGTTAGAATAAAATATCCAAGCATGCCTCTCTCCTATGATTCATCTTCACCTTCCCTCAAAGAATTAAAACAACACACTTTTAATAAAAGTGTTAGATCCATAATAGGGAAAAAATGTTGAGGATTTGTGAGAAGGGAAAAAGAAACAACATGGAAAATTTTTGAAGCAA
>JARHVA010002327.1:1400000-1442500 GCA_037957365.1 Torreya grandis
GGGAACAAGCTCCATAAATATATAAATATAATATGGTTTCTTTATAAATGGTTCTTTTTGGGGTTTTATCAGGTTCATCAAGAGTTAGCAACTCATAAGTACTAATTTCAATTTCAACATATGCAATAATGGTTTCTATGGATTCTATAGGGCTAGTGTTCCATTCCTTTCTATAAATAAATATGATTTAATTGAAAATAGGGACCCAATTGGTATCCTTACCTAATATATTACATATTTATTTTAACTAATATTAATATAATAACACATCATAGTTAGTAGGGATGTCTACAACTTTTACATTTTATATACCCTTGATTATTCCATCTTTAGTTATTTTTATAACACTGTCATAATACTTACTGTAGTTCTTGATTTGGAGAGAATCAAAACCAGTAATTTATTTTTTATTAGTTTCATAAGATATGCCTATTTAATCAACAATAAATTTGGGCATGATGTTCTTATAATATATTTGTATCAATAATAAATTTATAGATAACTTTAATAGAAATTTTAATAGAGATAAAATAGAATAATGCAATCAATTGGAGAATTATTATACTAATAAAAAAATATAATTATTTTCATTATTACTAGACTCCTATTGAAATTATAATATATTCTTTGGATTTGAATTTTTTATGTCATCTTTAGTTTTATCAAGCTGATCAAGTAGACCAACACTTTGAAGTAAATAAAAACAAGCTTTAATAGTTTCCATGTCATAAATAATGTCATAAGAACCAACATTAGGATGGTTTAAATGATTGCTTATTTGGAATGATATTGTGTGATATTGAATCCAGTTGATTAAGGGTTAGGTTTGTGAGAATTGATAGTATAATTATCTATAATATTAATAATATTATTTACAATTTACCTTTATATTACTTATAAGGTTTGTAATTAGTTGTGTTTGAATTATCTTTAGGGACATAATTTTAATCCCTTTATCTCATATGAATAACATAAAAATTATGATGTTGTATGAATACTCTTCAAAACTACACATATTTACATTATCATCCAAGTCTAAGGCAATATTATCTTTCCCATGGATAAAATGTTTAAACTTTTAAACATTTATACACATGCTATAAATATTTTTTATTTAAAAAATTGTGGTAATAATGAACCTTTTACTCATTATCACCTTTTTTCAATAATGTGGAAGGTTTGTCATTTAATTGTCATTTGATGGTGATGAGGTCATTGCCAAGCTTATGTATAGACTTTAAAATTTTATCATTATAAAAATTTAAACTAGTTGAAGCTTGATCTTTAAATCTAACACATTTTAACTTATTTTCATATTATATGCAAAAAATATTTGTAGCATCAAAATCTATTATATCTTTATTCTAAAATTGTTTTGTATTTCAAAAATAAATGCACTACAAAAATCTAATCTAGATAAGTTTTTAGATGATCTCACATCATTAGTAATTTTAATACTAGCTTAGTAAATCTATTAATAAATTAGTAAATAGTCTCAAATGGATCAATATAAATATGAACAATATCAATTACTAACTCTAAATATTCTTTAGGATTACCAAAATAGAGTTTTATCAATATTGTATGTACTTCCAAGTGATAATAACCTTAGTAGGTATAATAATAGAGGATTAATATGATTTACCTTCTAAACTTTGTGAAAATACTCTAAGACAAACCTTTTTATATATTATACCCAGAGAAGCATAAATTATCTTAAATGAATCTAAATTATTTTCCCATGACTCACCAGGAGATATTAAAAATTTAAGGACATTAAGTCCTTTAAGTGAAGGTGACTTACCAGGATGGGTAAAAATATTGATTTGATTCCTATGAATCCAAACATTTACATCTTGATAATCAAATTATACATTAAAATAAGCTTTAGTTTCAACTACTTGATCTTGGTCTCTATTATTCTACATATTAGGGATGCGATTTCTAACTATATATTTGATTTATTCTATTGGAAGATTTTTCAAGTTCTAACTTTTTACATGGCTTAGTTGGTTTGACATATTTAATAATATCAATAGGAATAATATAATCATTAATATCAAGGGATTCAGAATGGAATCATGTTCAAGGTGGAGGAATAGTTGTCATAATTTGTTCCCTTTCTTTTTGAATGTGATGATTTTTCTCTTGAATATGAAATTGAGTTTGATGACTTAAGGTGGTATACTACTATATTTCAAATGTTTATTTATATTCTTATTTGGATATAACTAAATAATGTGATGTAAATAATAAGGTTTTTTATACTAAGAAAAATATATTTAGAATAAAGATCAAATTGATCTTGAGCAATATCAAATTTAGGTTAGATGATGGGAGGATGACAAGTAACAATCATGGATAAGAAATACTAAAAAAACTACAAATGAAGAAATAAATAAATGATTTCTAAAATCTCCCTAGAAAATTCACATTTTTTTCTGATGAAAAATGTAACATCAATGAATCAACCCTTTTTCCTAACACAGAGTTCAATATGAAATCATACTAGTTTAATGATAGGGGATATATGGAGAAAATGTTGATCCTAAGATGGGCATATGGGATTTTAAATAATTATATGAATGTGTCAAGATAATACATAATTGATTAATCATTATTATATTAATAAATCAATTTACTTCTCATATTATAATTAAACCAAATTGATATAAGCTAACCTATCTGACAAAGTGAAGCCTGTGAGGGAGGTAGTATATTGAAGGAAATATTTGATCTATTATAATTCAATAATATAAATTTAATTATCAATATTAATTTCATAACAAACTAAAAGATAAATAACACAAAAAATTGAATGATATGAAATAAATAGAAATGGAAACCCAACAAGGAATTAGAAATGAAGACTGCCATTTATCTAACAACTAACCAACAACAAAGAAAAAATAACTAAAATAAGTATATATTAGGATAACTCTAAATAAGATATAAGACTTATATATATATATATATATATATATATATATATATATATTTTATATATATATATATATATATATATATATGTATATATAACACTAAGACCAAACCAAAAAACTATATTAATCTAAAGATCAATAAATAATAAATAAAATAAGAATTTAAAAAAATAAGTAATTAAGAAATTAGGAAAATAACTTAAAATAATGAAATATTAATAAGATAAATTAAACATGGATAAGTACTTAAAATATTCTTTGAAATAACTAATACTAATAAACTAAGAAAAAAAGAATAGAAAATTAAAACTAATAAAAAAAGAATAATTAATCTAAATAACTAATGTAAATAGAAAGACAAATATAACAAAGTAAACTAAAAAAACTAGGTAAAATAAAGTAATGGGGACTTTGAATAAGAATCGACTTAGGGAATATAAGAAAAACTTTATTGAGAAAACTTTCAAATAAGTTTGACTAAAGAAAAAGGATCTTGAAAAAATATCACTAGACATTCAATAGATAAACAATTCGTCATAAAATACAATGTCTTCATCATTATTTGGGTAAAGTACATGAAGATTTATACATACAAATGCATGTATAGAATCATAAATGACATTAATATGTGATAATATTTAGATAATACATAATAAATTAACCAATAAACGTATATATTCTTGTGTTATTGAACCATATTACTTAACAATTAGAGAAGATATTATTTAGTCTATTTATAATTGATTATTCATATCTATTAATACCTATATGTTTTCTCCTTCTTGTTATGAGTCTTCATTGAATATGTTAATGTTTTGAGTTACAATTAAATTTAGTTAGTTATAGTTATAAATTCCATTAAATTTTAAAAATTAATTATTTTATAATTAGTTTTTATATGATATAAAGTTTATACTAAATAGTATCTTCTCTAATTGTTAAGTAATATCTTCTCTTATTGTTAAGTAATATCTTCTCTAATTGAATGTAAGGGTTTCAAGTGTCTTTTAATCATAAAGAAGATATTCTTGGGTTATTTAAGCATATTACTTAATAATTAGAGAAGATATTGTTCAGTCTATTTATGCATGATTATTACTTAACAATTAGAGAAGATATTACTTAGGGAATAAAAGAATATATTCTCTAGTTGAATGTAAGGGTGTCAAGTGTATTTTAATCATAAAGAATTGTATATACCTTTTTTGATAAGGTTAAGGTATTTTAGTAAAAATTAGGGTATTTGGAAAGATTAAAATTTATTGTTCTTGTTATATGTCTATGTGTTTTAAACACTTATTGAGGGGGACACCTTGTTAGTAAAATTTAATACATGTCCAAATCATTTTTGTAACTTGACAAGAAGTCTAGTGATGTATCCAAGGTCACCTTTTATAGTCTATTTTGGCAAGCATGTTTGATTCCAATCATCCCTTCAATTCTTTGAAGAAAATGTGTTCTGATGTGACATTAAAATTAGGAGTTTTCAAGGGTTCCATATCCATTGCAAGTCATAACAAGGTGGTTTTATTTGTAAAAAGAGGTATTTTTAAGGGATCAAATATCATGTATTCATCATGAAAGGGATTGACAAACTTGAAAATTTAAATTTAAACTTCTTTGCATCCATATCCCTTTTATTTCAAGTATATTTGACATACCAATTCCCTCTTTGTGTCCTCCAATGGTCTTTCAAGGTCTCTAACCTATTAAATTGCTAAAAATTAATGTTTTATAGGTGTTTCCAAGGTTTGTATAGAATTGTACGGTCAGGTAAGATTCAAATAAGGTTAATAATATAATTTGGGATCCCTTATAGGAATTATAGAATAAAATACATGATTCACAAGACATAAAAAGACAAAAACCTATGTCTTTTTGTCATCAGCCTCTTGGCATCCCTAGAATGGCCAATGGTTTGTCATCAGTTTCAATAGAGGAGAGAAAATGGTGAACCTAATATTATGGGTAGAGGAAGGGTATATAGTGTAATTCCAATTCTTTTAATTATTTTTCATATTGAGGACACATGCTTTACAAACAAACATTAAGAACCTAGGTAGTTAGATTTATCTTCTTCATCTACAAAGGGTCAACTTTTAAATAGTTTTAATGAATCCATGGCATATTTGGTGAAATTGGTGGTTGAATATGGTCTTCATAGTCCTTCCACTTCATTATCCATCACTAGTTTTCATATGTGACATTGGGAGGTAGGCAAATATATACATAAGGTAGTTAGCAGTTTGAGAACCATGTCATTATCACCTTTATGTTCTATGTTTTCTTTAGGTTTAATGCATTCAATCATTATGATTGTTATTATCACCTTATTCTCCATCCAAGGATACCCAACCACCTAGTTATTCATTATAAAATATTTAAGAAACACTCATGATTTAAAATATGTATAAATTATTTGTTTGAAGGTGATTGAAGGTGGTCTTATAGTGCATTGTCAAAAGGAGAGTTAGACATCCTATTAAATGCAAAGATCCAAAAAATGATGATTTCAGGTTTTAAGGATATTATTTTCACAAAATGAGACCTAAGAGCATGGGAATGTAGACTAATAGGTCTACAAACTTGTAGATCTACATTTGTTATGTAATTTTTGAACATGCATTAAGGTGAGTAATTTCTAAGGTTCAAAGATAGTGGCAAGGGAAAGGTTAAAACATATAAGGTGTTCAAGAAATATTATAAAAATATGAATTTAGAACCATTGTATAAGATTCCCAAATCACTCCTATATGTAGACAATTATCCCTTTAATGATTCTATGCCTATACCAATGTAAAGGGCACCTAAAGATGCATACACAAGACTTAAAAATCAATGAATGTATATTAAATTAGGTCCAAATTTAACATTTCAATAAAATTATGATAAATAGGACTGGATAAGTCTCATGATCTGCTAGATATTTTCACACCAATTGACTTATAGACCCATTACGAAGAGGCAAAATTATGATTTTAAGTCTCAATGGAAGATGGTTTGGGTACAAGACTGATATGATCCTTCCTAAAAAAATTAGCATATAATTACAATTACATGAAATAAAATATGGAAAATTATAAATATATTAAATAAAACAAATAGAACTGAATTATAATATCAAAATTATAGAATCGCTAGCCTGTTTGAGGGAGCAACCTCCTTTGAGCAAGCTCAATTAAATACAATTCATGGATGCCTTCATTAGGCCTTGATACTAACTTAAATACTAGTTCTATTATAACAACTATTTCCTCTCATGGATGTTGGATAAATAAAATATTCTCCAAGGATAACTTACCAAGCATATGCATCCAAAGTAACTACTGTGCTAATAATGTAAATAAAAGAGTAGAACATGGATTCATAACATCCCTTCCCTCTTAGAAAAAGGTTTGTACTCAAATATTAAATTATGAAAAGCATTAATGGATCTAAAATAATGGTTCCCATGTGTCATATTTGGGTTTTAGTCCTTATAAATTTTGTGATGGTGTGAGAGTGAAGTTGGTAGGTGCATTAAGCCAGGACTACTTCTGTTTTGAGAAGGAGTGAGCCTTCATTATCCAGTTATAGTAAGACTATTTGTGCTTATATGTTGGTACTAATAAATTCCTTTAGACATGAGATATGAAATACTAGGTGATTGTGGGAGGAAGGTGGAAGCTCCAACTTTTAAGCAACAAACCCAATCTATAGGAGAACCAGATATGGACCATAAAACTTAGGGGCAAGATTTTAACACCCCTTTTGTTTTAGGGATGATTGTTTGTATAGTTTTAGGCAAATATAAACGATATTACCTACTTGAAATTTATGCTTATGTAAATTTTGATTAGCTTACTACTTCATGTGATTTTGTGCCAAGTGAAGATTGTCTCGTAAGATGTGGAGAATCTGATCTTGATGGTGAAGAGTGGTGTTGACTACCTAAACCGATGAATTTCCAGTTGTATATAGGAGAAGTGGTGGGGGTTATTACTCATAAACTACTTCATATGGGTTTATTTTAGTAGATTTTTTGTAGGATGTATTATACCACTATTCTGCAAGAGGTAACCATTTGACCCATTGATGTGGCTGCTCTATGAAAAAATAGTGAAGATAGGTTTATAGATATTTACTAATGATTTTGATTTGACCATCAGTCTATAGATGATATCCTAAACTCATTTTTAATTGTGTACCTATTTTTTTCAATATTTATT
Source organism: Torreya grandis (assembly GCA_037957365.1). Classification (NCBI taxonomy): domain Eukaryota; kingdom Viridiplantae; phylum Streptophyta; class Pinopsida; order Cupressales; family Taxaceae; genus Torreya; species Torreya grandis. The sequence continues at coordinate 1,407,151 of JARHVA010002327.1, forward strand.
ACCAAAAATAGCTAGTGAAGGTGTAATCATGATCTGAGAAAATAGAAGTAGGAACACCATGGAGTCAGAATATGTGATCAAGAAATGCATGAGAAATGGTTGAAGTAGTGTAGGGATGGGCCAAATTAAATAAATGATCATATTTAGAGAGGGGACCCACTATGACAAGAATCACTGATTTACCACCGAATTTTGGGAGGCCTTCAATGAAATCCATAGAAATCTTGGTCCACTTACATGTGAGAATAGGAAGTGGTTGGAGTAGACTAGGTGGGGCAACTATTTTGCCTTTATTATATTAGTAGATATCACATTCAGAAACAAATGTTTTGATATCCTTTCTAAGTGCATGCCAAAATAAATTATGATGAACTCTCTCATACATTTTCAAAAACCTTGAATGATTAGTAGAAGGGGAAGCATGCATCTCCTAAAAAATTGGTTGTTTGAACATGAAACATGTGGTAACATTATGTGACCTTTATATCATAATGTGTGTCCATCCCATGTATAATGATATTTAGTAGATAGATCATTAGATAGTTAAATAATGAGTTATTGGGTTGGGATATTATTATGCCACTCATTTTGAAGATCCTAGAGCCAAGTGTAAATGGGAAGAAACATTACATAGAGGTGCATTGGATCATTGAACTAGCAAGAAAGAACATCATCCATAAAAGTTTTCCTTACCTTTTTTGTAGGTAATTTCATAATCATATCCCATGAGTTTAAAAAACCATTTTTTCTTCTCTAGATAAGATACCTATTATTCAGGAAAATATTTGAGGATTTGATGGTTGGTTTTAATGTAAAAGTGTCAGCCAATAAAATAGGGATGTCATTTATTAACTACATGGATAATAGCCATCATCTCTTTTTCATATGTTAAACATACCAAATTATATCTAGTTAGGGCCTTACTGGTGAAGGTGATGGGATGACCCTTCTGCATAAGTACAATACCCATACCTATTCCACATGCATCACACTCAAGCATAAATGTCTTAGATAAATTTGGTATGGCTAAGACTATCATGGTGCACATGGCATGTTTAAGGTCATCAAATGCTTGATAAGATATAGGTGACCATGAAAATGCATATTTTTTAGCATAGTTGTTAATGGAGCTACAATTATACCATAATTGTTGACAAAAAAATTTTAGTACCCTATGAGACCAAGAAATTCACATAAGCTTATGAGGGTCTTTGGTTGGGTCTAATTTATCATCGCTAAAATATTGGTGGGGTCAAAACAAACACCATTAGATGCGATAACATGTCCTAAATACTCCACCTTTATTTTCCCAAAATAACATTTTGAATTTTTGACACATAAGTGGTTAGTAGAAAGATGCCCAAGGAAATGTATAGGTAGTGGAGGTGATCCTCCCATGTGGGAGTGTAGATAAGAATGTCATCAAATAAAACCAAGAGAAACTTTTTAAAGAAGGGGTGAAATACTTTCTCCATCAAATTTTAGAAACTAGAGGGGGCATTAGTAAGCCCAAATGGCATGATAAGGAACTCATAGTGGCCATCATGTATATAAAAGGTTATCTTAAGAATGTCAGCATCATAAAGATGAATTTGGTGATACCCTGAGTGTAGGTCTAATTTGGAGAAAAATTATGCACCATGGAGTTCATCAAGGAGTTCATTGATTATTTAGATCAAAAACATATTCTTGATGGTTAGTTTGTTTAGATCCTGATAATCAATGCAAAGATGCCAAGGATCATCCTTCTTATGAACAAGAAATATTGGTAAAGAATATAGACTAGTGCTAAGTCGAGTAACTCTAGCCTACAGGAGATCATGGATGATCTTTTCAATCTTAGTATTTTGATAAAATGGTTATTGATAGGGTTGAATGTTAGGAATTGCAATGTTAGGAAGTAGTGAGATGTGGTGGTCCTAAGGCCAATGAGGTGGAACTCTAGTACGTTCCTCAAAAATTGAGGCATGCTTGAATAAAATTTTGTGTAAGTCAGAAGGTGGGTGAGATTCTAGTGGTGAAGTACTATGAAGATAAAAGAGTTGGGAAATGATGTTGTGAGATCCCCATTTGAGAATTTTTTCCATGTGGTGAGAGCTAAAAATGTTGGTGGAGCCTAAAAGAAGGCCTTACAGGGTGTATTTCTATCCATTCTTTGAGAAATGCATCCAAAGCTTTGAAAAGTCCCAAAGGATGGGTTCAAGTGTTCATAACCACTAAGCACTGACAAAAACATCACATCCCCTTAAAGAAAAATCAAACATGTAAGCCTAAAGGTTATAGTCACCCATTGAAGTATGGATATTATGACATTTGTCTTTATAAGTTAATATGCCTCCATTAGTAATCATGACCTCAAAAATAGAACATGGATAGATAAAACAATTTGCTTTGTTTGTGACTCAAGGGTTGATGAAGTTATGAGTGTTTTCCAAGTCAATAAGGATGGTGAGGAGTTGATTCTTAAAATAACCCTAGATACACATCATTTGGGGGTAAGTGACTAGTGCCAAAGCATGTATAGATATTTCTAGAGGTAAATATAGGTGCATATAATCATTACCTTCCTATGTGATATCCTCTATAGTATATTCATAATCTTCAATATCTGGTGGAGAATCAACATTTAGTATGTACAATTTTTTCTCAATGCATTTTTGCCCTAGAACCCATTTATCATCATGATTGTAACAAAGCCCTTTTTCATGATGTGCACACATTTTAGCTCCTATGAGATGTTTTATGGGGATTGTCCTTGCAATGGGTTGTTAAAAAGAGGTATTTGAGGGTGTCTAATTATAAGTGTGATGTTGAGTGATGATTTTATCTTCAATAGGTTTTATGAGACCCAAGGATGCCATCATGATCTAAGGTTGAAACATCTTGGACTTAGAGCTAATGGGATATTTCAAGTCACTAATAAAATAACTCTTGAAGAAGTCATCTATTAACCCTTCAATGTGACTAGCTACCTTCTCAAATTCAATTTGATAATCACGAACGGTAATAGTTTGACAAAGTTTGGTGAGGGCTCCCATAGAATCCTCAAATGTTGAGGGACAAAACCTACCCAAAAGTAGGGATGCAAAATTTGTCTAATCAGGTTCATCAGTAGATTTGAGATACCAATAGTACCATTGGAGTGCCTCTAGTTCCAAGTGAAAGGAAGTAATTGGAACTTTATTGAGATGATAAGTTTTATGAAGGTTGAAGTATTTCTTTACATGATAAATCCAACATGTTGGGTCTATACCATTAAATAATGGAAAGTCCAATTTGGTCCCATGTGGTGATTGGGTGGATGAATTTTTTTTCTTGAATGAAGACTTCATCTTCTATAATCTACTGAGAAAAAGGCCATTCTCTTCATTCAATCCACATACCATATCAACTAAGTTAGTGACCCGGGTTGTTAGAGCAACAATTTCTTCCTCCATGATCTTGGTGCCTACATGTGTGATAACCATAACCTATTTTTTTTGCAATGATTGGGGAATCTAAAATTAAGACATGTTTAGTAAAATAATTTTTAAATGTCGATGAAATTGAGAGGGGTAAATGTACTTTTACTAAATTTTTTGCATAGAAAGAGTATGATTGATGAAGATGAGGGTGATTTTAGAGGGTAAAATGGAAAAACTAAAAATATTTTCAAAGAGGGATGAAGAAGAAAAAAATGGAGACAAATGTTGTGTAAAAATTTTGAGCCAAACAGATAGAAACTAAAAAAGTTATGATAGAACTCAAAAAAATAGAAAAATCAGATTTGTAGGAATTCAGAGTAGAATTGGGATATGGGACCTCAAGGGAGAAAATGTGGAGAACTGAATTTTAGGTGTCTTGGTAACTTTTGTGAAGCAATAGGGCTATTGACAGGAAGATATTGTACAAAAATGAAAAATTTCAACTTTGTTTTTGGTTTTATGTTGCTCTATTGATAGTCTTCTAAAAAATTTATTCTACTCTACTAATAGTCTTTTAAAACTTATGTGGTTTTATAAATCATTCTACTTTTTGATCTTTCTAATAGAAATAAACCCCAAGTTTGAATGGTTGCCTAAAAGGATTTTTTATAATTCACTCTGGCCACCAATGTCATTTGAGTGAGTACCACTCTCTGGAATTTTTTTGGCCATGAATTTACCTATTAATGATAGCTCTTGGTTTTCTTCATGGGTAGGAACTAGTCAATCAAGAAGGGGTCTTTATCCATTTCACTAGCAGGTCCTCTTCATGAGCCAATTACTTTGGGGTTCCTATGGTACTCCTCACAATGAGTTTTAGGGATTTCACCCAAGCACTTCCCATAGTTAAGTGGATGGGTTTTACCCTAATATGACATAGAATATAAAACCTAGAGTAGAACACAAACACAATGTGGTTGAATTAAAAACCATGATCTTTAGTGTCATCTTGTTCTCAAAATGAAATTATAGATCTAGACTATTACATGGAAGGGCTGGGAATGGATCTATAACCACTTTCTGATCATCAAGGTCTAATTATGGTAAGGTGAGAGCATACGATGGGTAGAAAAAATATTCCTAGAATGTGATTTGATACTAGATGATATGATCCTTCTTGAACAAATTAATCTAAATTTAAAGTACATGCAATAAAATATGAAAAATCAGCAATATATTAAATAAAACAAATAGAACTAAATTACAATAATAGAATTGCAGATTCATTGGCCTCTTCAAAGGGGCAACCTCCTTTGAACAAGCTCAATTAAATATAATCCATGGATGCTTTCATTAGACCTTAAAACTAACTTAAATACTAATTATATTCTAATAATTATTTCCTCTCATAAATGTGGGATAAAGCAAGTATTCTTCAAGGATGACTTACAAAGCATATGCATCCAAATTAACTACTATGGTAATAATATAAATAAAAGAGTACATCACATGCTTATAACAAATACTAGATGGTTATATGCAAATAAAAGGACCTTGTACAACATTTTTTCATTTATCAATGATACCTCAAGGTGATAACAAGAAGATAAGTGCACATTTGCATCCCCAGTTAGACCCTCAGCTAACACCTATAGCTATGTCATGAAAACATGATCATAAAAAGGTTGATGTGAAGTGAACAAGGGCCTAAAATTTATGTAGACACTTTGAGTACCATATATGTCATGTTAAAATCATTGATAAGACATCAAGTGCCAAAAAATGGATGATGTTCATACTTCTTACGAAGATGCCCAATAAGCTCTTACAAGGAGAGTCTTGGAAAAACTAAGATATAGATGTGTTGGGCCATAATGAAGTGATATATTTTTTTAAAATTCCCATTAACTTGAATCTTAAATTTTATTAGGTTTTCCGTTAAAAATTTTTAGTATTTGGAGATAGGAAGAGCCTTGACAAGCTAGTTAGGCCTAGTAGGCCTAAATAGGCATGAATGAGTTTGTACATAAAAATTGAAGACAATTACATGTCTTGGGGATCATTTTGAGGTTTAAAAACTCATAAAATTAATTGAAAATTTTCACAAGGTAGGTTTAGGAGGTTGAACTTAGAAAGGATATAATATTTTCCAAGAATTAGACCTTTAGGGTCAAACTAACCTAGTGAACCAATAATCCTAAGCATGAGTTAATGGGGTTACATGAGATTTATGGAGAAGGAAGGGTAAAGAGGATCATTTAAATAGGTCACATGGGTTTTAAAATACCCTTATTATTTTTTTATAACCAAAACCAAAACTCTTTCACATCTCCTCAAATATTTACACTTATCTCAAGTTTCCAAAATGGCCTAACAAATCAAAATTGGTCTCCTTATGTTTAATTCTATATGAAAAGTTGCATGGGAGTATAAATATTCATAAGAGAATGTGTATGGGGTTTTATAAATGACAATATAGTCATTGGTCCCTAAGTTGAGGCTCCAACCTTTATGAATCATTTCTAAGAGCCTAAACACTCTTCAACACTGCATAAACCTCACAAAAGAACTCGATGGAGGTTTTCAACTTCTTGAAGGCTCAAAAATAATTATATTGGCCTAAAAAACACTTATATAAAATTATTAACTTCAAGGAAACCCTCATGATGGAATTTATAGGTATAATAACCTATATGGATTCACTAAAAATTGTACATTTATAGGGTTTTAGGTAGAAAATAAGAATTTGAGCATAATGAGTAGATGGAAACATTAAGGAGGTTGACGTGAACATTAATACACCTTATTATAATCTAATATACACTAAATTTCTTCTTAAATATCTTTTACATGTCCAATTCCTAAATATAATGTTGATATGCTTGGGAGAAAGTGATTTAATCACCTAGGCATGTTAGGGGAGTAGCATTAAACCAATTAAAAGGAATGGGTTATGTAATAACATGGTTTCATGATTTTTAAATAGGTCTCTCAAACTATAATATAGGTTCTCATGAAGTTATTATATTAATTATAATGAGCATTATCAAATAGTTATGCCTAATTGCCTAATATCCCTATATGATCAACTAGGAAAAATTATCATGAGGAAAGAGCCAAGAAAGTGAGGTATCAAATAGAGCATTAAGAGACTAGGAAAGGTGTCAAAAATCAAAAATGTTGATGAATATTATTTGGGTAAAATTAACACATGCCATTCCCTAGTTCAATATGTAATGGTAGTTTCAAAGGCATTGAATCAGGTGTCCATTTTCTATGCCTTACTCTCATGAAAACCATCAACCAAGCATGCATCTTGGCATGGAGGGATGCAAAGAAGGTGAATGGATAACCATAACTATCATTTTAACTACTATATTAAATAAATAACATAAATTTCATGACCAATACCCAAGATTATGAAATTTTAGGCCTTGTTAATATGAAAAAGATAGAGGAACGTTATTTAATGCTTCTTGGAGGCTAACTAGACCATAATTCTACCATTGTAATTGACAAGAAAATAAGTGGTTAACTAATATGACATGCTCATTCCTTTAATGAGGTCAAAAAAATTGAAGGAGTTTCCACTCGAGTATTTTCTATGCCTTGCTCTCATTAATACCATCAACCATACATACTTCATGCATTAGAGAAGGATAGGAGGTGGTGCTTCATGGACTTCTCTCTCTCTCTCTCTCTCTCTCTCTCTCTCTCTCTCTCTCTCTCTCTCTCACACACACACACACACACACACACACACATTCTATAAAGTGATGCTCAAAGGCAATTATATGGATCCCTCAACTAGGTATGAATAAACTTTTACCAATTATACCTTAAAGCCTTTGAATTAATATAAGGATTGGTTCAACTTCTCCATGCTAGTCTAGGACTTCTATGTAACATTGGTGAAATTTAGTGCTCTCTCTCTCTCTCTCTCTCTCTCTCTCTCTCTCTCTCTCTCTCTCTCTCTCTCTCTCTCTCTCTCTCTCTCTCTCTCTCTCTCTCTCTCTCTCTCACACACACACACACACACACACACACACACACACACACACACACATTCTATTAAGTGATGATCAAACGCCATTATATGGATCCATCAACTAGGTATGAAGAAACTTTTACCAATTATACCTTATATCCTTTGAAATAATATAAGGATTGGTTCAACTTCTCCATGCTAGTCTAGTGTGTTTTATACTTGTTGACTTGCATAAGTGGTTGAGTCTTATCTCCTTTTATATATATTTATTTCTTGCCTAGTTGCTATGAGATTATTCTATATAGGTCACACGGTGTTTGAAAGTGTTAGTGATTATTCTTGGAGTGGAATATGATTTGTAGTGTCTTGAATAAGACCTCCAATTCAACACCCTCAAGTTGTAGTCATCCAGCATATCCTCCATGAGAATCAATGATGCTTAAGATTATTTTGGAGAGAGTGGTTTAGTCACCAGTCCTTTTTATTATTCATAAGTGTTAATGAAGGGTAAAATATATGGGACAAAATATGTTGGGGCATCACCTCCAATAGCTTAGGTTTATTTCATGCATATTTCTATCCATTTTAATTAACAGGTAAATAGGTTTAGGAATTGAGCCTAGATGATGGATCAGGAGAGATCACCACAAAACTAGAGGTTCATCTCACTCAATAGGCTACCCACACCTATAGGTAATCCATTTGTATCATCTGGATGAGGTAGGTCTGGAAAACCTTGCATCAAGGGTGTAATCTAGACTAATATTTTTTTTTGCATGCTTAGTGTGACTAAAATTCAATGAGGTTGGATCACTCACTCTTATTATTTAGTGACCTCAAGGAGTTATAGTCATTTTTGTAGTATATTATCATCCAAATTTCATGAATAATGGAATTAAAAAGTCCTCATCTAGGGTTAAGGATAACTTATGTTAATAGTCCACCTTATTCTTTGTTTTCCTCATGATGTTCGATGGCTAGATATGGAAAGAATTAATGTTAAATGCTTCTTTATCCACCCTATGTTTACCCATACCAGCCTCACCATGAGCCTTATAAATCCTATATTGACCTTTATCATCAATCCAATGAACCATAATAGTCCTATATTAATCTACTTTAGACTTATGATGAGTCTTATCCTTCACATGACTAAGTTATCCACATGGTTAACCTTACTATCAACATCCTTGGAAAAAATTTTATTAAGATTACTATCCCTCCTTCCTTCCCCAATCACCCTTTAAATTTACACATAGTTCCTCCAATGACTAGAAAGAGATAAAAATAATGAGTCAAATCATTGATAATGATGTATTATCCTTGAAATAGAAACAATATCAATGAAACCTATCTTTTAAGCCTCTTACTACCACATGTCAACCTTTTTAGACCACTACTCCCATGCCAAACCCAAACCAATAAGAGGGTAAGGTTATAGAGGTTAAAATAAGGAGATTCCCAAGCTTTTAAATCCCATCATGTATTCCTAGAAATCATGTTGTTTATGGATGGATTGGTATACAAAGGGAGAAAGAGGTTTTGAGTACCAATCCTAAGAAGTTCTCATGTTTTTAGAGTAACTTTTCACCCACTAAACTCACTCAAGATCATCCTATACAGCCTTATGTTCCTACTCCACCAATTTAACATTATTTTCTTCCCACCATATCCCTATTTTAATGAGGACATATGGCTTGGAAAATATATGAGGAGGATATAAATGAATAAAAGGATTTTTCAAGAAAGGATGATGAAGGCATGAACACATGACATCCTTCTTGGACCAGGTACCTAGGATAAAAAATTCCTAATCTTTGTGCTATTTAGGTAAAGCAACTAGACTTAAAAGAAGAGAAACTTGATGAAGTGGCAGTCCATATCAATCAAGATCCAATAATAACTACAAGTGTGCCTCAAGAGGTTTCTAATAAATATGTCCAAATGATAGTTACATCAAATGTAAATTTTGATAGTCCCCAAGATGTTTCTAGTAGCCAAAATGAGGCAAGCACCTGAAAGGAATTCCCTTGTTTCATTGAGAGTGATGATCAAAATAAAGAAATATAGCCTCATGAACACAATATTGAAGAAGAGGGGGATACTCAAAGAAACCACTATTTGCTTGAGGAAGTCCATATGGTTTTAGACTTTATGGATCTCCCATTTTTCCTAGAGAAAGAGATGGAACATCTTGTACAACATAAGCATGAAGAATTCTAAGAAGAACCTAAAACAATGATTGAGGTGGAAGATATTCATGATAAAGAGAGGATTTATAGTGATTGCAAATAATGGTACCATGTTTTTATGGAATAACATGATGATATACGTATGGTAAATTTAAAATAAGAAGATTTTTCTATCATTTATGAACTATTAGATCAAAATAAGCCTAAAGACACTAGTGGACATATTGGGAATGATTTTGAGACCATTCTTCTTCCTAAGGAGCAATGTGTGAATCCTAATGGATGTATAGGAGAGATGTTTTATCAAATTATAGAATATAGTCATCTAATTTAAGTCATTCTATATATCAATATGGTGGGTTTAGAACTTGAATAAATATTTCTTGAGCCTCGAACGAAGCTTGAGAATGAGGTTGAAACTGACCTTAATATTGAAGGCTCTATAAGAAAATAAATGGAGGACATGCGTGGTGTTGACATAGTTTACAATTATAAAAAAGACAAATTTAAAGAAGCTTCCTTGAAATCATATCATGACTACATAGTAGGTTTTGTAACTCTTGATAACTCTATAGCCCTTGAGTAAAATTTAAATGCTTTTCTAGTTGGTCTTACTCTCATTCAAAAAAAATAAGAACACAAATATAATTGATAATAATATATTGAGATATTTAAAGATATTCAAGGCCTTTACAAAGGTACATTGCCTTCTATATAACATCATTATGAAGAGGTTAGTTAAAACACACTCATTGAGGACCATGATAGGGCTTGGTTTGAGTATTTAAGTATCCTTAAAGAGATTGAGTAACTTAAAGCAACTGATAAGCATTGTGAGATAACTCAAGATGTCATGAAGGTCAAATAACCATTCTTAGATGAAGTACTATTTCTTGAGGTTGCATTTGATAATTAGTGTGAGAGGGGTCCTTTAGTAAAAGAGGAATATATCTTCATAGGATATTGGTTTGTAACTATCACCTCACTTTAGAGCATGATAAGAGGAGTGTCATTCAAAGAGATGATGAATAAAATGGGACTAAGGTCCAAGAGATAGCTTGCCTCATGACATTCTTCACCTCATGAATTAAAGAACCTATTTGACCTATGAGGTAGAATATAACTCTAGGTTAGTTTTATATAGTTAGTTGTTTTCTTGATTGTCTTATTTCTAATAAGTGTTTGTCAACACAAATGTGGTGTGCTTGATTTATACTATATTTGGTGTGTTATCCTTGTGTGAGTGTGAGGATTTTATAGTCTTAAAATATTATAAGGTGATAAGTTTGTTTGTCAATCCAAGTAGAGTTGGCATCTCAAGTCATGATAGAAATGTGTGGATCCCTTGCCTAAAAGATGAGATAACCAGTTTTCTTGACTAGTAGGTAGATCAACCCCTACGAGTCACCAATAATGTTGATAATTTGTCCTCCTAAGACAAATTTTAAACCCTATAATTTAGAACATTCTCATGGTACCCCTATAATCTTGCACATGGTGTTCTAGATATTATCATGGTCTTCTAAATTCTTCTTGAAAGAATTATTAGCATTGATTAAGGGATCATCATGTGAAAACATATTTTGAGTGATTATATGAGGTATTATGTCTTCATAGGTTATCTTAGGTTGAATATAATGGTGTTAACTGTATTTAAATCATAAATACTTATCTATAACTTATTTGATAAGGTTAAGGTACTTTAGCATAAATTAAGTTATTCGGAGAGATTTAGGTTTCTTGTTCTTGTTATATTTATACTTATTTTAGCCACTTATTGAGGGGGTGGCTTATTTATCAAAACTTGAGGAATTTTCAAATCATTTTGGGATCTTGACAAGAGGTCTAGTGATGTATCAAAGGTTTCCTTCTATGGTCTATTTTGTCAAGCATGTTTCAAGTTCTAATTAGCCCTCCAAGTCATCAAATTCGCTTTAAAACTTACAATATGGGTTAAACTTAATATTATGTCTTTAAAGAAGATATGTTTTGATTTTATATTTAAATTAGGAGTTTTAAAGGATCTTTTAGCCATTTTAAGCCATAACAATGTGGTTTTATTTCTTAAAAGTGGTATTTTTAAGGGATAAAATATAATGTATTCATCATAAAAGGGCCCTACACACTTGAAAAGTTACCTTTAAACTTGCCTCCATCCATACCCATTGGTTTTAAAGTGTATTGACTTACCATTTATCTCTTCTCATATTCAAATGGTCTTTCAATGTCTCTAACCTTAAAAAAATAAAGAAATGAGGTTTTGTACGTGTTGTCATGGATTGTATGCACTTATACAGTCAATTAAGAATCAAAGAAGGTTAGACATCTAATGTGGGATCCCTTAAAAGGATTAGAGAAGAAAATCCATAATTTAAAATCCAAAATAAGTCAAAAACCTATGTTTTTTCCATTGACCTCTTGGCATGCCCAACATGGCTAACAATTTTGCATCAGTCCATACATAGGAGAGAGAATAGTGACTTAAGCTTATGGGCAATGGAAGGGTGTCTAGTGGCCTTATAATCTTTAGTATTAGTTTTCAGATTAATTCCCCATGCTTTATGAACAAGTGTTAAAACCAAATGTAGTCCAATATATCTTTTGCAAATACATAAGGTCAACATTTAAATGGCTTCATTGTATCTTCATAGTCCTTTCACTTCATACTCCATCACTAGTTGGCATGTGTGAGATTGGGAGAAAGGCAAAGAGATCCATGAGTGGTTATAAGGTTGAAAACCATGTCATTATCACCTTTATGTCTAATTTTTATTCAAGGTTAATGAATCCAATGGTTTTGAATGTTTTTATCACCTTCTTCTCCATCCAAGAGTCCCCAACCACCTGGTTATTTCATAAAAAATATTTAATCAACACTCATGATTTGAACTATATATAAATTGTTGGTTTGAAGGTGGTATTATAGCTCTTTGTCAAAAGGAGACTAAGATTATTATTGAATGCAAGGATCCAACAAATGATAATTTAAAGTTTGAAGCATCTTGATTTCTCTAAAGGAGACCTAAGAGGAAGGGAATGCACACCTATAGGTCTACAGACCTATAGGTCTACAGACCTATTGGTCTATAGACCTATTGGTCTACAAACCTATTGGTCTATAGATCTATTAGTCTACAGACCTATTGGTCTACATTTGCTTTGTAATTTTTATAGATACATTAAGGTGATTAATATTTAATATTCATAGGTAATGGTAAGGGTAAGGTTAAAAAATTTTATGTGGTTAAATATTGTTATAAAAATGTGTCTTTAGACCCAATGTCGAAGATTCCCAAATCACACTAGCAGGAAAATAATTAACCCTTTAACCATTCTAGGCCTGAACCAATATAAAGGGAACCTAAGGATTCATATGAAGGAATTTAAAAATGAGTAAGATATATTAAATTAGGTAAAATATTCAAAATTAACTCAAATTATGATCAATTGGACCAAAGAAGTCTCATGCTCTTTTAGAGTTTTTCACATAAATTGACTTATAAACCAATTATGAAGAGGTAGAGTTATGACTACAAGGTTGAGTGGAAGATGGTTTAGGTAGAAGAATAGATGGTTATATATAAATAAAAGGAAATTATACATCATTATGTCATTTATTAGTGAGACCTCAAGGTAATGAAAAGAAGAGAAGTGCACATTTGTATCCCTAGATAGACCCTAACCTAACACATACAGTTCTATCATTAAAACATGAGTATAGAGATGTGGATTTGAAGTGAAAAAGGGCCTCAAATATATGTAGACACTTTTAATACCATATATATCTTGTTACAATAATTTTTAAGGAATAAAGTGCCAATAAAATGGATGATGTTCACACTTCCCATAGGACATGCCCATTAAGATCTTACAAGAAAATTCTTAGAGAAGTTGAGTTATAATTGTGTTGGGCAATGCATGAGGTGAGAAAGTGTAAAATAGGTCCATTGAATTGAATCATAAATATTATTAGGTTGTTTTTAAAAAAAATTTGGTCCTTGGAGACAATAATATCCTTAATAGGCTAGTTAGGCCCAGTATGCCTAAATATCCATGAACAGACCTGCACATGAAAATTGAAGATAATTGCATGTCTTGTGGAGTGTTATGATGATTGTAAACTAAAGAAATTAAGTGAAAAGTTTCCAAATTTAGGTTCATGAGGATGAAATCATAAAGGTTATAATATTATTTTCATAATTAGACCTCTAGGGTCAAACTGGCTTAGTGACCCATGAACCTGAAGTAAGAGTTAATGGTGTTACAGGAGATCTATGAAGGAGGAAGGGTAAAGAAGAGCATTAAAATAGGTCATATGGGGTGTATTAGACCCCTTGGGAGGTGTTAATAACCAAAACCCAAACTCTTAAACACCTCAAACAATAACACTTCTCTCAAGTTTTTAAATTGGCCTAACAAGTCAAAATTAGTCTCCTTATGCTCAAATCTATACAGAGAGGTTTTATGGGAATTTTAGCTCATCAGGGAAGGTGGAAGGGGGTTTATACATGAGAATCTAGGAATTTTTTCCTAGTTTTAGGATTCAACCTTTATGAATCATTGATAAGAGCTTAAGCACTCTTAAAACCAACTTAAATCTCATAAAAGAACCCGATGGAGATTTGTGTCTTCTTAAAGGCTCAAAAAACATTGTATTAGCTTATCAAACACGTAGATTAAATTATTCACTTTAAGGATACCATAACCATGGAATTTATAGGTATATTTACCTATAATAATTCAATAAAAATGTTAATTTTTTAGGGGGTAAGTGCAAAAAGTTAGGGGACAAAAAGTGGCCTACCCATGGACATGATTTTCTTGAAATTTAAAAAATTTAAACTTTTATAGATAATTTGAGATAATATAAACTCCAAATTTGAATATGGTTTAACAAAATTAAATGTATAATTTTATGTATAGTTTCCAAAACACTATTTTTTAAAAAAATGGTTAAGTATATCAAGATCAAACATCTAAAATTTGAAGAGGAAATCCATTTTTTTAAGAAAACAAAGTAGATAAATGATCGTGTGGTACACCATTTTTTTATTATAATTTAATATTATTTGAAACCCTTTAGGTAAAATTTAGATAATATCCTCTATTTTGTGACAATGTTTTTTGTATGTTTTTTTAATGATTACCTTTATTTTTATGAATTTTGCAAGTAAATAGATCTTGAAAACTAAAAAAAATGCATAGCCATCTAAGTAACACACCTAACTATATGAAACTAGAAATGCCTCATGTATATAGATCAATCCTAACTTGGAGAAGATAGATAATAACACACATTTTCTACTAGGGACATATTAGATAATCAGGAACATGACCAATATGGGGATCTACTAAACACAATTAGGGGATCTCTTATCATAATACACAATGCTAGACAGGGTTCCAAAGCCTCCTATCAATCACAATAATGCAATAAACCTAGTTAGGTCCTATGTTTTATATTCAATAAACTAATAAAAATTAAATTAAATTCTAATCTAGTGCTCACCAAATCTTGTGGTAGAAAGAGGGGGTAATAAACAACAAAGGTAAATATGCATAAGAGACATATACTCACTTTAATGTATGTAAAATCCTAATACATGGAAGAGAAGTATAAATTCATATCTATCTAATATTACAAATGAGGAACAATATTAGGAATACTTACCTTTGAAGATGAACCCATTGCACCTCAATATATCCCTTAGCCAAGGTGGTTCACAAAAAGGTTATTTTGGTATGCAAGGATGACAAGGATAAATCATCTCTAAGATACACAACCTATAAGTTCATCCAAAAGGCTTATCTAAAAGACAATATCCATATCTTCAAATAAAGTATGAAACCCTAAGCTTGTTCCTAAATTAAAATGATGGATAAGTAGATGTACAATAGCTCTTACTTCTTCTTCTCTTCTTCAAATAATGGCAAAATGAACTTGTATATATAGATAGATTTAACCCTAATACATTCTAAAAGTTTTTGATCGATAGGGTTGACCTCGTCAACCTAGCAAAACTATGGATAATAAATCACTAGGTCATGGGCTAAGTTAGCAAAGATCCAACGTAGACCCTAAATAAATTTTACCCAAAATTATATAGGGTCAACCTAGTTGACCTAGTATAGTGAACAGTCAAAAGGGTATTAAGGTTAGGAAAAGGGGGATAAAATGTAGGAAATGACTAAGGAGTGTGAAATATAGAAGAACAAGCTTAGGGATAAGGTTTTTAGGAGACAAGTGTGTAGATAAAAAGTGACAAAAAGGATAAAAATCCTATAAAGCACCAATAGTCTACCCACCCTTCTCCCAGTGTACCCTTTAAGGCATACACTTAGATAGATTGAGATTCAACAGGTTCTTGCAAGACAAAGAGCATCAATAATCGATAAAAGTTTTAAAATATTATGTGTATATAAATGCCCCACTCCATTCTCATCACATGTTGCGTGAGTGAAATATGGGATAGCGATTTGGTAATAAAACATGATAACACATAATGTTGATGCTAAATAAAATGCAATGAGGAGAAAATAAGATAAATGAAATGATATAATTCAAAAACACATACCTTTATGTAACTTATTGTTGTATATAAATAACTAAAATAAAATAGAAGTGAAGGTGTCTAATGTGAAGAATATTAGGTGAACCTATAGAGATTAGTGCAAAAATAGCCAAAAATTAAGAATTTTGGAATGTAGGCATATAATAGTGGAAAATTTCTCTACTTCATCATGATTCTAGAACATTTTATGGTTTAAAAAATGGGTTAGTAAAAACAAAGATATGAGCAAAGTAAGGAATTTAACAAAAAATGTTTGAAAGGTAGAAAATTATGAAAAGTAAGTTTAAATAGGGTGAAAGGGAATCAATTCATTTGTTATTACTGACTTGTGGGAGAAAAAAGAGCTCTAAGAGACCAAAAGAGCTAGGATGGTGAGGATATGATAAATGAGATGAGAGGGACTCCCAATTGCCATAGCGGGTATAACACAGGTAGGCGATTGAGAATCTTAAACTTATTTTTGAATATTTTATTAAAATTAAGTATTTGATATAAATTTGTAATTTAGAGAAATTCTAAGAAATAAAATGAACCCAAAAAAGAGAATAAGGGTAGTAGAAACAAAGAGGGGAAATGGGTTTAAAGGGATAAAATTAATAACTACTAAAAAGCATTTATTATTGGTAATGAAAGGAGCCAGTAGGCAAAACCAACTAGGTTGACCTAGTTGACCTAGTAGGCTAAAAATTTGTTAAATCCATAATGATGACTTAGTAGGTATGTGATAACATACTTTTTTAATTCATTTTACTGAATTAGTAGATAACTATCAACTTATTAGAATAACCCACTGTGACAACTTAGTACTAAGGGGGGATAATAAAGGGTCAACTTAGTTTGTTAAGTCAACCAGGTCAAAATGAAGGAAATTTGTTCAACCTAGTGTTTGGCCAAGTGACTAGAATAGTACAAAAATGTTGAAATAGGTCAAAAGAGAGCTAGAAAGGACTAGAATGGCTAACTAAGTATTAAAATAGTTGAGTTTGCTAAAAATAGGTCAAATTGAAAAAAAGGATAGATTAAATAAATTTAAGCTTATTTTTGTTAAAATTTGAAAACAATGTATTTTTATTATAAATGACATGGATGATCTAATACATATCTTTTTATTTTAAGGTTTTAGGGTCATTTGATATTTTGGTGCTTGGTCGATGTGGCATGGATCCCAAACCACTTGGACTTATTTATAGTTGAGCATCATTCAAGATTGGTTAGATTAGGTCTAGGAAGGATTATAGATATGTGTAGAGTCCCATTAAGTTTGAATTTGATATGCATATTCCTAAGAGCCTAGGAATGATTGACTAATACATTA
The DNA here is from genome assembly GCA_037957365.1 of Torreya grandis. Lineage (NCBI taxonomy): Eukaryota > Viridiplantae > Streptophyta > Pinopsida > Cupressales > Taxaceae > Torreya > Torreya grandis. Next base: position 1,424,622 of record JARHVA010002327.1, read on the forward strand.
ATGTGGGAGGTGGATCAAGATACCATTGAGGTGGGTATCATCCTAGAGGATGTCTAGGATATACTTAGATTACTGATAGGAGGTACGCCCATAGTCACATGAAAGCTAGATGGATAGGAGGATATGAAAGCCTTAACCATATGGGAGATGGGTTTATAAAGGATATATCCCAAGCTAAGAGTTAGCATATTTGATGTTTATGCATCTTAGATTATAGATATCTGAATGGTGATTATAGGACTTGTGATAGCATGGGTGTTGTATTACCAATCAGATGGTAAGGTACCATTGTATGTGATAGTTTTATGCCAGACTATATTAGATCATGGGGCATTATATGATTTAGATTCTATAATTTGGGTCTAACTTATGTATGACATGAGTGGGATGTTTTCTAGAGGTCATAAGTATATGGGGCCTATCATCTTACTAACTTCATGGATATATGAGATGTTTCTGATGTATTGACCATCTGGGTTTCCCCATGTGGTCAATGATCAATTGTTATGGGTATAAAGGTGGTAGCAGGATTAGGTTGTATGAACCATACCCCACATTCTAGTGATATATAAATTTAGGTGGTTGTAAAATATGTGTTATTCATATGGGCATATTGATATGGTATGGTTGAGCTAGAAGATAATGACACCAACATTAACATGAACATAGATTATAGGACACTATACTTGGTTGATATAGTTGTATCTAGTGGTACATGTAGAATGATAGATGGGAATATATTACCTAAAATCACTAATAGTGGTGCCCATATTTTTTTCTAGGCATGTGAGATAGCCAAGAGGAAGATGAGGATTTGGGCCAACATTTTCTAGGCTAATGATTAAACCATAGTGTGAGAGACTGTGAACTAGTCAAGCATAATAGACAGTTGATAAAGAGGAGATGGATCAGATGTAGGAGTGTAAGAAGTACCACTACCAACACCTTAGTAGGAGGAGTGTACAATACGTTAGTCACACCATTGATGGAGACACTAAAAATAGGAAAGTGTAGAGATAGTGGTCATCGTAGATGACCCATCAGGTGGGCCAAGATAGAGTTGGGTGATAGAGGTACCACTCAGATGTAGCTTGAGATGGGCACAAGTGGTGATTCTAAGATTTGATATTAGGTGGTTTACTATAGATGAGGTACTTAGATGATGCATTGATGGATAGATCATGCTTAGTGGTCATGTAGATGGTGAGATAGTAGTAGGTTACACATAGATAGGTAATAATAGATGGTTGATATTTTGATAAATTTGTTTGAGATAGATTATAGATAGATAGATTTTTAAGATATATCTATGATCTAATATCTATCTAGTTTGGAGTTTTTATATCCTATAGAGGAGGATACCATATGGGGATCCCGAGTGATGGGATCAATCCATGAGATCTTTGATGAGGTATTAGTGGCATATGACCCAAAAAAACTAATGGATCATGTGATAGTGTCTACCCTAGGGAGTTGGTTTAGACTAATAGGATAGGCTATGATGAAAGTACAGGTATATAGGGAGGATCCATATCCACTAGTAGGGATAGAAGTGGAGGAGGCATAGGCATGGTAGGTCTTGGCTCAGGAGAAAGTTGTACATATGGCTACCATGACCCACATAGTATAGGCACACTTAACTATTGAAGGTATAGGGTGAAGTGGTCAAAATATAGGGATAGGTGATAGATCTCAGAGAACCTCTTTACAACATACTATTTAGAGGGAATAATTAGAGGCATTTATGGGTAACATGGTTAGGCCATGGGATAGATAAGATATATCCCAACCATAGAGTGGAGATGATGTATATTGTTTTACTTTATATCAAAACACATGATATATATAGATATCTCATTTCTTTAGGTGAATGTTGATTTTATGTGCTTGTATTATGGTTATGGTTGTGGATGATTGGATATATTTATTTATATCACATGTATTCAAATGTTTTTTTATATGATATACCAAATATATGATTTGTGGTTTCTTTTTGAGCATTATGTAAGACACATGCATGGTTAAAAAGAAACATGCAAAAAGATTTGGATAAAATATAATCAATCAAAAATAAATGTAGTATACATTATTTCATGTTGGTAAATGTGTAATAAAAATAAAATTACTAATTATAAGGAATTGAAGGGTGGTAAAAAAGATGGAAAAATTTTTGTTTTGAAACCAAGAGAAAACATTGGCACCAAATTAAAATAGGTAAGATCACACTAAATCATGTTGGGAAGTATGAAAATAATGTAATAAAGTGGAAATCATGTGAAAGAATAAATGGTATAAAAATTAACGAATTCAATAAATAATACTAATTCACATTGGGAAGTATAAGTGAAAAACAAAATTGGAAAAATTGGTCTTAAATTTATCACACTAATTCAAGTTGGGAAGTAAGAAAAATTCAAGAAATAGTTGGATTCTTACATGCAATTGGAAATAAGAAGACAAAAGTGAAATATTAATGAATTAAGCATATAACATACTAAATCAAGATGGGATGTATGGAAATGACACACAAATCAATAATCAATCACATCTTATCTCATATTTGACACATCTAATTTTTGTTGACTTGGATTATTGGAAACGTCTGTGAGAAAGGCTAGGTCCTACCCATGGTATTACACTAAAACTCATAAAATAAACACTAATGATGTAAAACTAATGGTAAAATGTGTAAAAAAAATTATGTTTGTAATGGGAATGTGAAATTGTCATAATTTGCAAGGAAGGCTAGGACACGTCCATGGTCTTATAATGCAACTCACAAATAGATTCCCTAAGGGAGTGATCAGTGAAAAAAATTATGTTTCTCAAGAGGTAATATGAGAAATGTAGGGAATGAAAAAGGTAATGTAAAATTCATAGCTTAGGCCTCCTATGATAAGACCTTAGGAGATAGGAGGCATACCAAGTACATGAGAAGACACTAAATGACTAGTGACCATCAATGTACAAAGGAAACTTGTTCACTATAGACACATAACTATGTATGAAAATAAAAATTATAATAATATCAAATCATAAAGGTATATGGGTGAAATAAAAATAAAATGGACCTACATTCCCATGATGTGTTCCATGTTCCTTAGGACCCCATACAAAGCCGTCAGTCTACTACAAATATTGCGTACTTGCATGAGAAAGTAGGTAGCACTAAAAGATATTTTGTATTCTCCTTCTATAATATACTATCCTAACACACCCCAGTTGATCTTATATCTATCATGAGGCTAATTAATTTAAGTGGAAGAAGGATATTTGCTTAGAATCACATCTTTTAGTGTGATTTGAATTTTAAGAATTTTGAATGTTTTTACCTTTTGTATCATTGCATTTTATTAAATGATTTATCTTTTGAATTATTTTAAGGATTTTTAATATTCCTCCTCCATATAGAATTGGAATGACTAATCATGAGAGATAGAGTGATACACATGAATGAGTTATAGGCTTAGGCTAAAGGAATCTAAGTGACCAAATACAAGACTAACTAAAACACTTAGGATTAATAATGAACCAACATTTGATCTCAAGTCTCAACCATTTATATGATTATTTGAAAAATTGAATAAAGGAAATAAAGGAGATCCAAAGTGGACTAGTAAAAGAAGATTATAATGAGATAAATTATTTTTTAATTGATCACATGGTAAAGAAGGAATGATTTAGAGAAACATGGTTTGTATAAATAATTTATAATGATAATTATATATGTATATAGAGATAAGAAATAAAAAGATCATGAAAATATAACAAGAGAGTTTTTTAAGAAAGAAACTCAAGAAGAAAAAGAAAGCAATGATAAAGAAGACATCCATAGGCAAACATAAATGACATTACAAGAAATATAAAATGTGAAATCAAAGTCACCATGTAAGATAAATAAGAATTTGACACAATGTCAAATAATATAAAATAGATAAAGATAATATTAGATCACATGTCTACTTCAAATGAAAATGGAAGAACACCATGCATCTATTCATAAGTACTAATAGATTTTCCCACACACATTATCTAGAACATCTGATAAGTCTTAATGAAGTTGGATGTGAATTAAAACTAATATATCATATATATTTATAAAAAAATAGGAAAATACTTCACATCTAATCTCATCAATATAAAAGGTTGGAATGCTTGATGTATCATGATAAAGAGGGATATTATTCAATGGATGCTTAGAATAATGTGTCGGTCTACACTCTATAAGAGATGAAGGGATCATATGTGGGGAATGATCCATTAGTGAGGGACTTGTAGGTTGAGAAGGATCCAGAAGTGAGGGACTCAAAGGTGGAGAAGGATCCATAGGGGAGGTAAGGTCCATGGGTAAAGAAAGGTACATGGGTGAAGGATTCATGAGTGGAGGAATGAGAGGTGAAGAAGGGACCATAGGAGGTAGAACCATGGGAGAAGAAAGGGGAGCCTTCTTGTAGGAATGACCTATGGAAGGAATGGTAGAAGGTTTAAGAATAGTTAAAATGTGATATTTAAGGTTTTAATGAAGTATGTGATAATGATCAATGCGATGGGTACCATATTGGTGAAAAATAAAATACACCTCTCCATACTTATTAATATAATTAGGAAGTACCTTTGGTAGAGGTATGGCCTTGTCTGAGGACTGATCGGTAGAGAGATGCAAAGTATTAATATATTGTCATAGCTTATGATAATGCATGTATGAATGATTATCTATGCTATGGAAGCAACATATACACCTATGAGTAGGCTTATTATAGGTAGTCATAGGAGGAGGTGTAATAGAAGTTGAAGGATTTTGGGAAGGCTTGTTAGAACATTTGTGGTAAAGGAAGTAAATCACCACCAAAATAAGGTGGTGTTGGTGAAGGAATTAGATTAGGCTTGGTGGAAAGAGTGATAGGATCAAAAGTAGGAATAGACTTAGCTAAAGTGGAATCAAGAATGAGATTTGAAGTAGGCTCTACTAAGGAAGTGGAAATGTCTACATTAGGGAAAAGGATAGTTAGATGCATCTCAAGGATAAGCAGGCTATAAGGGTCATGGTACTTAGAAAAGTGATAGGGCCCAGTCATAACATGATCTATAAGCATACTCCTATGAGGTTCTTTAAAAACTAGATGTGTCTACACAATCTCTATCTTTTAATTAAAAGGAAGAATACTAAATTTAAGAACTATATATGATGGAATATGGGAAGATAAACTAAAATATTGAAGCAAAGAGGAACAATAATAGATAATCTCAACATCATAGTCTTGAACAAAACCTTCTAAAAATGGATCATTTAAGGTATAACCATCATTGTAATTAGGTGTATGAAGATCGATGACATAGGTAAGGATGAAATTGTCATTTGATGAGGTGCGATGAATGGAATGCTTGGTCTTAGTCAAGATAACAAGGCTATCATCATAAGGTGGTTTTTAAGAATGAGGTTATAAATAACTATGAAGCTAAGAGATGAGATGAGGTGAGAGATCAAAAGTTATAATCTTGAGATTGATCTCATTAGGCTCATCATCATCAAAATCTAGTAGGATAGGGGGAATATTCCAAATTATTTTAGGATGAACATTATAACCTCAATGGAATTGAGAGGAAAGTTGAATCATTGAGACTCACAAAATTGAAAACTAGGAAAAGATCCAAGAGTTGGAATCTTGAAGACACCCTAGTCTTAGAATTACTCAAAATTCCAAGGCTTAGTATAAAATTAAATCCTATAGATAAATCCATTATGAGGTAATTTAATGCATTAGTATTCATAATAAGTAACTACTCATATAAGATGAATCCATGGCCTACTACGTAAAATGTTGTAAGATAGAGGAAAGTTAAATATCATCACCTTCACGTGAAAAGTTATAGGTGGGACAATAATGGGAATACACACACAACCTAAAGGAATAATTTTATTTTGATCATAGCCTTTACATGTAATATGTGTGTATTTGATATTTTATTTAGAATATCCAACGATTTTGTTAAAATTGAGAGAGGCACCATAAGTGAAAAAACCCTTGTCAATTAAGGCATGCATGAATTGGATATCACCAATTACACTAATGAATATAAGAGGATCATTAGTATAAATCATAATCTCATTGATATTCATAGAAGTGATGGAAAAAATGAGGGAAAGAGAAGTGTCCATTATTTCATCAACAGGTATGGACATCTCTTTGCATTATTGTAATATGTTATCTTAAGATCTAGATAAGGGTGATTTGTGTCATACTAGGGGAGTATGAATGATGTTAATTTTGAAAAAAAAATTAGATGAGATTGTTTAAATGACATGGAAAAGTCCTCATAACCTCAAGGAATAGAATTTGGGATGGGATATTAGTGAGTTCTGTGATGAGATCCCACTCATCACAACCCATAATAAGATTGTTACAAAGAGGTCCATAGTGTTGAAGGAGGTCCTAGAAAGGAGGAGATGAAGTAAATTGGAATTTATGTTGATAAGAGGTATAAGGTTTAGGAAAAGGTTGTAAATTATTTTGAGAATATGAAGCAGTTGATACAAGCTAGTTTGGATAATTTTTAGAAGTGTTGATAGAAGCTTGAGTATCATTGGTTTTAGGTAAGGAAGATGGAGGGATGGTAGAAATATAATAGGAAGTGTTATCTAAGGGAGGAGTTAGAATTGATTCATCAAAAAATATAAGGTTGTTTGTCCCCAACTCATTTAAGTGAGTTGGAGAATAATCTTGGATAACACAAAATGTATGAGACAATGGAGGTGTGTAGATAGGTTGAAGATCAATAAAAACAACCACCCTTTGCATGTTAGTCATATTAACCACATTCTATTTTGGTTTTGGGTAAATAATAATATATACATTATTGGTGGAAGGGGTGTGATTATCTTGGTTAGCTTGATGATCTGGAAAAGTGTATTTATACATAGCCAAATCAACATTAGCTTGATTTAAAGAATGAGATTTAGTATTAGTTTCATGTGATTTGAATGTAATGTCATAGGTTTTTTGGCCTTTTTTGATGATATAATCATGATAAAAATTATGACAAAGAATAAAATCCATATCCAAATTATGAATCTACTTATAGTTCTCATGAGAATGACCCCAACTAGTGTGAAACCAATAAAATTTATTGGGATCATCCCAAGATTTCATAGGATGAGTGGGATCAATTTCTCATGGAAAGGCCTTGGTAGATGTTTTGGTAATTAAATTGAGGATAAGGTTTGGTGAACATTAATGTTATTAGCTAAATATAAATTAGGATTATTGAATGGGTGAGAAGGTGGTTGGTTCTGAAGATTGGTAAGGAAAATTAACTTGAATAATGTGAATGGTATCATAAGAGTCTGTGACACCATCATTGGTAACATGATTATTCTTGGTCTTAAGTAAGATACGATGACTTGTAGAAGGTTATGGTGGCCTGAGTTGATGACTAAATAAATATTTAAATTTTTATTGGTTAATGGGTTCCTCTAAGGTACATATAGAGAGAGTGTAGAACCGATATTTCAACCAAGGAAAAAGAGCATTGGTAAAGGGATTAAAAAGGTTATCATTGGCCATGTTACATTCACATTTTTTGGACAATGTTTTGCACCTTTTAACAAAATCTTTTGAAGTTTCATTTTCAATTTTCTTACAATTGATATAATGGGTGAAGGTATTCTTAGGAAGATCACTTGTTTATAACTCTTAGACTAGAGCATTGACTAAATATTCCAAACTAGTAATAGAATGAGTTTGAAGTTGGTCTTACCAATATAAAGCATCACCCATGAGGGTTTTGGATAATATCTTGGTAGAATAGAAGATGGTTAATTCACCTAGTATTTATATATATTTATAGATTTTTTTAGATGAAAAGTAGGATTAGTTGAGCTATTATAGTAAATGGTATGGGTGATACCTCCTATATCTATATTAGTAATTTGAGATGTAAGAGGCTCATTCTGAAGATACTTGATTATATTTTTGACAAAATGAGGTTGAGGGATGAGATTACAATGGGTATCCCTAAGAGGAGGTCGGGGAACATTTTGATTATGCATGCCCTATGGTATCTGTTGAGGTTGGGTTTGAAGTTTGCATTTGCAACATTTGATTTGTATTATGAGATTGAAAAGTATTCATTTGATTAAGTATTTGTAATAAAAGTTGATGGGTTTGAGTTACATTATTGGAATTATTTTAAGCATTATAATTTGAAGTAGTGTCTTTGGTACCACTATTGCTATTGGTAGGAGCTTGAGAAGTGATTCTAGAATGTGAAGCACTAGTGGCAAATTTTTCTTGTGTAGAAAAAGATGGACTACTGAAGGGATGAGAAAAGGGAGAAATAGAAGCATGATTACCATGGATATAAAATGATTCAATAGTGTAAGAGTTGAGGAGATTGGGTCTTCAAGGAGACCCACTAGATGTAGAACCTACCATGTTAGTGGAGATACAAGGCATGGTGGTAAAAAAAGTTAAAAAAGAAGAAGTCATGGGTGTAATAAGAGGTCGAAATAGAGGGAAGAGCCTAAGAATAAAAGAAACTATCATCCCAAAATTGATGTGAAAATGTAGGAGAAAATGAATGAGGCTCTTAAACTTGACCACTAATTATGAAATGGTAAAGGATAAAAGGATGCTTTCCTTGATGTTGAAGAAATTCAAAGATAAAAAGAGCATTTTATGGGTATACTATAATTTGGGTTTATCTTAATGTGAGAAGAGAGGACTAAGAAATGAAGAGGAATGAGGAAGGATCCCATAGTGAATGAGTGTCTATATGAGCATTACTCTCATTTATGAAAAGATCCTTAATTTGCTTAGAGAGACCCTATGAGGGTTGGTAAGACTCATTAAATCCATTAAATTCAACTCAGTGTTGTCTTTAGATAGGAAGTTCATGATATAGGAGAAGATATAGAGAAATCAAAATTGATGTGAAAGAAAGGAAATAAGAACAAGTAAAAAAAGAGTATAGAGTTGACTTGGTCGACCTAGTGCAGAAAAAAAGGTCTAAAAGTTGATAAAATAAGGATATAAGGTTGACTAGGTTGACCTAGTTCTATAACCTAGGTTAAAAATAGGTAGAATAAGATATAGAGTCAATATAGTTGACCTAGTTCTATATCTTGGGAAGCAAAAAATAGTACTATGTTGATAAGATCAACCTAGTACTACATGTAAGGAAAATATATAGTTTGTAAGAGACTCTATCAAGGAAAACAACTATGTACTAAAACAAAAAAAAATTATAAGTACTTTTTAAATCAAGAAATGAAAATAAACACACAATCAATAGGGTCAATAAGGATGATCCAATTGAGGCACACAACATAAAACCTTGCACCAACACTAGACAGTGTAAGTATTTGCAATAGAACATATAATTAAGTAAAGGGAAACTAGTCAACTTGGAAAGTATATGCTAAATAAGTGGTCATCTGGAATGTTGTTAGATTATTATAGTATGATTTTAAATGTGATAGGAAGTTGGTAGTAATAAAGGAACTAAAAAGTAATATATGGACAGTTTTAGGGCATTTAGGCTAAAAGGGATATGTGTTGGCAATGGTATTAGCTTGGTATTGGGGCATACCCCTCACTTCACACATCATAGAGATATGGGTGTCAGGTTCTTAGCCAATATATACCATTAACTATGTGTTTATACATGGCCATAAAACCAATTTGGCTTCCCCCTTGGTGATAAAATCCAAGTAGGTAGGCCTTGGGTAGATAATTGTTAAAATGCATTTTAAGAATATGTGATTTTTTAGTATATGCAAGAAAATAGAAAATAGTGAAACTAAATGGTATATTGAAAAACCACCTAATTATATTATGTGATCTATTCTAAGCATTCAATTAACTAAAAGTGAAAGTGTGAGCTAATTACTAGCATATAAGTGTTAATTTCAACTTTGAAACATAACACAGTGTCATTTTAGATGATAATCTATGTAGAGTTTATAGAATAAAGCTAAGAGTGTCACTAATATGCTACTTAAGCAAGGGTCTAAAAAATAACTACATCAATAGTGTCAACCTAATTTTATAGATAGAAGATAGAATATAGAACTACATCGATAGTGTCGACCTAGTTTGTTGTATGGGGTAATTTTAAAGACTTCAAATTATGAAAAATAAAATTGTAATAAAATAACATAAATTACAAATAAGGAGAGAAAGAAACCTTGGTGGGTTAGAATATGCTTGGAATTTGCAAAATTTCTATTTAAGCTACTTGAAATTTCTTCCAACTATGTCGACTGGGTCAACCTAGTTCTATAAAACCCTATTGCTAAAGCCTGTAAAGTATACTGTGTCAACAGGGTTGACTTAACATGTTTTTCCAATATTGAAAAAGTGTACTGTGTCAACATGGTCAACATAGTATTCTATTTGGAAGTCTTAAAAATGTACTATGCTGATAGATTCCACCTAGTAATTTGTAATTGATGAAAAACCTACATAAACAAAATAGAATCATATTGATGTGACTATGTGTTAAACATGTACACATAAGTTAAAAATATACCAACAATATCGACATAATATCATAAATATAGATAAATAAAATTATAAAATTGTAAAAAATGTGAGATAAAACCTGCAAGGGTTAAATTCAGATCAGGTTCAATAGAATGTATGCAATTAGAAATACATCATGTCTATAAATCAATCATAACTTAGGGAAGATAGATCATACCATACACTTTTGACTAAGGAAAGATTAGATAATTAGGAACATGACCAATATTGGTATCTCTTATCACAATACACAATGCTAAGGAGGGTTCCAAATCCTCTAGTCAAGCACAATCATGCAATCAACCTAACTAAATCATATGTTTTATATTCATTAACCTAATAACAAGTAAAGTAAATTCTAATCTAGTGCTCACCAAAGCTTGTGGCATAAAGTGGGGGTAATCAACAACAAAATTAAAAATGTATAAGAGAAATATACTCATGTCAATGTATAAATAATCCTAATGCATGTAAGATAAGTAATAATGTATATCTATCTACTCTTACAAAGGAGGAACAAAGTTAGGAATACTTTCCTTTGAAGATGAACTCACCGAGCCTCAATCTCTCCCTTTGCCAAGGTGCTTCACAAGAGGTTGTTATGGTATGTAAGGATGAAAAAGATAAATCAGCTATAGGATACACAACCTATCAATGCATCCAAAAAACTTATCCATAAGACAATATCCATACCTCCAAAGAAAGTATGAAACCCTAATCTTGCTCCTCAAATATAATGATGGATAAGTAGATGCATAATAGCTCTTACTTCTTCACTTCACTAAATACTGGTGATATTAACTTCTATATATATTTATACCTCATCAATTTTGAAATTTTTGGTAGATAGGGTTGACCCATTTGACCTAGCATAGTTATGGACAAGAAATCATTAGGTCACAGGCTAGCTTAGCCCAGAACTGACCAAGACCCTAAATAAATTTTACCCAAAATTGTATCAAGATGACCTAGTTTAGTGAATAGTCAAAAGGGGGTTAAGGTTAGGAAAAGGTGGAAAAATGGTCGAAAATTATGGAGGAGTGTGTAATACAGAATAATAATCTTAGGGATAATATTTTTAGGAGATAAGTGTGTAGATAACAAGTGGTAAAAGGGACAACAATCTTCTAAATCACTAATGGTTTGCCCACCCCTTTCTTGGTATAACCTTTAAGGTGTTTACTCATATAAATTGAGACTTGATGGGTTATTGTAAGATAAATAGACTCATTAATTGATAAAAGTTTGAAAATATTATGTGTATATACTAACTACCTAAAAAAAATGTTTTTTTTTAATGTGTGTAGAATTAGGCCTAATGTGTGACCATATAACTTATTATTCACTTGGATAAACTAAATAAAAATTACATGAACATGTATAAGGATGTATGTTTTTATCATGTAGTGACCTAAAAAAGGTATATTCAGAAATCAACATAGTTTTAAACCTTAAATTAGTCCAAAAATTATAAAAATCATGTTTTTGGAAAGAGGAGCGCGTGCTCGGCATGATGGTATTAAGTTTATAAATTTTAACAATGAAATTCATAATTTATTTAGAAATAAAAGTTGAATTTTTTTTTTTATAATAAATCTCAAAACATGACTGTACATTGATAGGTACAAGCCTTTGTCTTGGGAATCCAAGCCAATCCTAAGCCAAAAGGCACAAGATTTGAATTACAATTCAAATAACATGATTGCATTAATTAAATGATAATGATATTAACATGACCACATTATTAACTACATTATTAATGTGATCATGTTACTTAATAACATGATTACATTAATAATGTGATCATATTATATATTCACAATACTCAAAAACCTGAATTTGCATTTTTGCCTACTAAAGAAACCATTAGGCATAGCAGTCTTAAGAATAAAGTTTGGTTGATTAATATTATTGTTTGGGACCAATGTTATTATCAATATTTGATAAAATATAATGATAATTTGAGATGTACTAACCTATTAATAGATTTATTATTCATTGGACATGATTCTAATCTTCCTTAAAATGAAGATAGCCCTAGTTCATGCTAGATAGGGTCAAGAAGCCAAAAGTTGGTTTTTGGTGATCCACTGATCCAAACCACTCATAATTTGTTATATTTTATTTATATTTCATTTTTTAGATTATTAAATAAATTATATTGTCTAAAAATCAATAGGAGTATAAGGATCCTCTGACTGAGTACTTATAGACCTAGAGTATAAGGTTTGAAACAGAGTTCAATGATATTATAAATGTTTAAGGATTATTTATTTTAAAGTTAGTATTTCAAAATTAATTTATATTCTTATAAATATTCAAATGGTGTTTTTAAACAACAATAAATAAATCAAGGGTCATTGTATTTAGTGTCAAGAGTGTATACAGTTTGAAAAGAAATAGAATTTGGTTAAAAAAGATTGCATTAGTTTTTGTGGATAATTGGTGGTTTTTGGAACTTCAAAAATACTTCTATAAAAATTTTAGTATTGTATGAGTATTTGATAATATTGTTTGATTCAATAAGTGAAGTTTTATAAGGATATATTTTTAAGGTATATCAATGTGTTAGTACCTTAGTTTGCATATAAGAAGTTGTGTTTTGTTAAGTTTAGAAATGTCGAAAGCATACATGCCACAAACATACATTCCTTAAAATATATCTTATTTTATCATTAAATATCATAAAATGTATTTTTTAAACCTATGGCCAAAACATAGCCTTTGGATTACCAATCTAGCTGTGCATTTGAAGTAAATTGGGGATATTTTGAGCCCCTTCAACCTAATTACATGATTATAAAATGTGATTTAGGGGTTTATCAGCTCCAATTTCATTATCTTGGTTGAAGTAAATAAACATAATTTATTTATATGTAATTTATACGTGTATATAATGTGGTTTTTAGCTTTATAAACTTGACGTCATCAGCTAATGAATGAAAATCTTGATTAGTTTAATTATGGAGGTAACTAGGGTCAAAATGAGCCATGTGAATGTATTTTAAATTATATATTCAATATAATTTGGATTTGAATTAACCATAATGTCATGTCATATATAATTAACCAAAGATTTGATTCATTGAATTTAGGAGGCATTTGAGGCCAATTTGAACCCCTTAAAGAGCAAGATATGATTTGGTGCAAAATTAAAAGTTTGATTCTATCCTTAATTGATCCAATTAGTCAAATTATGTAATTTTGGTCATGATTTTGGAGAAATTGATCCCCTAAACCATATTTATGGCTTAATTAATTATATAACATGTGTGCAACATGTATGGCTTAATGGACCCTACATTTATCATAAAAGCAAACATGTTTAGGTACTTATCACAAATAGGTGAGTAAGTAGCTCATATTTTCTTCAATTACCTTAGTGATTAGATCCTATATCCAATATATTAAATCCTAAACCTTTTACCATATAACTTAAACCCTAAACCATGTACCATTCACCTTAAACCCTAATCCATAATCCCTAAACCCCAAACACTTTAAATTGTAGACCCTAAACTAATAAATTTAGCCCCAATTAACATCCTTTATATATATAGTAATAATTAGGTTCATAGGGATGAACTTGGACAAAATCACATCACTCATTACCATAATTGACTTTGTAGGCTCAATCTATGATGATGTGGAGGCTAATTGGTCCTAAAATAACATTCTTTACTCATGGATCTAGGTTCAAGGAGCTGAAATCTTCCCCATTCACCATTATGATTATACCTTATATACCCTAAAACCTATACTCTAATCCTTAAATTTCCTAATCCCTAAACTCTAAACCATAAATTTAAACTCTTTGAACCTTGAACCAATCATTTTAGCCCATATTCACATCATTTAGATGAAGAATTAAGTTTATAAGGATTAGTTTTGGATAAATCACATGAATGATTACCCCATTTATCTATTTCACTTAATTTACATGATTATATGGGGTATAATGACAACCCAAAAATACTTTCTATAGTCATAAATAGGTCTAAGTGATTCAAATTATCCTCAATTATCTTTATAATTAACCCTATGTACCCTAAACCATAATACACTAAAACCTAAGCCCTAAACCATAAAACCTAAATACTATAACCTAAATTTTAAACCATAAAATTTCCCTATTTACCAATTTATTTAGTCCCAATTAACATCCTTTATAGTAAGAATTAGGTTTAAACATGGCATAGAGTCACTAGACATTATATACAGTTCCTGAAACCTAAACACTATGCCCTAGTTCCTAATCCCTAATACGTATATTATAAGCCCTATGCCCTAATACCAACTACATGTTTAAAAAATACATGACTTATGATATAACTTATTTTATCATGAGATGTTTTAAAATGCACCTTTTAAACCTATGGCCAAAACTTAGCCTTGCGAGTACTAATCTAGTTGTGCATCTAAATTAAATTGGAGCTATTTTGATCCCCTTCAACCTAATTCCATGACTATAAAATGTGATTTGGGCATTTATCAACTCCAATTTCATTAGCTCGATTGAAGTAAATAAACATTATTTACTTATATGCAAGTTATACATGTATATATGTGGTTTTGAGCTCAATAAAATTTAAATCATCATCTAATGAATGTAAATGTTAATTAGCTAAATTATGGAGGTAATTAGGGTCAAAATGAGTGACATGAACCTATTTTATATTCTATATGATGTGATTTGAAGTGAAATTAACCCCAATGTCATGTCATATATGATTAACCAAAGAGTTGATTATTTTAATTGATGAGGTATTTGAGGCCAATTTGAACTCCTTCAAGAGCAAGATATGATTTGGGGAAAATTCAAAATATGTATTCTATCATGAATTGATCTAATTAGTCAATTTTTGTAATTATGAGTGTGATTTGGGAAATATTGAGATGCTAAAAAAAATTTATGGCTCAATCAATTGTATAACATATATGTAACATATACATGGCATAATTGGCCTTACTTTTATCAAAATTGCAAACATGAAGGTAATTATCATAAATAGGTGAATAATTAGCTCAAATTTTATTAAATTAACTTAGTTATTGGACCCTTTATCTAATATCTTAAACCCTAAACCCTATACCATTTAACACTGACCCTAATCAATAAGCCTTAACCACAAACCCTTTAAATTATAAACCCTAAACCAATAAATTTAGCCATAATTAATATACTTTATATATATATATATATATATAGTAAAAATTAGGTTTATAAGGATGAACTTGGTAAAATTTCATCACTCACTAAACCACAATTCACTTAACTAGCTCAATCTATGATGATGTGGGGGCTAATAGAGCTAAAAATCACATTCTTTACTCGTAGATATAGGTTTAAAGAGATTAAATTTACCCCAATTGCCTTCATAATTGTACCTTATATACCCTAGAACATATACCCTAAGCCCTAATCCTTAAATATCTTAATCCCTAAATTGTAAAGCATAAATTTAAACTCTTTAAACCTTGAACCAATAATTTTAGCCCAAATTAACATCATTTAGACTAAAAATTAAGTTCATAGGTCTTAGTTTGTCTAAATCACATGACTAATTACCCCCTTTATCTAATTTAATCAATCTAAATGATGACATCTAGGGTATAATGACAACTCAAAAACACATTCTATAGTCACAAATGGGTCCAAGTGATTCAAATTGTCCACAATTGTCTTTGTGATTGACCTTGTGTACCCTAAACCATATATATATTAAAACCTAAGCCCTAAATAATAAACCCTAAATGATATACCTAAAATTATAAACCATAAGCTTTTCCTATTTACCAATGAATTTAGTGCCAATTAACATCCTTTGTAGTAAGAATTAGGTTCACATGGCATAGAGTGATTTGACATTACATACAATTCCTTAAACCTAAATCATATGCCTCAATCTCTAAAAAATAAATTTTAATCCCTATTCCCTAATGACCACTACCTATTTCAAACATACATACCTTATGCTATAACTTATTTTATCATGAGATGTCATAAAATGCATTTTTTAAACCTGTGGCCAAAACATAGCCTTTGGAGTAACAATCTAGTTGTGTATCTGAAGTAAATTGGGGTTACTTCAATTCCCTTAAACCTAATTACATGACTATAAAATGTTATGTGGGGGTTTATCAGCTCTAATATGCCCCAATCACTATTATGATTGTATCTTTTATAGCCTAAAACCTATACTGAAGCCCTAATGCTTAAATTTCCTAATCCTTACATTCTAAACCATAAAGATAAACTATTTAAACCCTGAACCAAACATTTTATCCCAAATTAACATCATTTAGAATAAGAATTATCTTTTTGATTAAGCCTATGTACCTTAAACCTAATCTCTAAACACTATACTCTAAATTGTAAACCAAAAATGTTCCCTATTTACCAATCGATTTAGTTGATATTAACATTTTTTATAGTAAAAATTTAGTTCACACATGGAATAAATCAATTAGACATTATATATAACATTAAACCTAAACCTTACTTTCCCTAATCCCTAATCCTTAATCCATAAAACCTATGTACTAATGCCTTAATCCCTAATCCATAATACCTAATCTATATTAAGATAACATCATCATAATGTTTAATAAAATGATCATATGTTATTCTTAATACAAATAACACTCAGTTATCAATGTCAATTTTTAACCCCAATTGAGTATTAATAATAATGAGATCACATTATTACATAATACAACCATGTTATTCTTAATATACACTTCTTAATATGTATGTTGAAGTAGAACCTAATATAACAAATAATGTGATCGCATTATTTAATAATGTGATTGTGTTATTCTTAATATATGCTTCTCAATATGTATGTTAGAAAGAACCTAATATAATAAGTAATGTGATCATGTTATGTAATAGCATGATAATGTTATTATTATTATAGACTTATCTCAATTTTCAAAATCTATTATTAACCCAAATCAATAATTTTATCCCCACACACATTCTCTACATACTTCTATAGGATCTATGGTACTTGTGTACTTAACCCCAACTTTTAAAAACTGTCAATTGTCCTTGATGGGTGATGGATCACATTCAAAGAAGAGGAATATACTAAAGAATAAAACACCAAAGGAATTAGAATATTTGAGAGATAAAAGTAAGATATGAATACAAAAACTTCTTTGTAGACAAGGTACAAACCCTAATCCTAACAAATCAAATGCCATAGATAATGAGCCAATTAAAAATATTAAATTAATCAATTATGAAATAGATCATAATTAATTGAATAATGGTGAAATTTACCATAATGAAATGAATAATAATGAAATTGACAATATTGAATTAGATAATATTGGAATTTTAAATTCAAT
>JARHVA010002327.1:1447500-1722500 GCA_037957365.1 Torreya grandis
CAATGATAAAGAGAGAGAACATGAAAATAGAGTATGAAATGAGGAGGTTGATGTTAAAATTAAATATTATATAGGTAGTTTATTATTAAAATTAATTCAATTAGAGAAGGAGGATTAGGTGAATATAATGAGTCTTAAGAGCCATTGAGTAGGTAAGAGTGAAAAATAAAGACCTAGTAAATGCAAAGTGATCAAAGAGATAAAGAGGTTGAAAAGAGAAGACAAATAAGGACAAGAAAATATCAGATCTAGGTATTTGGTAGAGGTAAGTTTGTGTTTCCATCCATATTAGGGAAGCTTGTTAGAACCTATGTATCAAGATACTTGATAGATAAATTTCACTTAAACTTATAAGGAAAATATGCATAGACTAAATGTACATAGAGCAAAATATTAACTAGAAATTTTACCTCTATATAATTAAAATGTGTCATCCTAATAGAGAAAGATGCAGTAGTGGATGGGCTAGTAGTTAAATATGTAAACAATGGCTTTATCAAATCAAATACTACAAATGTCGACTATGATAATGAAGGAATTATCACCTCTCGTGAAATAAAATATGACATATATTATTTAATATCTATGTAAATTAATTTTTATCTAAATTAAATTTGTAAATATAAGTTAAATTTAAAATGACATTTATATAAAATATACCTACATCTATGTAGTGGATAATGTTTGCACACTAAATTTGTATGGAAAAAAATCATCACTCATAAGAATATTATCTAATCCCTCTGAACCACTAGTGACATCATCATCAAAACATAAATTTCACATATCTCCATAATAGCTACTAGGGTGGCATCAGGTATCCACACTAGGTGGCATGTCTCTAACATCAGTCTCTGATATCTTACTTATATATTAAACAAGGGTATTAGTGAAATAACTAATTGCATGCATAGTTTCAATCTCCATGACCTATTGAACTATAAATGGGATCTCAGGATCAAGTGGATTTTGGATATGGATCTTCAAAGGTTGATTAGGTTCATAATGTGTGCATAGTTGACCTACACATAGCCTTTCCCTCAACACTAAAACTCGCTAAAATCAAAATATTTTGGAACATCATTAAGGACAAACTCATAATAGAGTTTCTTACAAAATACAATGGGACATCATGGTTATTACAAAATGGATACTCAAATATCATCCACCATTGATCTCAAGAATTGGTTATGATTAAGTTATGTTGGAAGTGATGGATTAGAAAATGTTTAATGGTTATGAGAAATTGGAATGGTTATGAGAAATTGGGCTTTGGTGGATAGGTAAATAAATAGGTTATAAATGGAGGATTTTGATATTTCTTTGCTCTTAACCTTAAGTGTTGACAATTTTTTAGCATAATAATCCCTACAACTATCACTATATAAAGTCCATCTATCAATTTAACTCATTATAGATTCAATTTAACCTAATAATGTATCTAGGGTATTAGATAGATGGGTGTGATTGGGGTTATTGGAAGTGGAATATATAATTCTCCTAATTAATTCTTTAATTTTAATATTATTTCCCACAATGTTATCAATTAGAATCTCTTGACTACATGGGGTATTTTTTGGAACTATAAGATGGTTAGGTGGAGGGATAGGAAGAGGAAAAAGAGGGTTTTGTAGAGGTTTAGGTAGAGTGTTAAGAGGAGGAATAAGAGGTTTCTATGGAGGGTTAGGAGGATAAATAAGAGGGTTCTATGAACGGTTAAGAGGGTTAGTAAGATGATGTGTTTCAAATAGGAAAATTACAACTAAAAATTACTAAAATTATTAAAAATTAGGATTAAACAATGAAAATAATGAAATATTAGGGTTAACAAGTGTATAGTTTTATCACTTACCTCTTTTACATGGTGACATTATTGATTGACAACTTCTTAGGATGAATTTAGCATGTTCTTGTCAAGCTTTTATATCTCTCTCAAAAAAAGTGATCATGGAAGCAAAGGATAACAAAGGAAATTCAAATGCAAAATGATGAATTTGTATTCAGGTTTTGGTTTTCTTTTTATAACAAAGGTAATGCAGTCGTGTTATTGAAAATAAAAATATTGTGATATTATTAATAATGTGATCATGATAATTAAATAACATGATTTAATTATTTATTAACATGATTGTGTTACCTAAAATGTTCACAAAATTATCCCCCAACTCCATGCACTTACCTAGGGTTTTATGTAGAAAATAAGGTTCTGAGCATGATGAGCTAATAGAAATCATTGCAGAGGTTTATGTGAAGGATCCTACACATTATTAGAGTCCATTCTCCACTTAATTACTTCTAAAATATATTCTATAGGTATAATTCTTAAAGACAATGCATATATGCTTGGGAAAAGGTGAAGTAGTCACCTAAGAAAGTTTGGGTAGCAAGGATAGACCAATTGAATCCCATGGGTTATAAACTAACATGGTTTCATTATTTTGAAATAGGTATCTCAAACTTTTCTATAATTTCTCATTAAGGTCCTGATTCCACTATAATTATTACTATCAAATAGTTAGGCATAATTACCTAATAGGCCAACATGATCAATAAAAAAGAGTTCTCATGAGGAAAGAGCCAAATAAGAGAGGTATCAAATAGAGAATAGAAAAAATATTCAAGGTGTAAACAAGATAAAATTATGATGAATATTAGTTGGGTTAAATTTACATTTTTCATTCCCTAGTTTAATAAGCAATGGGCATTTCAAAGGAGTTGAATGATGTGTCCATTTTCCCTGCCTTACTCTCATGAAAACCGTCAACCAACTAATAAGGTGATTGGATAACCATAAGTTTCTTTGTAACTTATATCTTGAATAAATAATACATATTTCATGACCATTAAGTAAGATGACATAGTTTCAATCCTAGTCAACATGCCAAAGAGAGAGGTGGGTTATTTAATGCTTCATGGAGGCTAATAAACCATAATGCTACCATTTTATTTGATAATAAATGCAGTGGTTAACCTATATGTAATAGCCATACCTTTAATGAGGTCAAAATAAAATTTAATGAGTTTTAACTAGATCATTTTTCTACACCTTACTCTCTTGAAGACCATCAAACAATCTTGCCTCATTGATTGGAAAGATATAGGAGGTGGTCTCTCAAGGACTATTACACATCATTGATGATCTATAGTGCTCTCTCTCTCTCTCTCTCTCTCTCTCTCTCTCTCTCTCTCTCTCTCTCTCTCTCTCTCTCTCTCTCTCTCTCTCTCTCTCTCTGTGTGTGTGTGTGTGTGTGTGTGTATAAAGCTATGATCAAAGGATATTGTATGGATATTTTTGGAAAAAATTAGCTTATATGCAAATTTTTTGCCTATACGGATCAGGATACTTTCTTAGGCCATTTAGTAACCTTTTACCCCCATGACTTGCCTTTTTCTAGTCCTAACTTGATGATGCAGTGCATTATTCTAGGAGGTCATGGTGTGGTGTGAGAAGATGAGTAAAGTTATAATTATGTAGATGATATAATGGTGTAAATGGAAGACCAACCTCATGACCCTACCTCATGACTCTTTCAAGCTTTTTAAACACTTTAATCAAGTTTTAAGGTGAATTTGGAGATTCTAAGGAAAAGGCCCATAAATGGGTCTTGAATTACAAGTGAGAGTTCTAACTTGTTTCCAAGGTGTTTAATCATTTAGTTTCATGAAATAAGTTTCAAAAAAGTATCTTAGATTCTAATGGGTCAAAAATGAGGTCGAGAAAAGATATTATGCATAAAAGACCCCAAAAGAGCATTAGATAACTTAAGGGTCCTTAAATTAGAAATTTCAAGTGAAAACACAACTTTGTGAGGAAGTAGAATTGGTTTTTAATTATAACACATTATTGATTTTTTTACCCTTTTTTACATCTTCAAGGCAATTTCAAGTCATTTACAGTGGAAGAGAGGAGTTTGGGAACAAAAAGATGCATTTTGGAGCCTTTTAGAGTTTTGAAAAAATAAGGTTTTGAATGTTTTGATTAATTTAGGGGATATAATATGATATTAAGGAATATATTGTGTCAATAATATCCTATAATATCCCTTAAAAATCATATTTTAGCACAAGAACTAATAGATGTAAGGAAAACCTATTAGTTATAAACTAGTCATGAAACAAGTTTTCTATCATTAATGGAGGTCCAAGAAATTTAGAAGTTTTATAGAAGGAATAAAATGTAATTTAATTCATAAAAAATCTTTACCAATTGTTATATTTCATATGAATTATTCTTGTTCTTCATGCTAATGAAAAACCATTTTGGGTTGTCTTGGATAACTCTACGAGAGCCTCAAGTTTTCACTTGGTATAGTTAGGAGAGAGAGAGAGAGTTGGGATATAATATTTTTTGAAGTGATATGAACCCTATTTTCCTTATATTTTTTGTAATTTTTTATCTTTTTCATCTCCCCATATTTAATAAAAATCTCTAATAGTTCAAGGGTATATAGGTGGCCTATTCATCCAAACAAGGTCCAGGTTTTCTTCTATTGCTTCACTTTAGAATTCAATGAGAAATAATGGTTTTGGGGGAGTAATTTTAGTGTAAAATAAGACCTATTAATGTTATATTCATTAGATAATTCCTCTAGGAAGGTAATTATGGCATAAATTTTTTTTCTTTATTATCCTTATGAATGGCCCATTTGATTAGTTTTTGAGTGAAACCTGGGTTAGAGGGATAATAGACTTCCTCATTATTCCACATAAACTTACTCAAGTTATATTTTCTCATAAATACTTATTAGTTAAGTAAATTATTGATGGGTCAAATGAGGACTAGTTTTTTATGGCAAAATACCATCTACAACAATCTTTATCCTATCTCAGGGTGAATGAACATAACAATCAGTTTTAGGAGGTTCATTCAAATGGAGCTCATGATCACCAAGTGATAAGGGAAAAATCCTTTTTAATTTCAAATGAAGATAGATAAATACAATCATACTAAGTATTCCAAGTTCAAGAAACAACTTGAAAAATCCCTTATTAGCATATTTTAAGGTTTTGATGGAATCCTATGTTTCATTTTAACACCATTTACCTCCTCTAATGACCTTCAAGGTTGTTTGAATAATTATTCCCTATGTATGTGCCTCTTCCATGGTCTCAAATATTTATTGGTGATGGGTCTCATCTCTATCATGACCTCCATTTTGATTCTTTCATCCCCACTACCTTATCACTACTTTTAAACTATTATAGGGCTTCATTTAACTCCATCACCATCCAATTATACATAATCCATCATCTTCATCACCCTTTCATCTTATCCCATACCATGAAAACACTATCAAGAAGAGGTCATGGGTGTTAAAGGACATCATTAGTATTGAAGATGGTATGAAACTATAGTACCATGTTAAATTGAGATGAAATGATGACCTATAATAGGTAAAAACAATAATCAAGGTGGTTTTTAGAGGAATATTATCTTAAAGGACTAGAGTGTATATTTATCATATGGATGGAATTTAACCATCAATCCAAGGAGATTGGAGGGAAAGATAAGTTCAATGGGATTGTATTGTGACCTTTCTCAAGGTTATTTCCACTTTAGTCAATATAGGCAATCTAAACAATCTCCATCTACATCTATGGTTTGAGGAGGAAAGAAAGTGGATACTCACTTTGAGGGTTTTGGTTTAATTACCTCTTCTTACTAGTGCAACAATATTGAAAACCAATAGGTAATTAGTTTTATACCAATAAAGGTGTCTCAAAATTCCACCTCTATGCCTATGATCATGTCTTCAAAAGATACATAGTTCATACAATAGCCTAAGGGGTATGAAGGAGATGAATATGTGTGCCTTGGTTTATAGATGATCTAGATGAGATATTTGTGATGAGCACCAAAGTGTGTAAGGGCATAAAATTTTAAGGATATCCTATGAAGGTAATTTTAATAAGGTAACATATAGTTCTACCTTGAACAATAACCTATATGCACCCTAGTGAGCCTATCATTGGAATGAGAAGAAGGTTGAAGAGAAGAGCATGTTTATGTGGATGTAAGGTGTCTCTTGAGAAATCAAAAGTGTTTGTGATGTTGAATAATCTATTTACATACAAGTATGAAACATTACCCCCCTAAAAATGATGTAATATAAAGGAAGAGAGCTACAACCACACTTGAAATAGTGATAAAGTCAAGTAGGTGGGTATGAGCTCTTGGAGACCTTCAGGGATGATAAACTTTAGTGAGGTTTTGATTTTGTAAAAGATAATTTTATAAGAAAAGGATACTCATGGACCTCATATACCTATTGACATCTTTTTCAAACTCTCTAAATCATCCCAAGGTTTGTCATAGCCTAATCTCCACAGATAACCACCTATTGGTTTAGATATTGAATTAAAATTCAAGATAGATGAAAGTTTATTTGGTAAAATAATAAGAATTCATATATACTATGTAACCAATGTGGACTCAATGTTAGTATATAAAACAAATAAGGGAATTGGTTTTCATTTAAATCAAGGCTGTGTTTAATTTTTTGAGATGGCCAATGAAAAGTGATAAGAAAGAGGCCTATGTGAAGGACAAGAAATATTTTGTATGGAATGAAGTCCATCAATATAGTTGGAAGAAGTATATAGTTTTTTTACAAGGTAAAATTAACTTTGAAAAAGGTGTGATAACTTTAAATAACCCTATAACATCATCTTATTTCCATTACAAGTGTGCACACTTTAGTTGAAACAACACTGTCAACCAAGAAGCTAAGTATGTGGGCTAAGTACGAAAGGAATAGTAACCCTTCACAAAGATTGGAACCTTTTAATAAAATTTAGAACATCATTATGTTCACTCAAATGAAATAGTCTTATAGAATTCTTATATTCCTGAATAGTCAAACAAGATCCTTATTGAAAAAGAGGAATAAAGGAGTTTAAAATGTTATCTAATTAATGGAGAGGGTGTATGGGGGTATTTTAGAGATAATAACTCTTCATAGTGAAATAAAAGTCCTCTCATAGCTCATTTTCCATTTGTTACCCCTCTCAGGCCTATGCAAGAAGCTTAATGCATGGACATATTAAGTATAATTCATGTGTATGGTGTGAAATAAGATTGATCAATAAAATTTTAGGTTTGATGGAGTTGTGATCATTAGAATGTTTTAATTTCAATAAAAATACACTAAAGCATTTGTAAACCCTTTTGGGTCTATGCAGACCCTTTAAACCTTAGTCTAAGGCTACTGACACAAAAAATGGAATATTTATGGATTAAATCATGAAAAAATATTAATTTTTTTTGAAATTATGGGTGATAATGTATATTAAGGGATTTTAAAGGTTTTGGATCTGTATGGAACCATACATATAAGATACAGGGGATTGTGTGTAGTTGGTCACAAACAAAACCTAATTAGGCCTAATAAAGACCAAAAAGGGATATAAAAGTGTCATCTAAGTGGATTTAAGAAAATAAACCTAGTAATAAGAAAGATTCAGATAGAGGGTTGTTTATAAAAGGTTTATTTTATTAAAGTGAACTTCTACTTTTCTATACAAGAAGGATTTGTCCAAAAAAGTGCTAGTAGATAAGCCTAAAAAGACAAACTGGTAATAGTGATGTGTAGTGTGGGTTAGTGATTTGAAATTTTTGTACATTTATTTATGAGTCTAATGAGACTATAAAATAATGATTAAGGTCATAATGACATTCAAATAAAAATGTGACTCTTTTGATTAGAGTTAGCTCAGTAATCTTGCCAAAGTCTTGCATTGAGGCAAGAGTACACGTGAGATATTTTGTATTTATCCTCTAATTCATATGAAATTGAAAGATATAAAAGGATCATGAGTAATTAATCCAAATAAGTATCTAAATTCAGGTTCACCATTAAGAGGTACACCTAAAGGCATGAGGATAAGGGCATATCTTCAAGATCAACATAGTCATAAGGATTTTCCTTGGGTAAAATGATGAAGTGGAAGGTTTCATGAAGTATTGTGGGGTCATAAGGCAAAATCATGCTGTGAGGTGGATCTAATAAATAATAAAAGTGTTTAAAAGCAATTTTACACACTTAGCAACCCTAAAAATATCACCTACAATAGGCTTAAAAATCACTAGAATTATGCTAACACGTCACCAAGACTAAGACTAAAGAAAGGTTGTGTGATTCAAGGATCAAGTGAGGTTAATGTATAGTTTCCAATAGATATGGACTAATATATAATATCATGTGAAATGTTGACCTAAGGAAATCTACAACCAATCAAGGGCTATTAGATCAAACATAGTCATGTTTCCAATCATGAAGAAAGGTAAAAATATAGTGGTCAATGGTGGAGCTTCATGTTTAATGAAGATGATTCAAAGAAACATAATGACATGGTGAGTTAAATACCATGAAGGGCTCACAAGAAATTTTACATCTAAGTTCAAACCTCATAAACACACACCTATATTACCATTGGTACATACAAACATGCTTCTTCAAGAGGTAGGGTCTAGAAGAGGTGGAATGAGGTTGAAAGATAAAAATTAAGGGTGGAATAATTTCAAGGAGTATCATGAAATATTAAAATAAAATTCATAATTATAATGAAAAGTCCAAGATAGAAGGGATGAAAACTTAGTTTTGAAACTTGACCAAGCAGGTAGCATGTCACTAGCTTTTGGTAAAAGAGATCTACATGCCAAAATATGAATGATCTAATCATGAATTTGGTGTAAAGACTCATCATTACATAATATACCTAGAAAAAATATTTTTTAGGTTTTATTATAATGGGAATATTTTATATTTTAGTACAATCAACCCCATGCCTGAGCATGATCCACATTAGAGCTTATCTTGGAGGAATTAACCATTTCGGGGAATCTACATGTCAATTAAAAGAATGAAATTTTCTATGAATGGTATAAATTACCCAATAAATCATTAAATTCCATCATAAAGGTCATAAAAAAGGTTAAAATACTTTATGATCTTACATGGATCTCTTGCAATCAGTAGATAGCCATTGGAGATCAAATGATGTTTTTTTCATTTTTGAGTGATAATAAGGAATATAAGCATTGGAGAGGTCTTAAAATAGTAAAATATGATGTTGTAAACATAATTTTATCTATATAAGTGATCCCAGTCAATGTTTCAATCAAATATTTCCTTGAGGGCAAGTTTAGGCATGAAGGAAGCAAACACATAGCTCAAGGTAATGTTTGAGAAAAAATGGTCTACAGTCTAAAGTATGAATCCTCCAACCATGAAACATGGTATGATTATTAAATATGACCTAATATACCTATAAATTATATTTTTAATGCCATGTGATAAGTTTAAGTAATATTTATTTTAACATAGTCCCCTCTATGTCTCATAACAATCATTATTGGTGTAGTCATTCTTCTTAGAGGTTTAAGGTTAAAAAATGGGTTTCAAGATTATGGAAGTGTTTTAAAAGCATAATAGGATTATGGTAATTATATTAAACACATTAAAATAGTTTTAAAACTCCAAATTCCATGAAAATATGAAGGCAAGCTAGAAACCCCACATGAAGTCTTAAAGAGTGAAGTTGGATTTTTGATCATTTGAAAAGCAGAATACAAGTTGAATCAGGTAAGGAACATGTAAACGTGGTGTTTTAAACCCATATCATTATAAAAATGTCCAATAAATACAATATATAAACTTGGCCAATTAGGCCTTAAATCTTGTTTGAGGGCCTATGCCACCAAAAGGCACTCTCAAAACTTCCAATGAAAGGTGACTTCATGAAGAGGTACTATGAGATTTTTTATGATACATGAAGGTGTTTTAAATAAAATAAAATAAATGGGAAGTTCAAACTAGTCCTTTGGAGGAATTCATGTTCTTTAGGCCTTGGACACATAGTTTTATCCCCTCTTCAAATGCTCACATCTTTCATACCATGAGTATTTGGTACAAATTCTTATAGTATGTTTTTATTACCCATATTTACTTAAAATTAATTTCTTATTGAGGTTAGTTAAGGGCATATATTTTATGAACAATAGCTAAGAGCATAAGCATGTCTAGAATACTTGAAAACCCTACATACAATTATCTTTATGTATTTATCTTTTCATACCTTATATATGGGAGACCGATATTTTTAGGGATTTTTAAGGGGTGTGTATAATAGAGATCCTTGTATGAATAATCATCAAGAAGGTGATCATGTTTGAGCTACCAAGGGATCTTTGTCACTAGTTTTGGGTTTTTAGACTTATAGGTCCATAAAATAGCCTAGAATAATTTGAAAACCACTTGGAACATGTAAAGGACTACCTCAATATCCTTACCAACCTTTTTTGTATAAGAATTTGGCATGTTTGGGTAGCTAGGAGGCCCAAAATGTCTCAAAATTACTGATTTTTGCATGTCTTCAAAGAGAGAAATGATCTAAAACTATGGAAGATGCCTAATTCAACTTTAATCATCATAAAATGTAACTTATCACTCTTAAAAAGGGTTTAAAGGGTGCCTAGATGAGTTGAATGGTCAAAAACCTAAGTTTTTTGACATTTTATGAAATGTTGTAGGTTTAATGTTGATTTTCACCATTATTGCAAGGCTTGAAGGTTGTCCATATCTTTGTTTTCTTCCTCATATGCATGTTGTGGATGTCTAAAAGTATTATATAGGTACATAGGTGGCTCTTATGGTTCTAAATGGTCTTGGGAGCAGGTTTTAAGGTAGATGGTTAGGGTGGTTTAAGATTGAGACCTTCATTATTGGAGTCTGTGAGAGTTTCAAGTTTCATGAAGTTTATTGTAGGTTAGATAAGTAAAGAGGAGTTGAAAATAGAAGAAAAAATCAAAAATAAAATAAAAAGATATAACCTCTATGGTTAGTTAAGCATCAGATGTTAGGTTCACTAACCATTTTCCAAGAATATTCTAAAAGAGCAAGTGGAAGGGGTGTAGAAGTTTAGGAGGAAAAGTATGGAGGTTGAGAAAGAAAGTGAATAATTCATTGTTATTTCAATGTATTTAGAGACTTTTACCTTGTGAGTAGATCATGACATCATCATCCTAAAATGTTTTCATCTTCTAGTGTCTTTCTAAGCCAATTAGAGGGTTTAAATTCTCTTTTGACTAACTAGGGTTAGTTTGTTGGGAAGGATCAGTGATAATTGATCCAAAGGTGGTTTATAATACATGGAAGGTGTTTGTCTCTCATTTATTTATTTCTAAGTGCTTACTTATCCTCTCTCTCTCTTCCCTTTTCTCCTATATCTCTCATTTCTCCGTTAGTTTGTAAATATATTCTCATTTGACAAGGCAAAACACTATCAAAATTTGTAATAAATACCTTTTGAAGAAAATAAGATTATTTTTCACTTATCTCTTGCCTCTAACTTTCATTTAGTAAACTTATGTATGATGGCTTTGTCAAGAAGTGTTCATCCATGTTCATTATCCTTCTTTCTTGCCTCTCTTTAGGCATTTTAAAGGATTTTTTAGGTCTAAACTTGATATTTTTCTACCATTAATGGATTATTAGTGTGAGTTTTAGGACCCCTATTTTCTTCATCTATTTCTTAAGGAGCCTAGTTTAAGAAATACCTATGTAAATTACCTAGTTTATGAGATTGTGGGAGCAAGGATTGTGTTATGCTAAATTAGTGTTTATTTCAAAATTATTAGAGTGTCATTTAATTTGGTGTATCACCCTTTTAGTGTTATTATTATTCCTATACCCCTTATTTATCCATTTTCCAAGTCAAAATATTAGTTTAGGTGATATAACAAGAGGAATCTGACCTTCTCTAGAGGTTCAACCTCATTATAGGATACCCACAGCCTAAGGTTGCTCTAGTATTGTAGCTGGGAGTGAGAGGTCATTACAAAAAACTCTCCCATAAGGGTGAAATTCTATGCTACACTAGTTTTTAACATGCTTAGTGGGACCATGTTCGAATAATATTGATTGAGATTGATGATCATCTTGGTCTATTTTTAGTAGTTGTATGCACAATCATAACATCTAGTGACTCTGAAGAACACTCAACATATTAGTGGTAGAATAGTACCTATCTTTCATACCAAAGGTGACTACAAGATCAAATTCTAGGGGTATTCTTTTTGAAATTTTTGAATTACCTTTAAATTCAAAAAAAAGATTAAGGTTTACTAACACTCATCCCTATAAAGGAAACTTTCCTCCTAAACTAGTTTCCAAGTTTACCTATGTAAAAATATCTTTGTTGGGTCCTTTTACTACCATTTTTACCCCTAGAGCTTTGCCTTTTTTGGATTTAAAGGGCCAAAGTCCTTTGAAACTCAATAAATATGACCCTATCCTAGTGTTATCCCTTTAAAATGTTCATTACTTCATGGGAGACCATTATACAACCCCTTATGAGTACCTTAGAAATATATCCAACTTTTGTAATATTTATGACATCAATGAATAAAATATGTCTATTAGGTTGTTTGCCATCTCTTTCAAGGGTAAGTACCTAGATTGGTATAAAAAACTTACTTATAACTCCATCACATTAGGGGATCTATTAGGTGAGGCCTTATGTAAGAGGATTGAAGACAAGAGTGACTACTTGTCACTTTAAAAATAGTTAACTACAATCAAGAGGGCTCCTCAAGAGGTTATAAAGGATTTTAATACCAAGTTTCATAAGACATGGGATATGATCCTAATATCTATCAAGAATAACCCTAACTATTACTTCCTCTACTATTTGAAATATCTCAATAGTGACATTATAGTCATGATTCAATCTATGGGAGGAAACATAGTATTGGATGCTTATGAGGTGGAAATTAGAGCAAAGAGTAGTCTAGTACAAGCTAGAAAGCTTATACTTAGTCCACTAATGCCTTTGTTTCTTGAGATTCATCCAAATCCTATTTTTATTCCTCCCCTTACTACCATTCCACCTATTCCAACACTTGGTTCCATACCTATACCAAATCAGGAAAATGATTCAAATAGTCAATCTAGTCACTCCCAAGAAAATAAGAACTTCCAAGAACTTAAAATCATGTTTTAATCCTTGGGAAATAAATTGGTGAATGTGAAGAGGCATCAATATTAGTTTAATACACCTTATCGGGCCCCATATCAGCCTCAATAGTCTTATCAAGCTAATAGGTCACCCTTCGAGTGAAATTTCCAAGGCCAAAGATAAGGATAGCCTAACTATGCAAAGCAAAACAATTAAAATCCTAATGCTAAAAGCACTTCCAATAATTTTATCCATGTTCATAAAAAAAATTCACATGAAGATGAGGGTACTATGGTTTAAAATTGGTCATATATCAAGCCACGGTTCCAAACATTGAGTTCAATCAAGATTTCAATGATTAGTGGTAACAGTGTGTTAGTTATGAATTCAATCAACCTCTTATGTCTTAGAATATAATAGTGCCTATGATTACAAAACCAAAACATCCTTAACAAGGACAAGGGACTAATGAAGGACCATACCATTTGGGTGCTACAATCTCTAACTATGAGTAGGAATAATGTTACACTTTCAATCAACAAATAACTTCTATCCATGAAAACATTCTAGTGGTAGCCATTACAAGGTTCAAAACAAGGAATGTGGATGGAAACCAAGAGGTAGTCAAAGAGTCTTCTACTTTTAATCTTTTAATATCAAATCAAAATAAATCTAATACTAATATAATGTCTCTAATAACTCAAAATAAATATAATCAAGGAAGCACCTTTGTAACCCAAAATTCATAGCTTCAAAACATGATTGTGGATCCTAAAGTACAAGAAAATGTTGGTGGTCTGACCATCAATATCATTAAATAAATATACAAGTCCAATTTGATTTTTTTAATATGGGACATTATTTCTATGCTTGGTTAGGTGGATATCCTTCAAGAAGGCTTCTCAAAGATCAATGTTTTTGAGAAACCACCAAATAAAGAAAACATAGTTCTCATCAATACAACCATATGGCCTAATGAAAAATAATCAAACAAGGTGGTCAAACCTCCTCCCTTATAACTTTTTGTAATCATTTCCAACTCTTTGATATATAAATACATTGTACATAGTGGATCATGTATTTCATTGATGCTAAAGTTAATATCATATAATATTGGATTGAAGTATGAACCCCAATCTAAGGGATTTTTATAGCTTGATGGATCCTCTACCAAACTAGTTGGTATCTTCAGAGGTCTAAAATTTATCCTACATACATGTCATAGTGTTTTAGTGGTTCAGTATGTAGTGGTTTTAATGGTGCCTCCTCACTTTTATTTATGCTTATCTAGAGAGTTCATAGCTAAAATTGGGGGTTACCTAGTAGTAGATTGTTCCTACATGGCTTTTAGGACAAGGTTAAAGTTTCTATGAAAGGTAAGCCTATTACCCAATTTCACATTAAGACTTATTGTCCAAGTATCCCAAACATCAATTATACCATTCTATATGAATATGACCACCTTGTTATTCAAGAGATAGACACTCATCCCAAGAGGATACCTTATATTTTCTTGGATGAGTTATGGAGTGAGATTCAACTAATTAACCCTATGGGAGGTGTTGAAGAAAGATACATGGGAGTCTATTGCTTTCATGAAGAGAATGAGTTCATGTGATCCCTCATTAGGCCACATGAAGATACTAGTGAATTGTGGAAAATGTTCTTTCATGGATCAAGGAGAAACCATGGAGTAGGTACAAGTGTAATGCAAATATCTCCATCTCATGACAAATACTTTTCATCTTACAGGTTCTAATTTAGTTTCTCCTATAATATAGCAAGTATAAGGGCCTTATCTATGGTCTTTAATGGTCTAGTAAGAGGAGAATAAAGTAGTTACATGTATATGTAGATAGTGAGATAATAGTACATCAAATCGGAGGTCTAAACACAATAAATAACCCCTTAATGAAGTCTTATAATCATAAAGTATGGGACATACTTGAATACTTTGAAGCCATTAATATCTAAATAGTGCTAAGTGAGAAAAATCAACATTCTGATAGCTTGGTAGTTTTAGGGGCTTAGTTTAACATCCTAAATTAGTTGAATAAGTCTAAAGTATAGCCACATGTCAAGGTGGTAGTGATACCATTAGTTCTAGACAATGAGGCTCATTAATAGGTCTTTGATTGTGATAAGTAGATTGATTTTTTCCCACAATAAGAGGAAGATTTTTCCTCAAATAACCAAGGTAAACTTTAACAATAGTATGATGATCGAATTGTTCAACTAAGGTCTACTAAACTTCCTAAAGGGTTGGCCACCCTTGAGGGACTTTTAGATGAGGGAGATCACATGAGGAAAGACAAGGTAGTGATATCTATTAATGAAGAAAACTATGAAAGAGTCCTCATTTTCAAGGACAAGCTTTTCAACCTTGGAAAGGTGAGAAATGAGGAATAAAAATATGCATTCATTAAGCTTTTTAAGGAATATTTAGACATATTTGCTTGGGAGTGTAATGATCTGAGAGGTTTTGACCCCAAGTTAGCGCAACATGCTATAGAGTTAGAGGCCAATGTTAATCCTATTAGGTAGAAGTAAAGGCCTACTAAGCCAAATATTGAAGAGCTAATGAGGAATTAATTCACCAAGTTGATTCAACCCACTATCATTTTTCCCATTAAGTGTTCCTCATGGGTAGTTAACCTGGTGCTTATAAGAAATAAGAATGGTGAGATCTAGTTATGTGTTGAGTTTAGAGACTTGAACAAGGTCTCTTTGAAATACCACTATTCTTTTCCATCTATGGATAAAATCCTTTAAATGGTTTCTAGTTTAGAACATTTTTCTCTTTTTGATGGGTACTCAGGGTATAACCAAGTGCTAGTAAGAGAAGAAGATCAATACAAGACTACCTTCACCATAAAGTGGGGCACATGTGCTTATCAAAATATAGATTTTGGTATATCAAATGCTAGGGATACTTTTTAAATAGCCATGGACATGGCTTTCCACGTTTTTCTAAATAAAATGGTGCTTGTCTACTTGGATGACATAATAATTTTCTCCAATTAGGTTAGTGAACACTCAGACCATTTGATATTGATCTTTGAAAGATGTAGAGAACATGGGATCTCATTGAATCCCAAGAAGTATGTATTTTCAATCCATGAGGTCAAACTCTTGGGTTATATTATCTCAAAATAGGGACTAGCTATTGATCTTGATATAATAAGTGTAATATTGGCATTGTCCTTTTCGAAGCATAAGAAGGGACTTCAAAGTTTCCTTGGGAAGATAAACTTCATGAGAAGTTTTATACCTAGTTTTGCAATATTATTCAAACCCTTCACTACTATTTTGAAGAAGAGTTAGGTGTTTACTTGGTTAGGAGAAGGTAAATCAAGATTTAAGGCTGTGAAACAAGCCATTTCCCAAGCCCCTATACTTGTAAATCTTGATTTCTCAAAGGATTTAATAATATATGCCTTTTCCAACATTAACAATATATAATTTATGTTGATGTAAAATAACAATGATGGACTTGAGTAACCAATTGCATTTTTTATTCAAGGGATTGAAGGGTATGAATAAAGATATACTTTTGTAGAGAAGTAAGTCCTTGCAGTGGTAAGAATCCTTAAAAAATTTAGACCCATGCTTTCCAATATAAAAATCTATCTTTTGGTTTCTCATACTAGAGTGAGAGATTTACTTCTTAACAAAGACTTGAATGAGAAGAGGTCTAGTTGGATTATAAGGGTCACGAAATATGATGTAAAGATCAAGGTCACTAAGTTAGTGAGAGGAAAAGGATTAAGTGAGCACATGGTTGATGGCATTCATGAAGATAAAGAGGCTATCTTCATGACACAAGACAACTCACAAATATATGCACCTCCACCTCTCACTAGCTAGATCCAAGATATGACAAGGTTCTTAATAACATGTGAGTTCCCTCAAAGTATAAATAGGGAAAAGTGAAGGTATTTTAAACTTTAGTCCATAACTTATGCATTAATTGATGGGGTTATATTCATAAAAAACATCAATGAAGTGATTATAAGGTGTATAAACTATGACCAAGTGACAAGGCTCTTGGATTAATTCCATAATGGGCATATAGGAGGACATTTTTCCCCAAGGACTATAGAAGCAAAAGTGATGAAACTTATTTATTATTGATATATCCTCTTCAAGGATCCATATACATGGGTGAGAAAGTATCAAAAGTGTTCTCTATTTGTATGGAAATAAATATTGGTATTGCTTCTTCTCAACCCAATTTATGTAGAGTATCCCATCATATAGTGGGTTTTGGACTTTGTAGTAATGATAAATCCACCTTATAGTGGAGGACATAAATGGGTAATCACTATTACTAATTACTTCATCAAGTATGTGGAAGTAACTAATCTAAAAGAAGCTAATTAAACATTAGTGTTAGACTTCTATGATAGTATAGTAATGAGGTTTGGTATACCAGTCATAATCATTTTAGATAATGCCTTAGAATTTATTGGCATGAGGATAAATGAGTATACACTTTAACTAGGAATATACCTTAGTACATCCTCCAATTACTACCCTCAAGGTAATAGACATGTAGAGTTGATAAATAAAAACTTGATCATGATTATCATGAGGATGGTAGAGCTCATGGAGTTTGAATAAATGAGGTACCTTATAATGAAGACACTAGAATCACATAAAGCTAAAGTCAATAAATCCTTTAAAAAGAGAGTCATGGAAAGATATTTCAAAGAGGGGGATATAGTCCTCAAGTGGGGTTCAAATAAGGCCATGCCAAGCAATCATACTAAGTTTGATAACTTATAGAGTGGCCATTATTTGATCCATAGATGCAAACAACATAATGATTTTTAGATTACCAAGCTAGATAGAGAAATATTATCAATCCAGGTTAATATCATTCATCTAAAGCCTTGTTATTAGAAGATTTTGCAACCATTGTATATATTTTACATTTTATATATTTTTCATGTTTTCCTCTAATTGCCTTTTCCACATCCTTTTTAGTCGTGTTCCCTTCCCTAAGTGCCTTGCAAAAAAATTTTGTTTTGTTTCTTGTTGTCCTTGCTCCTTCAAGAGGAAGTTTTAAAAAATGGACAACCTTGTATTATTTTCATATTAGTTGGGAAGAAATTCTTATGACCCCATATACCTAGTGGATTAGATAAGGTAACTAATTTGTTGCATAATACACATGTAATCCAAGGAGGTTTCTATAAATGTTGGCCAAAATTAGCCTACATATAAAATTTTTACATATATGGATCAGGCCACTCTCTTGGGCCATTCAATAACCTTCTACCCCCATGACTATTCTCTTTGTAGTCTTCACTTGATGATGTAGTATAGTATCCTGGGAGGTCATGGTACAGTGTGAAAAGATGAGTAGAGTTCTTTTTGACTGGATTATCTGATGGTGGAAAGGGAAGAAAAACCTCATTACCCTACCCCATGTCTCTTTCAATCTTTTGAAACACTTTAAGAAATTTTTAAGGTGAATTTGGAGATTACGAGGAAAAGGCCTAAACATGGGTCTTGAACTAAAAGTGAGAGATCTAGATGTTTTCTAGGGTGATAGAGAATTTATGGGAATGAAATATGATTTCACAAAGTCTCATAGATTCTAATGGGTAAAAAATGAGGTCTACATAATCTATTATTCGTAAAAGACCCCCGAAAGTGCATTACATGACATAAGGGTCCTCAAATTAGAAATTTCAAGTGAAAAAGTAACTTTTTGAGGAAGTAAAATTCGTTTTTAATTCATACCGCCTCCTTATGGCATTTTTTTTAAATCATTTTTCACATGATTAATTCCATTTCAAGTCATTTGGAATGGAATAGAGGAGTTTGGGAGCAAAAATATGCATTTTGAAGCCTTTTGCATCTTTGATAGAACATGTTTTTAAGGGTTTTGCTTGATATAGGGGATAAAAAATGATATGTATGAATACATGGTGTCCAAAATATCCTATAATATTCCTCTAAAATTATATTCCAACATAAGAACCAACAAAGGTAAGGAAAAACTATTAGCTAAAAACTAGGCATGAAACAAGTTTTCTGTCATTATCGAGGTTTAATAATTTTATAATGTTTCAAAAAGGAAAGAAAATTAATTTAAAACATAAAAATTATTTACCAAGTGTTTTATTTCATAGGTATGCTTATGGTTCTTCATGCTAAGGAATAACCATTTTGGGAAGTCTTAGACAGCTCAAGGAGAGCGTCAGGTTTTCACTTGGTACTATTAAAAGAGAGATTTGGGCCATAATATTTTAGGAACTGATAGGGACCATAATTTCCTTAATCATTGTATCATTTCCTATCTGGTTCATCTCCCCATATTTATTAATAGTCATTAATATTTCATGGGTATCTAGGTGGCCTACTCATCCAAACAGGGTCCAAGTCTTTTTCTATTGCTTCACTTCAAAATTTAATGAGAAATAATGGTTTTAGGGGAGTAATTTCATGGTAAAATAAGACATATTACATTTATTTTCATCAAATAATTCCTCTTAGGTAGGTACTTATGGCATAAAACTTATTTTCATTATTATCCTTATGAATGGTTCGTTTGATAACTTTTAGAGTGAAACTTGGGTTAGAAGGAAAATAGGACTCCTTATCATTATTACACAATAAATTACTCAAGTAATATTTGATCATCAATCCTCAGTATTTAATCAAAACCTTGATGGCTCAAATGAGGACTAGTCTTACATGGTAAAAGACCATCTACATCAGTCTTTGTGTTATCTCAAGGTGAAAGGAGGTAATGGGTAGTTTCATGAGGTTATTTATAAAAGAACTCATGAGCACCAAGTGATGAGGTAAGAATATTTTTCAAATTTCTAATTAGGATAGATAAATCCAATCATATTATGATTTCCAAGTTTAAAATAACTTGTAAAATCTCTTATTAACATATTTTAATGTTTTGGCTAAATCCTATATTTCATTTTAACAGAATTTACCTCTTTTAATGCCTTCAAAGTGGTTTGAATACTTGGTCCCTATGTATGTGCCTCTTTTATGGTCTCTACGATTTCTTGGTAATGGGTCTCATCTTCATCATGATCTCCATTTTGATTCTTTCATCCCCACTACCTTCATAGTGCTGTAGGGACTCATTTTCTCTCCATCACCATCCCATTCTCCATAATCCATCATAGTCATCACCATTCCATCCTCTCCCATCCAATGAACAAACTATCAAGAAGGGGTCAGTAGAGGTAAATTCCATCATAAATATGGAGGATGGTATCTAACCATAGACCATGCTAAACTAAGATGAAAAGATGACCTACAGTAGGTAAAAAAAGTCAAGGTGGTTTTCAAGAGAATATTGTCTTAAAGGACTAGAGTGCATATTTATCATAGGGAGAGATTTCAATCATCACTCCAAGGAGCTTGGAGGGTAATATAAGTTCATTTAGATTGTATTAAGACCTTTCTCAAGGTCATTTCCACTTTAGTGTGTGTGTGTGTGTGTGTGTGTGTGTATATATATATATATATATATATATATGTATGTATGTATGTATGTATGTATATAGTTTGAGCAATCTCCATGTATAGCCATGTTTTGAGGGGGAAAGAAAATGGATACTCCCATTGAGTATTTTGGTTTAATTACCTCTTCTTACTAATACAAAAATATTTAAAAACAATAAGGAATTGTTATTATACCAATAAAGGTGTCCTAAAATTATAATATTAGGTCTATGATCATGTCTTTAACAGATACATAGTTCATATAGTAGCTTGAGGGGTATGAAGGAGATGAAGATGTTTACCTTGGTTTCTAGATGGCCTAGCTGAAATATTTTTAATGAACACCAAAGTGTGTAAGGGAATAAAAGTTTAAGAATATCCTGTGAAGGTGATTTCAACAAGGTAACAAATAGTTATACCTTAAACAACAACCTACATCCACCCTAATTATTCTATCCTAAGCATGAGAAGAAGGTTGAAGAGAAGAGAATGTTTATGGGGATGTAAGGTTTCTCTTGGTAAATCCAACATGTTGGTGATGCCAAATAATATCTACACATATAACTAAGAGACTTTACCCCGCTCACAAGGGCTGATTACAAAGGCATAAAACTATAGCCACACTTGAAACAATGTTATAGTCAAGTAGGTGGGTATGAGATATTGGAGACCTTCAGGGATGATAAACTTTAGTGAGGTTTTGAGTTTGTAAAATATATTTTATAAGTGGAGGATACTCATGGACTTCATATACCTATTGACAACTTTTTTCAAACTCTCTAAATTACCATAAGGTTTATCATAACCTAATCTCCACCTAAATCAACATTTTGGTTTAGAAAATGAATTGGAGTTCAAGATGGATTCGAGTTTGTTTGGAAAAATAATAAGAAGTCATTGAGACTAATTAAACAATATGTTCTCAATGCTAATATTGAAAACTAATAAGGGAATTAGTTTTCATCTAAAGGACTGTGTTCAAGTTTTCGAGATGGTCAATGAAAAAGGATAAGAAAAGAGGCCTATGCGAAGGATAAGAAGGAATTGAGATGGAATGAATTCAAGAAATTCAATTGGAATAAGTCTATAGTGTTTTTATAGGGTCCAATTAACCTTCATAGAGGTGTGAAAACTTCTAGGAACCCTAGAACATCATCTTGTTTCCATTGCAAGTGTGAAAAGTTTGGTTGAAACAATGTAATCAACCTAGAAGTTAGTACAAAGAGTGCAGAGAGTGTCAAAAGAGATATTTGATGATTATGGGGTAAGTATTAAAGGATTATTAACCTTTCATAATGTTTGGAACCTTTTAATAAATATTAGGACATCATTATATTCACTTAGATGCAAACAATCATGTAGAATGATTGTATTCCTACATAGTCAAACAAGATCCTTATTGTAAAAGAGGAAAATATTAGGTAAAATGGTTCCATAATGAATATAAATGGTGTATGGGGGATTAGTATAGATTAAAAAAATCAAAATGCAATAAAAATCCTCTCATAACTCATTTTCCATTTGTTACCCCTCTCAAGCCTATAGATGAAGCTTCATGTGTGGATACAGTGAGTGGAATTCATGTATATGGTGTGATAAAATATTGATCAAGAAAATTTTAGGTTTGATGTAGTTGTAAATAGGGTACAAGGACCATAATATCTCCATTGTAATTTTTCAAAGTTAAGGAGAATCCACTAAAGCATTATAAATCCTCTCTAGTCTGTGTAGGCCATGTAAACCCTAGTTTACGGCTAGTGACACAAAAAAATGTAATATCTATGGATTGAAATATGAGAAACCCTAAAAATTGGTGAAAAGATGGGAGATAATTTCTATCAATGTATTTTTAAGGTTTTGGGTCTATATATAAATGTATATACAAGATATAGGGGATGTGTGCAATTGGGAATAAACAAAACCTAATTAGTCCTAATAATGACTAATAAAGGGATATAAAAGTGTCTTTCAGGTGGAGTTAAGACAAGAAACTTGGTAGAAATAAAAATGAGGATATAGGGTTTTTGAGATAACGTTTAGTCTCTCAAATTGAAATTTTACTTGTCCATACAAGAAGGATTTGTCAAAAAGAGGCTAGTAGATAAGCCTAGACAAAACAAGCTATAAAACGTGATGTGTGGTGTGGGTTAGAGCTTTGAAAGGTTTTTAAACTTATTTAGGAGTCTAATGAGACTATATAAGAATGATTAAGGTCTTAAGAACATCAACTAAAAAATTGACTCCTTTGAGTAGAGTTAGATCATTAACCTTGCCAAAGGCTTGCACTAAGACAAGAGTATAAGTGAGATGTTTTGTGGTTATCATCTTCTTCATATAACCTTAGAAGATATCAAAGGGTCATGAATAAGTAATCCAAATAAGGATATATATTCATGTTCAACCTTAAGAGGTACACCTACAACTATGAGGCTAAGGGCATATATTCAAGCTCAACATAGTCATGAGTTTCCTTAGGTAAACTAATCAAGTGGAAGGTTTCATGAAGAATTGAGGGGTAATAATGGTAAATATTGGTGTTATTTGGATATAATCAATAATAAAAGTTTTCCAAAACACTTGTACATACTCAATGACCCTAAAAAGATCACCTCCAGAAAGGTTATAAAGCCTTAGAATTGTGCTAACTCCTCACCAATGTTGTGTGACTAAAGAACAAAGTGAGGTTAATGTATAGTTTGAAAGAGAGATGTATTCTTCTATAATATCATGATAAATGGTGATATAAGTAAATCTACAACCATTCAAGGGCTATTAGATCAGACATAGTAATGTTTCCAATCATGAAGAAAGGTAAAAATATAGTGAACTTAATGTTTAATTAAGATGATTCAAATAAACATAATGAGGTATGAGGTCACTACCATGAATAATTGTTCCTAATAAAGTTTAAAACTAAGTTCAAACCTCATAAAAACACACCTATAGTACTGTCGATACATACAAACAACATTCCTGAAGAGGTAAGGTCTATAAGATGTGGCATGAGGTCAAAAGATAAAAATGAAGGGTGAAATAATTTAAAATAGGAGGTTAATTAAATATTAAAATAAAATTAATCATGATAATGCACAAACCAAGATATAATGGAATAACATTGAGTTTTGAAACTTGACCAGATAGACAATATGTCACTAGATTTTGGTAACAGAGGTATACAGGCCAAAATATGCATGATTTAATCATGAAATTTGGTGGAGAGACTAATTAGTGGAGATAATAATCATTCCATAATATACATAGGAAAAATATTTTTTAGTTTTTTTATAAGGGGTACCATTCACTATTTTAGCACAGTCAACCCCATGTTCGATCACGATCAACATTGGAGCCTGTCTTGGAGGAATTTTCCATTTTGGGGCATCTATAGGTCAAGTCAAAGCATGAAATTTGGTAAAAATTATATAAATTACATATTAAATCATAAAATTCCATCCTAAATGTCCTAAAAAAGGTGAAAATACTCATTTTTCTTACACAAATCTCTTGTAGTCAGTAGGTAGCCATTGGAGATCAAACAAAGCTTTTGTCAATTTTGAGTTTTAATGAGGATTTTAAGCCTTAGAGAGGCACTATAATGGTTAAATATTATTTTTTGAACCTAATTTTATATATTTAAGTGATTATAGTTAATATTTCAATAAAAACAATCCTTGAGGGAAAGTTTAGGCATGAAGGAAGTATGCATGCATCTCAAGTTAAAGTTTGGGTAAACATATCTACAGGATAATGTATAAATCCTCCAACCATGAAAATTGGTAATATTTTTAATTATGACCTAATATAACTATACATAATCTTATGAAGGTCATGTGATAATTGGAACTATTTGTTTTTTTAGCATAGTTCCCTCCATGTCTCATAATAATCACCATTGGTGCAGGAATGCATCTTGGAGGTTTAAGGTATAAAAATAAGATTAAATATTATATTAGTGTTTTAAAATAAAAAAATTTATTATATTAAGTATCTTAAAAAAAATTAAATATTTTTCACACTAATATTTCCATGCAAACATGTAGGCAAGCTAGAAATGCCACAAGCAGTCTTAAAGGCATAAAAGAAAAGGTGGATTTTTGATCATTTGAAAAGGATAATACAAGTTTAATTAGGTAAGGAAAATTAAAAAATGTTTTTGTAAACCAATATAATCCTATATATTTCCAAAAACTCCAATATTAATATTTGTCCAATTAGGCCTTAAATGTTGTCTGAAGGCCTATGGCACCAAAAGGCACTCTTAAACCTTTAAATGAAAGGTGAATTCATGAAGAGGTACTATGATATGTTATAGGTGAAATGATTTTTTTAAAAATAAAATAAGATAAATGGGAAGGTCAAATTGTTCATTTGGAGGAATTTAAATTTTTCATGCCTAAGACACCCAGTTGTAGCCCCTCTTCATATGCTCGTATCTTTCATACCATGAGAAGTTAGGTGAAATGATTATAGTATGTTTTATTAAACCTATTTAATTTAAATTAATTATCAGTTTAGGTTGGCTAATGCATTTAATTATATGTAAAATTTCTAAGACAATTAGCATGTCCAAAATGCTTGCAAAACCTACAAGAAATTATCTTTACATATGTATCTTTTCATACCTTCCACATTGGATCCAAATATTTTCAAGGATGTTGAAGGTTTATATGTATTATATATATATTGAAATAAGTTGCGGAATATAGTTTTAAATTTTATGAACAATCATCAAGAAGGTGAGCCTACATGAGCTACGAAGGGAGATTTTTGAAAATTTCTAGGTTTTTGGATTCATATGTCCATAAAATGGACTATAATCACTTCTAAACCACATATAACATGTAAGTTACACCATAAGTATCCTAAAAAACCTATTTTCTAGATGAATTTGGCAAATTTTGGGTGCCTAGGAGGCCTAAAATGGCTCAAAAAGCTTATTTTTTAGGTCTTCAAAGAGAAAAATGGTCAAAAACTATGGAAGAGGCCTAATGGGACCTGAATAATCATTATCTAGCACTTTGATCTCTTCAAAAGGGGTTGAAGGGTGACTATCTTAGTTTAAGGGTGAAAAACCCAATTTTTTAGACATTTTATGAAATGTTGTAGTTTTAATGGTGATTTCGACCAATGTTGCAAGTCTTGAAGGTTGTCCAAATATTAATTTTCTTCCTCATGAATTATATGGATGTTTATATGTATTATATAGATCTAAAGGTTTTTCTTATGGTTCAAAACAGAATTGGAAGGAGGTTTCAAGGTAGTTGGTTGAGGGTGGCTCAAGATTGAGACCATCAATGGAGTCTATGAGAGTTTTAGGTTTCACGGAGTTTATTGTAGGTCAAAAGAGCATAAAGGAGTTTAAAATAGAATAAAAACATCAGAAATAAAACAACAAGAGATAACCTCCATGGTTAATTAAGCATCAAATTCTAGGTTCACTAAACATTTTCCAAGCATATTTTATAAGATAAAGTGGAGGGGGCATAGAAGTCCTGGAGGAGAAGTCTAGAGGTTGATAAAGTAAGTGGAACATTAAATGTGTTTTCAAAGTCTTTGGAGACTTTTCTCGTGTGAGTGGATCATGACATCATCATCCTCAATTTTTTTCATCTTCTAGTGTCTTTCTAAGCCATTAAGAGGGCTTAAAGGCTCTTTAGACTAATAAAGGTAAGTTTGTTGAGAAGTATTAGTGATAATTGATGCAAAGGTGGTTGAGACTCCATGGAAGGTGGTTGTGTCCCATTTATTGATTTTTGAGTGCTTGCTTCTCCACTATCTCTTCCTTTTTCTCCTATATCTCCCAATTCTCCCCCATTTTTAAAAAATATTCTCATTTTATAAGGTAAAATCCTATGAAAATTTGTAATAAATACTTTTTGAAGTAAACAATATTATGTTTTACCCATCTGTTTCCTCTAACTTATGTTTAGAAATCTTGTGTATGATGGCTTTGTGAAGAAGTGTTCTTCCATGTTCAATATCCTTATTTCTTGAATATTTTTAGGTGTTTTTAAGATATTTGTGCATCTTAAAATGATCTTTTTCCACCATTAATGGATGCTTAGTGTGATTTTTAGAACCCCTATTTTCTTCATCTATTGCTTAGTAAGCCTAATTTAAGAAATACTTATGCAAATTATCTAGTTTGTGAGATTGTCTGAGTAAGGATTTTCTTATGATGAATTAGTGTTTGTTTCAAGATTATTAGAGTGTATTTT
Organism: Torreya grandis; assembly: GCA_037957365.1. Taxonomy (NCBI): domain Eukaryota; kingdom Viridiplantae; phylum Streptophyta; class Pinopsida; order Cupressales; family Taxaceae; genus Torreya; species Torreya grandis. Next base: position 1,474,158 of record JARHVA010002327.1, read on the forward strand.
AATTTGGTACATCACCCTTTTAGTGTTCTTATTCATCCTCTATCCCCTCTCTATCACTTTTCTAAATATAAATATTAGTTTAGGTGATATACCAAGAGGAAGTTGGACTTATCCATAGGTTCAACCTCATTACAAGATACCCACAACCTGAGGTTTCTCTAATATTATATCTAGGAGTGAGAGAACCTAAGAAACTATCCCATAAGGGTGAAATTATATTCTATAATATATCGCTTGGCTGGGTATGAAAAAACTATACCCAATTGTACCTTGTAACCTTTGAACTAATATAAGGACTAGTTTAGCTTCTCCATGCTATTCTAGTGTGTTTTATACTCATTAATTTTCATAAGTGGTTGAGTCTTATCTCCCTTTATAGATTCTTATTTCTCAATAGTTTCAAGGATATTATTTTATATAGGTCACATGGTGTGTGAAAGTGTTAGTTATTGTGATTGGATTGGAATCTGATTGGAAGTGTCTAGAATTAGACCTCTCATTCATCACCCTCAAGTTTTAGTGATCTATAATAGCCTCTATGAGAGTCACTAATGCTTAAGATTATTTTTTAAAGAGTGTTTTAGTCACTAATCCTTGTCTTATTCATAAGTGTTATTAAGGGGTCAAATAGAGGGGACATAACATGTTGGTGCATCAGCTCCCATAGATTAGGTTTGTTTCATGCATCTTTCTATCCATTTTCATTGATAAGAAATTAGGTCTAGTAGTTGAGACATGATGATGCATCAGGGGAGCTATCCTATAAACTAGAGGTATAATTCACTCAATAAGCTACCCATACCTAGAGGTGATCACATTGTATCATCTAGATGAGGAAGGTTTTAAACACCTTGCCTTAAGGGTGCAATCTAGATTGATAACACTTAAGGTTTATTTTTTTGAGTTTTTCTAGTCTTTAGTAGCCTTGGATTTTTGGTTACCTGATTTACTCAAAAAAGTTGACTTGGTGATTTGGTCCTAACTTATCACCTATCACCCCAACTTACCAAATTTCCATGTACATCTCATCTACACCATGTGAGTTATCTTGACTTCCCCTCATTTCTTTGGTTATGATCTTTAGCGTTTGTATGCTTGGGTTTATCCAAATCAGTATCTTCACCCTCTATAATAAAAACTAAAAGCATATCAAACAACCATCTAGTGATAAAGGTAAGTCAAGGTACACATAAATTTTTATTTTAATTCCCCCTTTTGTCATTTATTTGTATTTATTTTATGATTTAAAATACTAAAATTTATTTAGCTTTAACATTGTGTGTTGTTATGTTTCTTTCTCAAAACATAATCCCCTATTTAACCTGAGTGACAAGTGATGAGCTTCAAGAGGGGAATATGTATACACATAATATTTTCAATGTTTTATCAATTATTGATTCTTTCTTTATAGTAGTAACTTGTAAATTCTCAATATCTTTGAGTACATACATTAAATGGTGCACTAGGAAGGGGGTGGGTAGACCATTGATGCTTCTTAGGATATTTGTCCCCTATAACACCAATTTATATCAATATAACCATATCTTAGACACTTTTCTAAGCCTTATATCCTCTATTACAAACTCCTCCAAGATTTAACCACCTTTATTGGCCCCTTCCTAAACCTAAAACCCTTTTTAATGGTTTATGTTACTATTTTAGCCCCATCAATCCTATACTCAAATTGATAAAACATATTTACGGTCTAGGTCAGCCCCTAGTTGACTTAAACAAATCTCTAATTTTATTTTATCAATAATGGTATAGTGTTTATTGGGCTGACCCTATTGGCTAAACTTTTATAAAGTCTTATGGTTATATTTAGATATATATACACACACATTTTACCATTTCCTAGAGAGGGCAAGATTTAACTATTCATTTGTGTTTCTTTACAATCTACCCTTCCATCATTTTACTTGAGGACTTATATCTTAGGATTTATACTTAAATAATAATCTTTTCTTGTGGAGAAGTCTTGGATGTTTTGGCATTTATTAGTGATACTTACAAACCATAACAACCTCTTGAAAAACACCTTTGGTCAATAGAGAGATTGATTCTCGATGGGTTCAACTTCAAGCAAGTATCTCTAACTTTACTCCTCTATTTTAGTAAATAAAAGAAACATAAGTAATGCCTTATGAATACATTTATATCTCCATGCATTAAGGTTTTTTGTATGCATAGTTTATTTATTATTCTCTTAAACATGTTTAATTTTATGTTTACTAACCCCCACTTTATGCCATAAGCTTTAGTGAGAACTAAATTAGATTTTTACTTTGCTTTGAATTTAGCTTGTGTTGGCTAGATATTTTTCATGGATTTAAAACTACTTAGGTAGTCATGAGATTAAATCCCCTTAATTTAATGGTGAATCTCCTGTAAGATTTTATTTATATACTTATATACTTCTAGTTACTTTCTATTTAGATTTATTCATAGAATATGCAAATTATGTGCAGGTTGATTAAATGTTTGTATTACTTTAATCACTTTCTTCAAGAAACATAAAAAAGAAACTTTGTAGCAAGTAAGAATATATTTTTAGAAAAGTATTTCGAATCTAGGATGTTTACAAAATGAACAATTAACTTGTTACATTTTAGGATGAGAAAGAATAATAGAATTGCATATAACAATAAATAGACTTGAAGAGTTTATTGCATATATGCAAGAAAATAAACATATAGTATGTGATTTTTTTCCAATAAATACTAAAGAATACTATTAACTCAATTTAGATTTAAATATAACTCAAAGATTACCAACTTATCTTCATCGAACTCATAGAAGAATTTCCACAAATGTAAATTTCTCTAGAAAATAACTCTATTTCTTATTCTGTCTTGGCAAAATTCATACAAAATAATATGATTATCTAAAACTCAAAGTTTTGGATTTATTAAACCACCTGTACAATTAAAAAATAAAAATAATCATCCACTTAGCATGCAAGCCTAGTCATCTATTTATATAATTTCAAGATAAAAAATTCTAATAGGAATCAACCTCCTCAATCCACATGTGTTGTGTTAAAATTAGAAACCATTGAATAACACCTCCCTCAAATCTCTCCTTTATGGCATGCAATGATAAATGACATGTAGATATTTTTGAACTCCTTATTTGGATTGATTACAATCACTTTACATGTAGCACAAAGTTAGATGAAGTAATTAACTTTTACAAAATGACTCTGAGTAATCGCATTTTATCCAAGTTACTTAAGTTATTGAAATTTACAAAGTAATTTCACATTTACAAGTAAATCATAAGAATAAAAATTTATTCAAGATCTAGGCTCTAACAAGTCTACTTCATGAACTTGGATTCTATATCTTGCTCTATATTTGATGTATTGAGATATTATTAGTTGCATTACTTCATCATCAGGTACAATTGATTCCCTTTCTATTTCTAAACTCAACATTTCTCTTTCCAATATCCTATAATGAGCCTCCACCTTATCAACTCTGGGTTCAATACACTTTATTTATTACTGAAGCTTAACCAATTTATTAATAGATTTATTAGTAAAAGGGGTTATAGCCTTATCTATGAGTTGGATAAACTATTCATATAACTACTCAGATGTTCTTTGGACATTGTCAAACCAGGAGTTAGTGAGACCAAATATAGAATCCTCTAGTCTTGATTTTGATTCATTCTATTCTTCCTTTAGGGTTTTCATTTCTTCACTTATAGTCTTTAAAATTTTCATGTGAAAATATAAAATATACTCTTCTTTCTTTATCTTGTTTACTGATCCTTAAAGAGCAATCTTCTCTTCGACTAAAATTTTCTCATTTAGATTAGCTATTGTTTGAAGAATCTATTACTGTAACTCTGAAATACCATTCTATTTTTCAATTTATTTTATTTTTGTTTTTACTTCTTATATTATTTTCATAATTTTTGTATGAACCTTTAGGACAACAAAAATAACTTCTAAGTAGTTTTACGCATCTTTTTAATCCATTCATCTACTGCCTTTTCTCTATCCCCTATCTCTTCTACCTTAGCTATCATTGATGGCTCAATTGGTTCTCCTAATGTAATTTATTTTTGAGGAAATTATTTTGATACTTTAGTAATTATTACATATAACTTTGTACTATATTATTTTAGCTTTGCCTTGGTAGCCTTTCCCCCATCTATCTTCTTAAAAAGAGAAATAATCAAATTTTGAGTGTCTTCCTTCAAGGTTTTAGTTGTTACCTCTGCAAGGGTAATTATTTTAAGGTTTAAGTCACTCCTAATGACTTATTTTTTCTCAGTCTTTGGGGAGAAAATACTAACTCAAAAAAAAATTGTTATAAAGATTCAATCTATAACTTTGAAGTTACTTTAGCTTATTTTGGCTTCTTGCCTCTTTTATCAATACTTTTAAGTAATTACAAATCTATCTCTTCTAGATTTATCACTTCTTTTTCTCTAAGAGTAGTTTGTGTATCTAGCCAAGATGAGAAATCAATTGACATGGAAGTGTTTGAATGAATGATTACCTTTAACTAACTACCTTAGATTATTATTTACTAAGAAGGAACTTCCTAACTTTCCATATCTCCTTAAGCTTCTTCTATGGATTTAGAAAATTTCTCTTTGAGATATACTTTCTTCTTAGACTCTAATTATTCTTTTTTGTCTTGTTATTGTTCACTTACAAAATAGTCAGTTTCAAATACTAGATTTTCTTGAGAAGTCTCTTGGGAAATTACTTCCTATGAAGTTACATTTTTAGGTTATTTTTCAACTATAGGTGGCTCATCCAAAGGAGATGGTAGTGGTGAAGTAGGTGGAAGGTAGACCTATACCTAAATAGGTTCCTTATATTTAACTAATGAAAATGTGTGATCAATATTCTTTTTGAGTTTTATCTTCTTGGTATATATTTGGCCTTAACTACTTTCTCCTTGCACTATCTCTTTTCTATTTTGCCCCACATGTGCAATCTCACTTATCAATTCCTTAATGCAATAACCCTTATTAATAATCTAATTAGAAGTCATCACCAAAACATTTGAATGTCTTGGTGATGATCATCTCAAAAAATAATTGCTAAAAGTGGGGCACCATCCCTTCCTGCTACATGAAAAGCATCACTTGTACTATTACCATCATATTATAAATCTTTGGGGACAAAAAACTAAATAAAATGCATGAATATATTCCACAGTCAAGCTACTATTATCTTTTCTTCTTACTTCAAGCTCATCCCTACAATCTATCTAAAAATCTTCAAGTGCTCAGATATGCATATACTCAAGAGAAATAGTACTCTGAGCAAAACTTTGACAATCAAATTTTTTCCTAGCATCAAAATGTGTTTGAGATTAATGATGATCCATTTCTTTTTGTACATTTCTAGCTTTATAAATTATAGGACAATGATAGTGACCAATTACAATAGGAAAATTAATGGCTACCTTGTGAGCCTTAGACTGCAAATCATGAAACTCAATGAATTCTTACTCATCTCCATAAGCATCCACTTGTCACTTAGATATCTTGGAAGATTCAAAAATTATCCTATGAAACCTTATACTCTAAGATATGATAAATCAAAATATTGAATGAAAATTTATCCATATAGTGAGATTGCATCCCATGCCTCATCTGATACTCTTATATGCTTCAAATATGTCTTCAACTTACAAAAAAGATAGTAGAATAAACCATTATTTACTACAATGTAATTCTTGTAGTATTATTTAAGGACCAATTGAGGTTAATACTCATATATTAGTATTGTTGATAGTGTATGCTTGGTCCTTAACCTTGAGAAATCTCCATTGGAGGCTACAATATATACAAGATATAAATTCATATTGAAATCAAAAGTATGCAATACATTCCTCAACTGTTGATCAATGTTGTCACTAATCATTTTTACCCAGTTAATCTTAGTAGAAATTTGAGTTACGTTAATGGTTCTAATATAGGCATACATCTAGGGTGAAAACCATTTTCCATTCTTTTATCCATTAATCATGCATAATATCTAAATGATATCACCTACCTCTTGAACAAAATCTGATTTGGCAATGTGCTTGGGGAACCTTGAAGGTTTTTTTATCTTCTTCAAGTAATATATATTCATAATCTTAATAAACTCTATTTTTTTGGTTTCTCATCATTTCTCAACTATCTTCATGGAAATATCAATCTCTTTTGGTGAGGTTGGAATATTCAAATAGTAGTTAATATATTGAACATCCAACCTTACAACCACTCTCCTAGAAACATCTCTTACCACCCTAGTCAGAGAATCATAGTACTTATCACATGCTAACACAAATTTATGAAGATAGATTAGGCTTGGGAAAGCTATAGCTTGAATAATCCCATTATTGGTCATGGAGTGTAAAAGTGGGGTTTTTGCATTGGCCCTTGATCTTTTTAAAATCTCACTCACAAATACATGCCCCATATTTGTATCACTTATCTATATTACATTTAATGATATTCATGACTCAGTAGGGAATCCTCTATATTCATACTTCATTTTTAGTTCTTGGAAACTAACCCTCTTTGCCTTTGATTTGCCCTTCTTGCTTGGTTCTAGAATATCCTCAAGTGCTAACTTTGGGGCATCCTTAATGATCTTGCCTTGTGCTCCTATTTGTGTGATATCTTCCTCTGACCTCCTTGATCCCTCTAATCTAAACATTTGTTATTTTAAACTTAGAAATACCTTAATAATTTCTTTAAAACACTTATTTATTTTTATAAATGATTTAGAAATTTGAGAAATGGGTTTAAATTATATCTCTTTAAGTATCTCTAGACAAGTTCCAAGTTTTAAGGAATTGACATCTTTGAAAACCTAAGTAACTTGATTTTAACTAGTAGGATCTAACAACTCCAAGTTGGCCTTTGAAAAAGGTAAGAGTATTAGTTATTGAAACACTGAATAAATAAGTTGGAAGAAACAATCATGTTTGGGTCTTTAAAGGCAATTAACTTTAGACTTCTCATAGTGAAAAACTTTGGGTTTACAGAGGCAAACAACTTTAGGTTCTTTAAAATAGATGATTTCAAGTTTTCTCAATGATAAGACTTCAATTTTTAACAATTATAAGAATTCATGTTTTCTCAATTGAATTACTTCAAGTTTTTTCAGTTATAACACTTTGATTTTTCTCAATTATAAGACTTAAAGTTTTCTCAATCGAGTTAGTTCGATTCAAAAGCATGAAATAAGAATGTTTCAAGAACTCAAAGTAAGTCTTTGAGAGTTAGGTTTTTGGTAGGATGTTACATGGAAGTAGAAACTTGAAGTAATGAAGATTGAGAAAGCTGAAGAAGTAATGGGGGAAGGGAAACTCAAAGAGGTAAGGGAAATTCAAAACTAAGGTTTGTATGAAGATTCTTAATTTTTTAGGGTTTTAACACAAATGAAACATGATAATAGATTGAAATTAAAAAAATTTAGTTAAAAACAACAATTTTCACCAAGGAATTATAAGAGAAAAAAAATAAATTTGATAATAAAAAAACATGATAGTGTGAGAAAGAGAGTACAGGGGAAAAATAATTAAAAAGAAACAAATAAGAAGTTGAAATTGATCTAGAAATGATTTATTTACCTTGATTGCAAATGTGTCAAGAAGAAAATCACTCAAAATTTCTCCAAAGGCTTTAAGCGGCTTGGATCAAGATTTGCAAGTGTGGTTACTCAACTCAATGATTTGGTTGATAGGTGGAAATGAGATGGAATCTCAATTGTTTTTTTAAATGTGAATTAATTTATTATAAGTGTTTAAAAGCCATGTCAAACCCTAAAATAATTTTAGTCTACCTATTTGAAATAATTTACTTATTATAAGTAATGAAGTAAATCACTTTTACAATCCTGATTTGGTCCATAGAGTGTTAGTCAAGGTTTCAAGACTACTTAGCTCCTTTTAGTTTTTTATGTAAAGTAACTCAAGAAACCCAATTAGAAATAGGGAGTGTTGGTTGGTTTTTCAAAACTAATTGACTTCAGTTAGTTTTTAAAGTAAAGTAATTCAAGAAACCTAAATTGGTCTATGAGGAGTGAATCAAGTTTTTTGGACAACATAACTTATTATCAAGGAAGTAAAGTAACTTAGAGAACTCGATTTGCTCTATAAATGAGTTAAGTCACCTTTAGCTCATTTCATCTACTAAAATGGATGAGTAAAAGCATTTGAGTGATGTTTTTAATCAAATTCCTTTAATCCTCTAGAGTAATTGGGATAAATTGAGGAAAGTAAACAACAAATGAAAAACAATAGTATTAGAACCCAAGTTCATTTGAAAAGGGTCTTCCCCAAAATATTGAAGTGTCATATTTTAGGGACACCAATTAGATCCAAATAGAGACATTTTTTTTAATATCTTAAGCAAAGAAACAAGGGTGAGATCTTAGTATCTCTAGTTTTGCATTCTATTGATTGGGTATGGAGTCATTACAGAAACTTGGTCACACAAGCTATAAAATAAGAAAAAAACACAAAGACTAATGAAAATAAAATATAAACTAAATATCTTTATTTATGTACATGGAGAAGTTACCCTAATACTCAATTCTTGTAGATTTTTAAGTGTTATGCATTGAAAGGTAGTGTTAGTGCTATTCCATCTTGATGACCTAGGAAGAAACTATATTTCCTAGTGATGCTTTATATAGTGAAGGGCCATTTCCATAAAGATTCAAACTTCCCTTTCTTTCCTTTTTATTCATTCTACTTATCTCATAGAAGGACTATAACCCCCACTTCAAACTGCATATCTCTGGCTCCTTTATCAAAGATCTTCTATACCTTTGCTTGATGATATTTTAGCCTATCAACATCTTAGACATAGACTTCTTGAAATTCATTGAGAAACATGATTCTCTTATCAAGTGAATCTTGTTAAGTAACATATTCAATGGCTTTTGATAATTGTAAAGTAGAAAACTTAATGGTTATTGGTATTTCACCATTTATTCCATATAGCAACTAAAAAGGAGGCATATCTCTTACTTTTTTGGGGGTTATTCTATCAGTCTAGAGTGCATTAAAAAACTTCTTGTGCTAGGTTTATTGGTTATCATCCACTAGTTTATGGATGATGGTCATCAACTTCTTATTACTTGATTCAACTTGGCTATTTCCCTAAGGATAATGATTTGGAGCATGAACCAGATATATTCCATATGAATAGTAGAACTTAGATATAGAAGAAAAATTGGCTGCCTTATCACTCATAATTATGTGTGGTACCCCAAACCTAACAATAACATTCTCTTTAATGAAATCACATACTACTTATGATGTGGCATATTTAATAGGAATAACTTCTACCCATTTGTTGAAATAGTCAGTAGTAACCAAGATATAAAAATGTCCAACACTTGATGAAGGATTCGACATACCAATAAAATCCATGCCCCATTGACGAAATGGTTCATCAACAATTACTGGTTTCAAAGGTAAGGCTCAAAATTTGATTTTTCCTAAAAATAATTGATAGGCTTGACATTTAGAAACACATTCTAAACTATCTTGAAAATAAAGTATGATAGAAATACCTTTCTCATAAGATTTTATGTGTTGTGACTCTCATAGAAAAGTGACCTCCACATACTTTGTCATGAAACTCCTTCAATAGTTCAACTTATTTTTGTTTATCTACATAATGGAGGAAAAATCCATCAATGCCTTTTTTTATAGACCATTGTCCTAGAGGACATAATATATTGACTTTAATCTAATGGTTCATTTTTTATTCCATGTTATATTATCTGGCATATCTCCATAATTCAAGTAGTAAGCAATCTTGCTATACCATTAATTAACCAAGTCAATGAAGAGTACCATGGGTAATTCTTCCTTTATTTCATCTTGGCTTGAAAGTGTTATTATATCTACAACATTAGGCTTTATTTTTATTAATAGCTAACATAGGCCTCTTCCTCTTAATAGTTTTGTAGGTTTGATATCAAGATAAAACTCTTGTACCTTATCTACACAAGTACCTCTGAGTAATCCTAGCTCTTGTTGAGTTAAAATTAACTTAACTATAGTATTTGGGACATATACTATAGTATGAGATGATAATATGTAATACCTAAAAATCTTACATGCCTTAACCACTAGAAAGGCATATTTTCCATCTATGAGTACTTCAATTCTATATTCTTCAATGGTTAACTCATGAAAGCTATAAGAGATTCAAATCCATCATTTTTTTGCATGAGTATAGCTAACATAATATGCTCTAAAGAGTAATAGTAAATAATAAATTCTTTATCAAAATATGGAGAAACTAGAACTAGGGCTTTAGCTATTACTACCTTTAATCTTTCAAATGCAATTTTTCCACCATAGTCTGGTTTCTTTTTCATCATATCTAAGGTGTGGTGAGTTGACTTGGAAAAATTAGGAATAAACCTTATGAGGAAATTTACTTTGCCAAATAAAGAGTGCACACCTCTCTTAGATGTAGGCGTATGTAGAATCTAAATAGCCTTTTCCCATTATGGGTCAATTTTAGTTCCTTTACTTGATACTATACGAACAAGGAGCTTACCTTCAGTTATAGAAAATATGGATTTCTTTAGGTTTAAAGAAGTCCCATGCCTTCTACATTGAATTAGGACATATTCAAGATTAGCTAAATGATTACCTTATTTTTTTTGAAAAGATCATAAAATCATCTAGGTATACCACAATGATCTTATTCTTCAAATGAGAAAATGTTAGGTCCATAGCTAACTAAAAAGTTACCCCAACATTAATTAGCCCAAAGGGCATCCTTTTATAAGCAAAATTCCCCCATGGTGTTGTGAAAGTAGTTATATACTGATCTTCCTTAACCATTTTAATTTTATTGTATCCAAAAAATCCATCTAGTATAGATAGCATTTATGACCCTATAACTACTTGCAAGATATGATTCATAATAGGTAATGGATAATTGTCCTTTAGATAGACTTTATTTAGGTTATGTAAATAAACACATAAGCATATCTCCCCATTTGTATTTCTTAATAGGACGATATTTTCTAACCATTGTAAATGGTGGATTGGATAAATGATCTTCGCATCAAGGAATTTCTGAATCTTAGCATGAATCATACCTAAAATGGTTGGGTTATGGTGTCATAACTTTTGCTTGAAAGTCTTTATTCCTAGTTGACATGGAATATAGTGTTATAATTAATCTATCTAAAATGACCTAAGATCTTTGTAGGACTAGGAAAACACATTAGTATACTTTGTAAGAAGTTTAATGAAAGATTATTTCTCCTTTTGTGAGCAACACTTACCAATGTTGACCATACTGGGCTCTTCATTACTACCTAGGTTGACCTGATCAATTTTTGTGGAAGAAGCCTATTCATATTCTTTATTTTTCTTTAGAAACTTATCATGTTTATCAAATATATCTTCTAAGGATACTAAACCTTTAGGAATCTTATTCCCTTAAAGCTGAATTATGTTTTGATCATGGGAGAGTTTAAATTCACTGATACCTATTGTTGTTTCATGTGGATGTGAATTACTTCCTTCAATGTATAATCCTTCAAAATTATCTTACTACTCTAAAAAGTTAGTTATTTACTTATCACCATTAAAAATTTTCCAATGTTCAAGATTATCTAGAAATTTTCGGTGATAAACCATTTCTATTTATAGTTACCTTCTTTGAAGATTGTTGGTTGCTACTCCAGCCTAAGTAAATATGTAGTTACAATGAGTGAATCAGCTCTAGAATTTTGATCCTAAGGTAATAAATTGATCAAAAAAGTAGATAAATCAAGTGTGGTACTTAGAACTCTATTATGGTAGTGTTTTAGCTTATCTTTCTTCATTTGATATTGTCCTCTGATCTATCTAACTATTAACTCAGCATCTCCTTGTACTCTAAGGATTTTTATTTCATGATCCTTTACTCACTCAAGCCTTAAGAGTGATTCATATTTAGTTTTATTATTTGTGTTTTCAAACGTAAGCTTGTGTGAATAAATAAAAAACTTCTCCAATAGGAGAAATCAATACTACTCCTGCACTTGAACCAAGAAAACTACAACTACCATAATATTCCATGATGCATATATTGTCTTCATCCTCTTCCTTTTTCTCCTCAATTTCTTTATTTCTTTCAAGGAAGTAAATTCCATGGTCTGATTCTTCAAAGATAATTTGAGACCATGGATCTTCAGATTTAGAAACTATGTATTTTGACTTCTTCTCAAGTTCTAGTTTATGTTTCATCCCTTTGACTGGGATATGCACACATGAACAGTTCATCTTCACTTCTCCTCCAAGCTCTTTGTATAATTTTCTACTTAGCAATATTCTATATGAGACTGGGATGTCTTCTACTAGGATTATCATTTTAAGTATTTTATCTTGGAAGGTTTCTACGACAACTTGAGCATCTTTAATCTATCTGATTAGGGGAACTTATCTCTCCATTAAGTAGCATTTTCCTATAGACTTGGTCAAAGTAAGGCCAAGGGAATGAGCTACCTTAACTAGAATAACATTATAAGAGACTCTCAAATCTAGAATACAATTGATTAACTTATACCTGTTAATTACAAGGGATACATAAAATGGTTCTATCCTCTTCGATGTGGGAGTGGATGTAGATAAAGCATTTATAGATTTATTCTAAGAAGGGGTTGACCTAGGAATAGGTAGAGTACCTTTTGAGATATTTGGTGCATTGCTTGATCCCTTAATTTGAACATACTCCACTAATCTATTTAGCTGATCTAGGTAAAACCTTAAATATTCATCTTCTTAAATCTAAATTTTAGTTTTCTTTGTGTTTAATTACATCAAAATAAGGAATGGGTGCAATCAAGATAGAATTAACTTCAACTATATGAGAAACTAGTTTATAAGTTTGAGAAGTAGAGGAAACATAATTTTCTTTAAGAACAAAAGAAGGTATAGGACTACCTCCTTTAAGAATAATTACATCAATAGTATAATTTTCCTTCCCTTTCTCTTGTTATTTCAATGACTTATCAATATCTTGTTGAGTTTGAGATCTTGTAAATATTTCAAAAGATTGACTATGAAATTTACAAAGCACTTCTTCATAGTCAGTCTCTAATTCATATTCTAGGTAATATTTGGAGTCACCTGTAGGAACTACAAAATCTTCTTGGTTAATAAGACTTTGATGAGTATCCTCAATTAATTGATCTTCTTCTCTCATCTCAGCATGATTCTTAGGAACATATTCAATTGCTAATCTTTAATCAGAATCAACAATATGATTTTTGTTCCAATTATTGAAATTTCATGTAGTAACAATCTTGGTTGGGGAAGCATGGGTTCCTTGAGCAATTTGTCTTTTAACTTGAAGCAATTCATTATCAGGTTTTTTCAACAAGGGATCTATAGTCTGAGTTGTGACCAAAGTAGATGATTCTCCCTAAGATATAATTTTATTAATTCTCCCAGTCATTATCAAATCATGTTCAACCTTAGTAACTATATTTTGGGATACTACTAAATCAATTGATCATGCTCTTTATAGTTGATAACTAAAATCTAGAAGTGAAGTCTTAATGAAGAAACATTTTCAATTATCAGTTGTAGGTAATGCAACTTGAGGGATCTTATAAAGTAGTTTGTTGAATCTAGAAATAAAATCATGCATGTGTTCACATAATTCCTTCTTAGGCTGAGTTAATTATGTGATTAGTATGTGATCATATTCTCTAGCTTTAAACCTTATTTCAAATTGATCATGCATAGTAGCCTAATTGGTTATAGTACTTGGATCCAAAACATAGAACCATTATATTGGTAAGTCGTGTATGGTTTCACAAACATCATAATAGAGAAATCTTCATGTTATACACCAATTAATCTACATGCCATAAAGAATTCAACCAAGTGCACATTTGTATATTTCTTAACATTGCCAATAAATTTAGGAAAATTATTTCTTGATCCTTTTGGTAGGTCATGCAAAGGAGGAGTCAAATTCAATGGACCAATAGCTATTCCCCATGGGACAAGATGTGGTAGTACCATTCTTTTAGGAGTCAAAAAATAGGAACTGGTTAATTGGATTATTCTAAAGGAATAATGTTGAAGTTAATGTGTAGGAGATATTACTTGTTTAATAGGTGAAATGCTATCTCTTCTAGTACTATCTTGACTAGGAAAATTGAATTCAAAGCATTCTTGTAGCTCAAAGGATTCATCCACATGTCCATATGCTCTTCTCACTCTGGTGAAATGTTAATTGGCTAGTTTGAAAAGTAGATAATCTTTTAAGTATCATGCTTTTATAAAAAAATTGATAGATAAAAGCTTAGTCAATAGTTGACTTAGCATGTAACAAATTTAAAAAACAAAATAGAATTGAATTAAACATTCAGACTGAGGATGTATAAAACATACAACTAACTTTAAAATGATGAATTTTATTTAAAGTGGGAGTAATAAATCTTATCTAGGCATTAAAAATAGACTAATGTGTCATCCAAAGCATGTAATGCTTTTGATCAGCACTTAAAATTTTGGAAATTGGAGGTAACTTTCAGATTTGATCTGGGAGTTAGACACTTGTAGTTCATTCCCCAATAGAGTCACTAGAAACTTTTGGCTAGATATTTTGCATGGAGTCAAAACTACTTAGGTAGTCATGGGATTAAATCCCCTTCATTTAATGGTGAATCTCCCATAAGCTTATGTTTATCCACTTCTAGTTACTCTCTATTTAGATTTATTCATATAATATGAAAATTATGTACAGGTTGATTTAATATGTGTATTACTTTAATCACTTTGTTCATGAACCATAACAAATAGACTTTACAACAAGTAAGTAGTTTTTTTAGAAAAGTAGTTGGAATCTAAGATGCTTAAAAAATGAAGAATCAACTTGTTATGTTTTAGGATGAGAAATAATAAGAGAACTGCATATCATAATAAATAGACTTGAATATTTTATTGCATATATTCAAAAAACTAAACATATAGTATGTGATTCTTTTTCTAATAAATACTCAATAATACTATGAAATCAATTTATCTTTAAAGATAACTTGAAGATTACCAATTTATCTTCATTTAACTCATAGAATAATTGCCATAGATTTAAAGTTATCTAGAAAACAATTCTCTTTCTTAATCTTTCCTAGTAAAATTTGTAAAGAATAATCTTATTATCTAAAACTCAAAGTTTTGGATTTCTTGAACCATTTGCACAATTACAAAATAAAAGTCATCATCCCCTTCACACACATACCTTCTCATATATTTAAATAATTTAAAGATATAAAATTCTAATAGGAATCAACCTCTTCAATCCACATATGCTATGTTAAAACCAGAAACCATTAAATAACACCTCCATCAAATATCTCCTTCTTAACATGCAATGATCAATGACATGTAGTGATTTTTGAATTCCTTAATTAGATTGATTACAAACACTTTGCATGCAACACAAAGTCAAATGACATAATTTACTTTTACAAAATGACTTTGAGTAATGGTACTTTAGCCAAGTTACTTTAGTCATTGAAATTTAGAAAGTAATTTCAATTTTACAAGTAAATCATAATAATAATAATAATTTATTAAAGACTTAGGCTCTATTGAGTCTACTTCATGATCTTGGCTTCTACATCTTGCTCTGTATTCAATGTGCTAGGATATTATGAGTTGTATTGCTTTATCATCAAGTACAACAAGTGATTCCCTTTCTATTTCTAACCTCAATATTTATCTTTCCAATATCATACAATGAGCCTCCACCTTATCAACTCTAGGTTCAAGGCACTGCAATTTTTGTTGAAGCTTAATCAAATTTTAATATATTTATTAGTAAAAGCGGTTGTAGCCTTATCTATGAGTCAGCTAAATTATTTATATAACTACTTAGATGTTCTGTAGACATTTTCAGACCAAGAGTTAGTGAGACCAAATATGGAATCCTCTAGTCTTGATTTTTCTCCATTTGCTTCTTCCTTTAGGTTTTCATTTCTCCACTTATATCTTTTAAAAATTTTATGCAAAAAGATCAAAGATACTCTTTTTGCTTTATCTTCTTTACTGATCTTTCAGGAAAAATCTTCTCTTTGACCAAAATTTTATCATCTAGATTACCTATTATTTGAAGAGTCTATTAACACAAATATAAAATACCATTTTCTTGTTCAATTTATTTTATTTCTATTTTTACTTCTATACTTTTCACAATTTCGGCATGAGCCTCTGGGATATCTAGAAATAACTTTTGAGTAGTTTTACATATATTTTCAATCTAATCATCTATTGCCTTTTCTCTATCCCTTGTCTTTTATACCTCAGCTATCACTTATGAATTAATTGGTTCCCTTAAGGTAATTTCTTATTAAGGAAAGGATTTGGCCACTTTAGCAATTATTTCACATAACTGTGCATTTTATTCTTTTAGCTTTGCCTTGGTAGCCTTTTCCTCATCCATCTTCTGCAAAAGATAATTGATCAAAGTTTGAGTGTCCTCCTTTAAATTTTTAGTTGTTACCTCCCCAAGCGGTATTCTTATAGAGGTTAAGTCACCTCTAGTGACTTCTTATTTGCTCATTCCTTAGGGAGGAACTTCTAAGTGAACAAATTTTTGTCCCAAAGATTTAATCTATAACTTTGAAGTTACTTTAGCTGATTTCAGATTCCTACCTATTTTATCAAGACTTTTAAGTAATTAAAAATCTATCTCATCCAAATTTATCACTTCTTTTTCTCTAGGAGTAGTTGGTGTAGCCAACCAAGATGAGAAATCCATCGACATGGAAGTGCCTGCATGAATGATTACCTGTTACTAACTACCTTAGACTATTAGTTCCTAATAAGGAACTCCTGAGTTGCCATATCTCCTTGAGATTATTCTCTAGATTTAGCAACTTTATCTTTAGGCTATGTTTTCTTCTCAGCATCTACTTCTTCTTTGCCTTTTTCTTGTTCACTTACAACCTCCTTCTAAGGTTCAACTACTAGCTTTTCTTGATAAGTATCTCAAGAAATTAATTCTTATGAATTTACATTTTTAGGCTCTTTTTCAAATATAGGTGGCTCAGCCAAAGGTGGTAGTGGTGGTGAAGCAAGTGAAATGAGAACCTCGACCAAAATAGGTTCCTTATCTTTAACTACTAAAAATGTGTCATCAGTATTCCTTCTAAGTTATATCTTCTTGGTATATACTTTTCCTTAAATACATTCTCTTTACACTATCTCTTTTCTCTTTTTCCCCACACATGCAGTCTCACTTATCAATTCCTTCATTCAATAACCCTTATTAGGAATCCAATTAGAAGTAATCACCAAAACATTTGAGGTCCTTTCTAAAATTATCTTATCATGATCATGTCCAAAAATAATTACTAGAGGTGGAGCATCATCCCCTCCCATTACACAAAAATTATCACTTGTAAAATTACCATCATCTTCCAAATATTTAGGCATAGAAGCAAAATCAAATGTAAAAATATATTTCATAGTCAACCTAATGTTATCTTTTATTCTTACTTAAAACTCATCCCTACAATCTATCAAAATCTTCAAGTGTTGAGATATGCATATACTCAAGAGAAACAATACTATGAATAACACCTCTATAATCAAGGCATCAAAATGTGTTTTAGTGTAATGATGATACATTTCTTTCTATACATTCCTAG
Organism: Torreya grandis; assembly: GCA_037957365.1. Taxonomy (NCBI): domain Eukaryota; kingdom Viridiplantae; phylum Streptophyta; class Pinopsida; order Cupressales; family Taxaceae; genus Torreya; species Torreya grandis. The sequence goes on from JARHVA010002327.1 coordinate 1,491,814, forward strand.
CTTTATAAATGCTAGGAAACTGATAGAGATCAATTATAATAGGAGAATTAATGCCTACCTTATGATACTTAGACTACAAATCATGTAACCCAACTAATTTCCTACTCATCTCCATAAGGATCCTTTTGTCACTTATATATCTTGGTATCTTGATAAGTGATCCTAAGGAACCTCCTACTCTAAGATATGAGAAATAAAAAAGTAGAATGAAAATACAACTATATAGGGAGATTGCATCCCATGCATCATCTGATAGTCTTCTATGGTTCAAATATGTCTCTAACATGAAAATAAGCTCATAGAATAAGCCATCATTTACTAAAATTTGATTCTTGTAGTATTCTTCAAGGACTAGCTGAGGATAATATTCATATATTAGTAATGTTGATAGAGTACCATTGGTCTTTAACCTTGAGAAATATCCATTGGAGGCTACAGTATATATAAGATAGGAAGTCATCTTGAAATAAAAAGTTTGAAATACATTCTTCAACTATTAATCAATGTTGTCACTGATCACTGTTTCTTAGTTAATATTAGTAAAACTTTGAGATAAATCAATGGTTCTAATATTGACATACATTCAGTGTGAAAACCATTTGGAATTTTTTTGTCCATTAATCTTACATAATAGCTGAATGATATCATCTATCTCTTAAACAAGATATAATTTGATAATGTCCTTGAGTAACCTTGAAGGTTTTTGTATCTTCTTCAAGTAATATGTATTCATAATCTTAATAAACTCTATTGTTTTGGTTTCCTATTGTTTCTTAGCTATCTCCATTGAAATATCAATCTCTTTTGGTAAGGTTAAAATATTCAAAAAATAGTTAAGATATTGAACATCTAACCTCACAACCACTCTCCTAGTAACATATATTACCACCATGGTTACAGAATAATAGTACTTATTACATGCTAACACAAAATCAAGAAGTTGGGATGAACTTGGGAAAGTTGTATCTTGAAGAATCCTACTATTGCTCATGGAGTATAAAAGTGGGGTCTTTACAATGGCCCTTGATATTTCTAAAATCACAATCATAGATATGTGCCCCATATACGTATAACTTATTTATATCAGCTTTGATGATTGTCATCAATCAATAATGTAACCTTTGTATTCATACTTCATTTTTTGTTGTTGGAAATCAACCCTCTTTGCCTTTGCTTTTCACTTCTTGCTTAGTTTTGGAATCTCCTCAAATGATAACTCTAGGGCCTCCTAAATGATCTTGCCTTATACTTCTATTTTTTCTATCTCTTCCTCTAACCTCCTTAATCCCTATGATCTAGACATTTCCTCTTTTAAAATATGAAAGACCTTGATAAGCTCTTATAAACACTTATTTATTACTCTAAATGATTTATAAATTTGATAAATAGGGTTAAATTATAGATTTTTAAGTATCTCTAAACAAGTTCCAAGTTTTAAGGAATTGACATCTTTGAAAAGCTAAGTAACTTGGTTTTAAGTATTAGGATCTAACAACTATGGGTTGGTCTTTTAAAAAGGTAAAAGTCTTAGGAATTTGAAAATCAGATTAAGTAAGTTGGAATAAACAAGCATATTTGGGTCTTTAAAGGAAAGTAACTTCAAACTTCTCATAGTCAACAACTTCATGTTTACAAAGGCAAACAACTTTGGGTTATTTGAAATACATTACTTTAGGTTTTCTTAGTTATAAAACATTGGGTTTTCACAATTGAGTTACTTCAGGTTTTCTTAGTTATAAGACTTTGGGTGTTATTAATTATAAGACTTTGAGTTTTCTCAATCGAGTTACTTCAATTCAAAATCCTAAAGTAAGAAGGTTTTAAGAATGTAATTTAAGTCCTTTGAGAGTCATTTTTCTATTAGGTAGTTACTTGGAAGTATAAACCTGAAGTGATTAAGAAACTCAAAGAAGTAATGTTGGAAGGGAAACGTGAAGAGATAATGGAAATTTAAAACTAGGGTTTACATGAATATTCTTATTTTTTAGGGTTTTAACATGAATAAAACATGACAAGAGATTTAAATTTAAAATATTCAATTAAAGACAACAATTTTCACCAAGGAATTGGAAGATAAAAAAATTAAAACAACTTTGATAGTTGAAAAAACATGGCGGTATGAGAAAGAGATTATAGGGGGAAAATGACTCAAAAGAAACAAATGAGAAATTGAAATTGGTTTAGAAACTATTCACTTTCCTCAATTTAAAATGGGTGAAGAATAAAATCACTCAAAATCACTCTATAGGCTTTAATTAACTTGGCTCAAGATTTGCAAGTGTAGTTACTCAGCTTGATGATTTGGTTGACAGGTGGAATAAAGTGGAATCTCATAAAATTTATATAAATGCTAATTTATTTATTGTAATTATGGTAAAGCCACATCAACCCTTAATTTATTTTTAATTAGTCTCTTTTAAACTTATTTATTTATTTTAATTAATGAAGTAAAGCACTTTCATAATCTTGATTTGATCTATAGAGTGTTAGTCATGTTTTTGAGAATACTTAACTCCTTTTAGTTTTTTAAGGTAAATTGAGAAACCTGATTAGAATTAGGGAGTGTTGGTCAGGTTTTCAAGACTACTTGAATTCACTTAGTTATTGAAGTAAATCAACTTGAGAAACCTAAATTGGTTTATGAGCAGTGAAGTAGGTTTTCAAGACAACTTAAATTATTTTGAAGGAAGTAAAGAAACTTTAGAGAACCTGATTTGGTCTACAAATGAGCTAAATCACCTTTATCTCATTTCATCTACTGAAATAGATGATTAAAAGGATTTAAGTGATGATTTTAAGAAAATACCTTTAATCCTCTAGAGTAATTATGAACAATTGAGGAAAGTAAACAACAAATGAAAAATAACACTAGTAGAACCCAAGTTCTTTATTACAAAGACTAGCTTCAAGTAGTACTAATGACACACACAAGCCCAAAATGCAAAAAAATTCAAAAGGAGGTTCCCCAAAATCTTGAATTGTCAAATTTTTGGGACTCCACCTTGTGAAATATGAAAACATATAATCTATTTAGGGTTATTGTATGGTGTTCCTTCACTAGAGGCTTTAGAAACCTCTCTAGTGATGTTATTATGGTAATATATACCTTGGATAAGTCTAGAGTATCCATCTTGGTCATGATCCCAAATATCTATTACATCAACAATCTGAAGTGTAAGTAGGATTTATCTTTTTTGAGATAGGATTGATTATTAGATCATTTGCATTTCCATTTTCATATATAATTCCTTGTGAAGATATTGATATAGAAGTATCTTTGTTTTAAATGTGAGACACTTGTTCATAGGTTGACAAGTTAAAAATCCAAATATAATCATAAGAGAAGACTCAAAGGAGGGTAAGGACTCAAAAAAAGTTAAAAACATGACCATTGGATTTTAGCAGTAAGGTAGATAGAAACATGATGCATTCTTATCTAGGACCACACTATTATCTTATGTGCACAAAATATAGGTTATGATGGACAAATAGGGTAGGGCCCCTATGGGTAGAAAATGGATGACATGAAACTATTAGGGGTGTAAAATAAAGAAAATAAGTCATAATAAGGACTAAATTCACATTAAAATAACTAAGTGACCCATGAAAATAAGAATCCCATTCAACATTAAGAACTTCTTATGAAAGAGATACAAAAGACATATTACTTTTATTTTCTTGACCGAATTAGGGTTTATACATAATGACACCTGAATTTAGTTTAACTTTCTCTAAGCACTCCCAAATATGTACTATTTTTATAGTATAAACAATCACCTCCCAACCTTCTTTGATCTTAATATGATTTACTTTACATTTACTTGAAAAAATAAGATAAATAAATCTATCTATTGAAATATAATTAATCAAGATATATACATTCAATATAGCTATAGTACCTTTGGTTTCAATTAGGATGGCTTAGAAATTAGCATTCCCATTATATACATTTGTGTAAACTCATTGATTATATTATACATTTTAGCTCAGGATATTCCTTTTCTTATTAGTTATCATCACATTCCAAACATTGAACAATTCATTTTGGTGTTATAGGAATATTATTGGTCATCATGGTTGGTCTATGTTAACTAATTTGGTTATCATTTTAATTGTAGGACTCTAATTTTGGTGAATTTTCGGTCTTAAATTTTTTATTTTAGTTTTGTAACTTGTTAAAACCACTACTATTCTTGGTGAATGTATGAATCCTATCTATTTTATTTAAAACAAAAAGCAAGTGAGAGAAATTTGTTTCCTTAGATTATTTCCTATTCATCTTTAAAAAATATTCCACTTTTGTCGATAATTTTATATCTATTTTTCCATATGAGTAGACTCAAAGGAAGCCACCAAGGTTTTTTGATTTGGTATTTATTTTATAAATCAATTTCTTTTAGTCTGATCTAAAATTTTGTTAATTTAGTTTATTCATCATGCATGTAGTTTACATGATGCAAAAGATTTTTAAACTTATTTTTATCTTCAATAACAATTATATTATCTTATTTTAGTACCTAAAAAATAGTTATCTTATGTTTTATGAGTTTCAAGGGTCATTGGTTGATATCCCTCAAAATAACATAGATGATTCAATTATAAGGTACAAGCACCAACCAATCAATATGAACCACTCTATCTTTCACATTAGAGGGAATGTTGTGAAAATTTAAATACTTGTATAAATTTAAAAGCCATGCCTTAATTTTATACCCATATTTTTAATCTCCTTAATGATTAGGTTAACCACCTCCAAAGGTATCTCTAGGAGATCTTACATTTCCACTTGATCATTTCTCATTTTGGGCAAGTCTTCATGAGGAACACCTTCATGGTTATTTATTTTACATTCCTAGGTTTAAATATTGTGTTTAATGGAATTTAAGGTTTATAATATTTCATTAAGGATGAATCTATGATTATTAATTGGGTTACCTCTAATTGTATAAAAACTAGGAACTTTATTATCATTATCATTGTTGTTGATAGGTGGTGGGTCCTTCCTAGTTTTTTAACTTCATGGGCATAACAACATATACCTCTATTTTTACCTCTTCTTATTCTTCTTCTTCTTGGGTTGTTATTAACTAGGTTATTTTTTGCATTTCCACCACCACCTAATATTATTATACCCATCCTAAGGAGTCATAATTTAATAGTTCAGGTAGAATAATTTAAAAATATCTTCCCCAAACTTGAATATATTATAAATCATGCTCTAATACCAAATGAAACAACCCCCATTTTTTCTCAAAGAAAGAATAAACTACATGTGAAGAATAATTTCATGATTGAAGACACAAGATAGTTTATTATTCACACATAAACTAACATATATATAAACTAAGAACAATGTTAAAATATGTGTTGGCACTTACCTAAGGCTAAATCATCTTAAAATGGCACTACATTGAAGATTTTTAGTCTCAGTAAGTATAGATATCATGGTGTATCAGTGTGTGGTGGCACACTCATATATTCCAAACTATATATTATGGTAGTCATATTCTTAATAGATCTAAATGAATATAATTAAATTAAATTAGATAAATTTTAAATCTTAAGTGATTCCCTGATGAGTATTAGGGATATTAATGAATCACCTAGACTTGGTGTTATCAAAACACCCCACTAATATTCTTAAATATGAATGGAGTATTAAACCGTAAAATTTAATCTATTTAATATTTAAGATACAACAAGATCTTTATCATATTTGACATCCTCATTTAAATTTATTAAAGTATATATAGTTAAGTAATTGAATACCTATGTGAAATAACATTAAAAAAATAATATAAATATAACTAGAGGTATGGAAAACATTAGAATAACTAACATATCCCTAATATTTTATCTAATACATATTCTTATCATCACATTACAAAAATAATTAAAAATACATATTCTTTCATTTTACATTTAAGATTTAGAAGACAAGTTAATAGATTGTAACCATTTAAATATTAAAACATGTACAAAGAAACTTAATTTTAAGCTTGACAAGTGCTATCTATTGATGTTGCAGTATCTACTCTTTATGTTTTGGATCACGGCACTATAAATAATTTATCTTTACAAACATTTAAATAAATAATATATAACAAGAATATTTTAATAAATAGTACTTAATATATGTAAAAATCCACCTTAAACAACCAAAACCTAATGGTTGAATTAATGTTAAATCGATCATATCAACCTTCAAATAGAGTAATATAATCAACATTACTTCAAATGGTTGTGTCTTCATAGAATTACATATCACCATAAATGTGTTTAAGATCATAATAAAATATCACTACATCCAATAATATAAATTAAACTGATAGTAACTAATTAATTAAACAAATTACTTTAAGTGGATGTGAGAAAAAACTCTTTATCTATTATCCATTTTGTCCTTAAGTTGAAGAGTTTTTTAGAAAAATAAACTAGAAGAAATATATGCATAACAATTATAATGAATAATAACAAAAATAACATGAAATTTTATTTTAAATCAATACTTCTTATAGGCTATTCTTACATCAATTGGCAACATACATAACAGGTTGAGAAACCTTAACAATGACTCAATAACATGGTTATTGACAAGAACCATGCTTATTAAACATTCCTTATTGAGAAAATTAATATAATACTTGATTGTATGTTCTTATAAGATGTCCACCAATATGTGTCAAACCTTCTCACCATAATGACAACTTAGTCAACCTACTTCTACATTAATATATATAAAAAAAAAATCACAATTACCTTTATAATATCCCATAACTATAAAATTAAAACTTATTTAAATAATATTCATTAATTACATAACATTAGGTAACTCATACAATTTACATATTATACTTAAATGATATTCTTGATAATAAAAAAGTGTTCCATGCATTCCTCTTACTTGAATACCTAAGTTTAAATTTAATTAAATAATGAAATAAAAATACACAAAGTCGAACCACATCCATGTAACAACTCTAGATTCCAAATGCAACTCTTCACAACCCAATATAAATAAGATAAGTTTGTATGTATTCAAACCTTACCATGTAACAATAACAACATGTATTCATCTATTCTAGCATTAATATTCAATTAACAAAGCTTAAAGATTCAAATTTCATTAATAATCTAAATATAATTTACAATTAACTTTCTCTTTCAATAGGTGTACAAATATAAAAAAGGACACTAAGACTATTTTCATTATTTTAATAAGAGACATAAAAATCTAAACTATATCCTATATACATAGAGTTATTCTAAAATATTCATATTATTATCAAACTAAGTCATTCAAAAACCATCCAGGAATAAATTAAGGACTTAATAGAATGACCTTTTATTAAAAAATAATCTTGAAGATTGTCCACACCCAAATCAAATAAAAAACTCAACAAATATCAAAACCATATATATTTTTCTAATATGAAATAGTAATATATATGTGGATTATTATGAAGAGATAATGATCATAATTTAATTCTCACAATCATTTAAAATATGTATACAAATTTAAATGTGTTTGTAAAGATTATTAAACATATTTAATACAACTTTAATGATATAAGTGATAATGTCAACATAGTTATAGCATAATTCCACATATGATTACAAAGTGGGTTTGTTTACAAAAATATACAAATATCTAAACATGATTTCAAAATAAAAATATCACAAACAAGAAAAGTGCACACTCATAATGGGAGAACCCTTCCCTTCCAACCATATGATCCCTTGATTGGTGGCCTTATCGACCTCATACTATTGGAATAAGAATGACTAAGAAGGGCAGGGGTGGGGGGGGGGGGGGGTTAAATTAGTCTTCAAAAAAAATTTTATCAATTCCACTTAATCATTCTTGAATATTCATTCAAGCATGTAGATCAAAAAATGACTAAGTAACCATTCACATATGTATGAAACATAAGAACACAAGATAACACAACTTATATGTGAAAAAACCTCAATGGGATGAAAAAATATTGATATATACAAATTTACTACATTCATATAAGACAAAAACCAACTTTAGTGAAACACCAACTTCACATGGAGGACCAACCCCAACTAGCTAAGCACCAACTCAACTAGGCTTAAAAAATCACCCAATTTTAAGGAGAAAACAACACCATAGATGAATGAACACCAAATGAACCACCTATAAAAATTTATCACCTTTATAACACTTTATTTCTCATACAACAGATGATGGTCTAGTTCATTTCTTCTCTCTCTTCTATCCAATAGATGATGGTATTTTTATTCATTTATTCTCTCAATTTAGATGGTGGTCTTGTTATTTATACTTCACAACTAATGGAAAAATGATTCAAACCCTTCTCTATAAATAGCCCACTCAGAACTACCAACTAGCCTCAAAATGCAATCATAGATAACTTGATACTCAACACCTAAAGGAACTCTTAAAATGACCATTGACAAATTAAAAAATATTATTTTACATATCTAGGCCATTATGAAGTATAAAAATCACAAGTTATAATGTCAAATATTGGTCTTGCAGACCAATATTTTATCTTCAGTACACATAGTTAAACTTGAAATAGTCTACCCATTTTGGCTTCAATGTTTCAAAATCTTATACTAACTTAAAAGATTATGAAAATCATGTATATGTAAATAAAGTAACAAACAACAAAATTATGTTAATTATATGCTTACTCTTAGGGCATAGATGATCAAACTAATCACTACAACTTGCTTATCAAAAACTTCCAATTTGTTTTAAAGCTCAATGATGGTGAAACTGACCTTCAACACGTATACGACCACTTTCAAAGACTTTAAATGATTTTTTATGATATTATGAGATAATTATACAAATATCAAATAGAAATATAACATGATCATATGATCATATTGGTCTTTTAGACCAATCTCACAACCTTGTATCTCATTGTCTTATCTGAACTAGACACGTCAACTTATGAGCATCATTTTCATCATATCCACTAACATAAAAAAAAATTATAAAAAATTAAAATGTCTTAAAATTATTATAAAAATTATTAATAAAATTTTATTCATACCTAATCCATGATAACACATACCTAATCAACTTCTTACTTCTCCTTTATTTTCTCACTGTTTGCACCATTAGGTCTATTACAGATTGGTCAACTTGGATGATTAGTTTATAAAAAAGGTATAGATCATATGAATAAACCATCATGGATGTAAAATAAAAGTCTCAATCTTTGTTATCCATCCCTTTATAAACTTTGACTTGGTCAAATCTAACTACTACATCAAATCTCTATGAAACAAGGCCTTTCTTATAGATTCCACTCACTCACCTGATAAACTAGTCACACCTGGAGGTTCTTGGGAGAGTTTAATACAACCAAAAATAACTTAAATATCCATTAAAATCCATTTTTATAACTTTATAACAATATCTTTCATATCGGATCACTTTTAGGGTTCTTTGAGGGTTTAAACCATCTTCAAGTCTTAATGATCATTCATAAAGATTATCCCCTTATTCAGAAAACCAACACATAGAAATTTTTATATAGGAAAATTCCCCATATACCATGAATATCTTAGGTTTCCATTAAAATTTTAAAATTATAATGAACACTTGAAAGTCCTTGGGTTGGGAACCCTTCATTTTGTGCACATAAGAGACCTCAAAACCACTTTTTATTCCTTATCTTGCAAAACTTGACCTCAAAACTTATTAACATGGTTTAAATAACATTAGAAACTTATGTTAATGCTCAAATACTAATAATTTCCTTGGAAACTTATCTTGATACCCCATTAGTTCATGCTTTCTCTCTTTACTCTCTAGACCTTAGCCTGCAAGTTATATTAGGCCTTGAAACTAACCTTCTAACCATTGTCCAATATCTCAACACATCGTATACAAAATTAATAAAACTATATCATGATAAAAAAATTATTTACATCCTTCATAGGCCTTGACAACATCTCGTGACACCCCATTATATCAAGTAGGCTATAGAACTAGTCTAGTTGTAGATTTGGACTTAAGGCCTTACCCCTATAGGCTCACTTTGAAACACCCCTGAGTTCCCCAATACCTCATTTTCATGATCAAACAAAATTATACATACCCTTATGCCTTTTTGCATCCATATCACTAAGACATCATGACCAAGCCTTCTCACAAGGTATCTTAATGTTTGTGTTTAGTGTAATGACTAGTCTTTTTTAGCACTTAAAGCTTGACAACTAACCCTGAAACACTCTTTGATGTTCATACACCTTTCTCACATGCATTTCATGAATCTTAGACAATATCATAACTCTTCACATACCTCTTCATGTTCATCATTTACATGATTAATATATGACTAATATTGATATGGCTTGGCTATACAAAACACCTTGTACTCAAAGACTAGTATTCAAACATGCTTACCTTAGCCTGGACATTGAAATCAACCTCATAAGAAGCATTATCATGACTTCAAATTATCAATATATATAAAGATAATATGTTTCATTAAAATTATATCTTGTCACATGGTTCTTATCTCATAGACCACTCACCATGCATCTTCACTAAATGTACTTAACATCAACCTTGACATCAATGACAACACTATTTAACACATCCATCAACTTGATGGTGGAACCACACAATAGGATTATATGAAGGTTATGAGAAATATTAAATATTAAATGTCATTAATATGATTCCAATATATTCAAAAAAATTATCATATTTAATCCAACTTGAAACTAATGGGAAAGAATATGATAAGATAAAATAATATTTAAAAAGCATAGCAAAGAAATAGGCAAATCCTAAATAACTTACAAGAACATGATTCAATAAATCTCAAAATATTTTTAATAGATATAGAAAATTGATACATTATTAAATTAAATAATCAACCAAACATGGTCATGTTTTAAGACTCTTCACATTTTGAATAACCCATAAACATCTACATGGTTAGTTCACATATCTCAAGCAACAAATAAAATCAATGTAACTTTCAACATAGTCAAGGCAAAAAATACCCATGTCAATATGAACATCATAAAAATAAATAAATAACCACATGATCATATTTATATAGTCAATTTAAGAATAAATTCAGTTTTCTATTCAACACCATCAACAATGCAATATAAAAATAACTAAGTTGAGACCTAAGTCACAATAACACATGAAATAATGCAATAAAATAAGCATTGTCATTCACAAAGTATTTCAATAAATGAAGTAAGGAATATAAACTTAATTTTGACTTAAAATTCAACTTTAAACCATTTTAAATAGCATTTCCACCAAAACCCAAATTCTTGATAAAATACAAATTTATTATAGCTTCACCTACTTGAATAACTGAAAATGTAGTCAACTATGAGTTTGTTTTTTTGTGGTTGAAGTCACCTTTCTCACCTTTTATTTAGAATATGGATAAGATATTAACATATGAACACCATCATAGGCCATATTAAATATATAAAATACTAAATTCATGGGTTTAAAATATCAACCATATGTTCACCCATGTTATACGTTGAATTCCCACAAAAATAAAACTACAAACAACCTCAACTATCAAACACTAGACAAAACCATAAGATCTTTATGGATTATGATCATAGTTAAAAAATTGGTATCTAGGGTTTGGTTGAAGTAATAACAAAATCATGTCCAAATTTAAAATTAGAAACTATTTAATGTCCAAATCATCAAAGTTAGAGCCATCATGACCTAATCAAAATTGAGGTCTATTGCATTCAACACACCCCACTGAGATTTTTTTCTTTGAAAAGTGGGGACTTCTTTTGTTTTTTTTTTAAATAATGAACATTTAATATGGCTATCTATGTGTTATTGAGGATTATGATGGTTTTTATTATTAGTTATAAACTTAATGCTTTGAAGGTTGAATCATGTTAAGGCATATTTATTTCCATTTGTTAAGCACTTGTTCAAACTAAATTATTAATGAAAATATGAGAATGGATTTTAATGATTTGAATTTGGATTTATTTATTTCAAAGAACTTAGTCTTCAATAACTTTCATTTTATAATTTTTCCCTTCATAATTTTTCTCATTGATAACTTTTATTTGAAAAGATTCTTTCCAGGAACTTTATTCGTCAATGACTTTTTCTTCAGAAGGATTTCATCAAAAGTTTTGTTTTGGTAAGTTTGTTTCATAAAATTTGGTCTTGAAAAAAATTATTTCAAAAGGTCTCTAGTTGACATATTTTAATTTGAAGTTTTTGTTTTGGAAGGCTTTGTGTTAAAGGCTTCATTTTGATTAATATGTTTCAAAAGGTTCTTTTTAGTAACTTTATTTCAAAGATAATTATTAAAAAATTTAATTTCATAAAGATTCCTTTCAGAAGCTTTCCCTTTGGAAACATTTCTTGTTGAGAAATTTGCATGTGACTAGTTTTATCTAAACCACAACATTCTTGAAGGGTACTTAGTCATCAATAGTCTTATTTTGGTAACTAGATTTGGGAAAATTTATTTCGGAGACCATTTAGTGAAAGATTCCCTTCAACAATTTTGGTCTTTAGAATGTTTCTTTTTTGAATCTTTGGGATAGATTATTTCAATACCAATCCCTTTCAAGAACATTTTTATTATTGGGTATTTTGGATCGAAGGTAAATCTTGACTTTTCTTGACTAGATTACATAGGGACACATGGAAAGAGGAATAAAGGTTACACCATGGCACCCTAAATGACAAGGCATCTTACATGGCATATAGACTAGCATAGTGTGGTCAAATTTGAATTGAATGAAGGTGTTGAGCTCATAAATGTTGATGATTAATGGCACACAAATTTTAAATCAATGCATACATATATTAACATTGATCCCCTAGCTAAATTCATGTCATTTCATATTTGATATTGATTAAAATTTAGCCTTAAGTAATCCAAAATTCCCTAATTGATATCAGATTTATTTACTATCTGTAAAAGTTAGTTTAGTGTTATACACCATCATCAAATCTTGGATCATACCAGTATCTATCAAACCACCAAGGCATCATCATCTAGGTCATACAAAGGAGCCCCAACACCATCTAGGTTATCTATCATGAATTTTACAAAGTATTTGGATAAAGTTTTTGATGCCACTGTATTGTATAGACATTATCTAAATTACTCAAGATTATGGAAAGAAGTGGAAAATGTAGAATCTTTTTATCTCAAAGAAGGCATCTCAGCTGAGGATAAGCAGAAACTAAAGGACATGATTCATTTAAAATGTCAAGCCCTATATTACATAATTATGAAGCCAAAGGTTATGTCATTCATATATTTAATATGGGGCCTCTTCTTCGAATGGATAATAGTAGATGATAGATACATTCATTACATTGACAATAACACAATTGTCATGTATATAGCAATATATGAATTGAATAGGTATTTAATCATACCCATTCTAGATGTCACTTTTGATTTGCATATTGTCATTACATGGAAGAAGGCAAATAATTTAGAGGGATCTCTATCAAGGTGGATCCTGCTTGGATAAAATTTCACTCTAAAAAAACATGTCAAAAATCCTATTCCCATAGTTAGATTTGGAATGGGAACATCTGGCAATGAAACTACTAAACCAAATTTTTGTCCATATAAACATCTACTTTCAACATTTGGAGTGGTTTACCCTAATATAATTTCTAATTAACTTGGAGTGCACATATGCTTTGGGTGAAGTAATTAGTACACAACTCTAATAAAAAATATCTCACAAAGATAAGAGGCCATTGGGAGAAATTATTTACATGATGTCTTATATGTTAGATAGAGTCATAAGGACTATGTACATGAATAATGGAGTCCTATGGGATCCTAACCCAAACATGATTAAAAACATAATTTATGGATATTATTATTTTTCGCACATATAATCCTATGCTATAAACATAGTGAATATTGTTTAGGACCTCTACCTTTAGGTCTTGATGGACATCCATAGCCAGCCTTTGGTGAGAATTTCAACCATCATAGATAAGACACTTGAAAACAACTTATTAGATTATTGGATCTACCTAGATTACACTATTATCAGGGTGGATAACCATAATTTGGATCCCCTTTAGCTCTGTAAGTTTATAAAAAAAAAGTAGCTAAGTAGGAAATTGCATATCAAATATAGAAAAGCATTGATGAATAATTAACAAAGAATAAGAAGGTGACATTCCATGAATCCAATATAGCCATTAGGATAATGCAATACATAATTCATAGGTATTTCAAGTAGGATGGGAATATCAAGAAATCATATGCATTGCCTACCCTTCCTCATTGAGACTAAAAATTGCATGGAAAGGTCTAGAATAAAATTCACGCCCTTGGCCTCACTTATAAACATAAGCCAATGGATCATTATTTTATGTTCCTAAATTATAAGGATGATGAAGAAGTGAATGAAAGGGAAATAATAGTGGAATTTAGTGAGGGTGTACTAAGTGTGATTAAGGCTGAACCATATCTCGAACTTGGTGGAGCAAAGTTTAGTATAACACCTTCTATAAGATGGATATTTTCTAATTTTTGGAGTGATAGGCCATCATAGTAACCAAAAGGAAAGGGATAGGATACATTAATAGCTCAAGACCAACCACATGACCAAAAATATTTGATAGGTGGCACACCATTCATTATAGGGTAAGATGAATAATGACAAGTTTATAAATTATTGACTTTACACAAGTAAAATAATAACAAATTCTCTTAGTTCAAGCTTCAATAGTTGAATTGATATAGTCTAAGTAAGAGCTATTTGAGTAGATAACTCAAAGGAGTGGTAGTGTATAGAGGCAAAATTTTAAGATTATTTTCTTAGAATCCTACGATAAAGAGGAAAAATCAACTTCAACATTCCCAATGCCTATAATTATTCCCCCTTATCTTCCCTAATAGGTATTAGTTATACAAAATAGTAGAGAAACAAAGTGTTATCAAAGGAAGCCTAAGGTGGATAAACCTTAGACCCCACCCACATAAACACTCAAGGAGGCACAACCTTCACTAGAAGGTGATACAACATAAGATGTGGATGATGAGGAGTTATAGTAGCCCAAGTTATTAATCCTTCAAGTACTGATGGTTAAGGTAACTCTGACTGGGGAATCATCTAGTAAGGGTCCTCTATTTATATCCCATTTAAGCCTTTTTCTTGTAATGTCTTTACCTTTACTTTCCACCATTCATCTACCAATTATTTATACATTAATATCTATTTGCTCACTTTTTGTGGGTCTCTTATTTATGCACCCATCTACTAATCTACCCAGTGGCACTTCACCTACTCCACCCTCCATTATTTTAGTATTTTTACGTTCCTTCTCTATCCCATCAACCATGTCTTTATACACTCCATCCATATCCCATTTCATCACTCTAATTTTTTCTTTTTCTACCTAATTGGGTTCACCTTTGCCCTCTTCCACTCCAACTTATACAACCATTGTAATGACCACCAAAATAGATCCAAAAAAGTATCTAGTCTTTGTTGTTCATCCAAAGCCATAATTTGGAAACATAGACTGGTCAAAAATCATTTGGCCATTAATTCCCAATCCTTCCATTAAAACTAATACTGAGCCTAAAAATCATGTACAAGTGGAAGCTCAACCATTATATCCCTCAAAGCTCACTCTTCCAAATTGGGCCAAGGAAATAAGAGGCCCAATCTGAAGATCATTGAACTACAAATGGTGAGCTCACTATTTGATAAGACTATACCATTAGTACATTGTGTAAAGGAGAGGAAAATTGAAGATAGTTTAGTCAAAAATCTGATCTTAAAAGAAAGGGAAGAGGTATATTGCCATAGAAAGAGATAAAATAGGCAAAATGGTTAGTCCACATATATTTAGGACCTCAAGTCCTACATGGAGATACAAATAGAGGCAATGTTTTCCATACATCAAGGGATATAAATGGATAGACAAGAATTCTAAGAGAAGTTAGAAACTATTAGAGAGAAATAATAGATAATTCAAATGGATTAAGGTATTGACTAGGATGTATAGAATGAAGCATTTAGGCTGTATGAAATTCTAGAATTCATTCATTATTTGAGAGTCAATTTGGATTCCCATGTTAATTTTATAGCTATATTATTCAAAAGTCATAAAGAGGATGAGAATAATCTAAATTTAATTTTACTATATAATCGAATATGGAATTTATCCCCTTAGACTTGATGATCTCATTGGAGGCATAAAATACTTTGAATTTATCTTTAATAAGAACATAGGAGGCCCAAGATTGGGTATCATCCTTTGAAGCTCTTATGAATAAATTGGTTGAACAAGATAAATAATTTGAGCAAATTTTGATCGAAATCAAACTGAAAACAATCTAGGATTTAAAAAAGGGAAGCTAGGGACTCGAGATACATTTTATCAAATCATTAAGAAAGCCTCTAACAACATCAAAGAGAGTCTACAATGTTTAAACTTGGAGGACATAGAAGCTACATTCAACACAACTAGGAAAAATGTGGCAAAGGTAGAAGTATTTTAAATTAGTTTTAGAGCCACCAATATAGAACACTTTAAGTTGATGGAATACACAAGTAGGGTGACTTGGCTGCATCTCTTGGATATGAACCTAATTCAATAATAACACACTAAGGTGTATAAGCTCTATTAGGACCTAGATGCTAAGAAGGAGGCAACCAAACAAACATCACCTACTAGTTCTACTCCATAGATTTCATAGATGTAACCTGTAGCTCCAAAAACTACATCCACATCAGTTCAACCTCATACTACAAATCCCATGGTAACTCTAATTAAGTCAACAAGTGCATCTCAAATTATAACTCTAGTTGTGGTGTCATCAAGCACAAGTACCATTATAATTTTGATGATAATTTTTAGACATATTCAACAAGAGATAATTTAGCATGAAGGATAATTTTCTACAATTTTTGCATGTAATGCTTATGACTAAATAATTAAGTTATATTTGCATTTATATTTTAATCAAATGAATTATTTTTTCAGCATGCACACATTGAATGACTAAGATATTTTCACTATAATTTATTTTCATGTAACTAAGACCTATATTATAGTGTTTTAATATGTAAAAAAATTATTCTAAAATTGGAGGATAATGTGGCCCCTTCCCCAAGATATTTATATCCATGTAGAACCCTAATTTTAAAGGATCAAAGTTTTGAATGAATATATAGGAAGAGATCAATAATTTGATTTTCATGCAACTATGTTTGTCCCTTCTTCTTCCCTCTCTATTTTAATGAATTTAAAGTTTATTTATTGCTACTAATTCAATAATTCAGATGTGTGCTAATGTTAAGTATGAATCTTTCTATTATATTAATGAATATTAGTCCTAAATGTGTAATATCTATTGAATATTGATAGATTTGATTGATTTAAGAAGTTAGTATAAAATTCATTGATAATATAAAGTGTGTATAGATATCTTTTTTAGATATAGCATTTTAGGTGTGAGATACAGCTGCCATAAATAACTTCTTCATCTGAGTTTAATACATTTAACAAAGGAGTGCAACAATAGCCTTAACAAGAGAAAACTTTAGTTGAGACCATCAAGCATCCTATATTTGATTATCCCAAACTTTTGGGCATGTTTTTTTGTGATTTTTCAAAAGCTACAAACAACAAACACTAGTTCTTTTGATACATATCCACCATAGAGATAGAAATATAATTTCTATTTCAAAGACACAGAATCTTATTTTTTGCCTTACCCTTATTTACTTTTTTTTATAGATTTTATCATCATAAGATAGTATTCCACCCATCCAAATTTCCAAGTGATTTATCTATTTTTATTAGAATCCAAATATCCACCTACAAACCTTTTTAAACAAACCACGAGCTCAACCTGTTATTCCACCACCTAGTTGTTCTAACCACATACCTATAGTTCATGCCCTAGAGTGGAATCTATTTCCATACAGATATAAAAATGTTATAGATTACCTCTTTTAAAATTCTCTAAGGTATGCATCAAACCCACATCAATAATGTCAAATTAGTTCAAATTAGAAATAATATTATTACCAACCGTGTAATATGATGACCAAGACAATGCCCTTGATTAATTAAATGATGGTCCTAAAAATAGATTTGGTGGACTATGTCCACTTCTCACTAACTATCTCTAATTCAAGGCCTATCCAAGATTTAACATTATAATAATTGATTTATGCCAAAGCCAATATTCTATCAAACACCACTTATAAAAACACCAAAATGACTCAAGAGAAGTTATCAACATATTACAAAACCATTGAATAATCACAAACAAAACTAAATGAAAAATATGGTTCCATATAATATGATATCCAAAACTCAATTAATTGAATCATATAACTCATTAATATAAATTATAAACCAATTATTCAAGATGACAAAGGAGATAATGAATGAAATGAAGAAAAGGAGACTCCATAATAAATACACAAAAATAACATTGTATTTTTCCATTCATAATCTTGAACATATATTAAAATCAAGTTGTTGACATCTTATTTGACTATTAATTAACCCTAATACCATAGAAATGGAATCAACTATAGATCTTAGATCATTTCATAGTTCTTTGCAATCACAAAATAAGAAATAAACAATATCTATTTTTTTCTGCAATAATAATATAATTTTTAATTGTACACAACATACAAACGATATCCAATATCATCTAAAATAAATCAAAGTACGATAACCATGTCATTAACATCTATTTCAAAATGAATCATAACGTACTAACCATATGACAACAAAATCATGACAACCATATCATGAATCAAACATTTTAATCAAATAAAAATTGTGGTAACTAGAAACCATATAAATTATGACATATTTATTAGTTTATATCTTATTAAATGACCACCCTTCAGGATAACATATTTCATCTAAACATAGAGATAAATCTATTCAACTAAACAAACTAAAATAGCTAATTAAAATATCGTATGTTAGACTTTAAATAAAAAATGACTTAGGGAATAAAGTATAAACTTTATTGATAAAACTCTAAAATATATCTTATTATAAACAATTTTGTTTCTAAAATATCACTATGTAATCATTAGATTAATAATATGTCATAACAATGTGACGTATTCATCATTATTTGGGAAAATTAAACTGAATTTTTGTGTATATGAATACATATATGCAATAATCAATGAAGTAAATACCTAGTAATTTTGAGATAATTAGTTATAAATAAATGATGAAACCTTGATATACATGTGTTATTCAGGTAGATTACTTCACCATTAGATAATATCTTACAAATTCTTACATCAAAGTGGAATGATATGGAAATTTAAAGAAAATTATATCTCTTAATACTTGTGTGTTTTATCTTCTTAAGTTTCTGTCTTGAATATCCTTTAAAAGTATTCTTAATTGAGTATGGCTATGTTTTAAATTATAATTGAATTTAGTTATTTATCTTATAAATTCATTTAAATTTTAAAAATAAATTACTTTATAATTAATTTTTTTATAAGTTATAAAGTTTATAAGATGATTTATGTTTATATGTTTTGAATAATGTTCATGAGATATAAAATAGTTATATAGATCAACTTAATATTTTCTATTGAGCAAGGGCCCTTTGACTTGTCAACATTACTAAATAACAATTTACATGTAAATATGAGTAAATTATCAATAAATAATTATTTTGTAATGTATAAAATTTAAATAAAATCATGAATCCATTGAAACATATCATTTCAAAGTAAACATCATATGATCAAATGTATAGGAACTCAACTATCAAACTAAATATCACTACATAAATAAGATAAAATTAGTTTTGAAATTGAACATGATCATCAAAGTCATAGAAAAAATGTGAACATATATCCATGAATTCAAAAATGAAAATGTTCTAAAAAAATAAAATTATATAGAATAATAAATCCAATTATAATTTTTATAATTGAAATTATGAAAAACATGGAAAGTTTTTAGAAAAATAGAATAACAACTGATTCAACACAATAAATTAAAGTAAAAGTAAAAAAATTATACTATAACAACTCATGATTTTGAATCAATTTTAATAATTAAATAAATAATAGGATCTCAAATTTATATTTGGTACTCACTTTAAAATAATGACACAATAAGAAACTCAACCAACTATTTGTCTCCACCATCATCATAAATCTCAAGTTTCACCTACTTTAACACATGAGTAACTAGGGACTGGGACATAGGGTTGTTGACTTGTTTCATTGAGGATAAAGGGTCATTAGATAGAAGTGTATTAGGTCTAGGTCAAATTCCCAAATGCAGGTTTGTATTTTCAAAGTTGGGGTTTAGTTAAGTAAAGAACTCATTATTATTAAAAAATAAGGGGTATCAATTAAAAAATATCAAGTTATGTGTAAATAAGAGTCAGTCGGCATAACTCATACAAATGAATGAGATCATAAACTAGCTTTTCTTTGACCTCTATGGAAAACATTTCCACACAATCTCAAGAATGAATCTAAGATATTATCAAGGATTGTCAATAATTTTAGTCATGTCATTTGTTTTATAGTGAATTGAGACATGGATTTCAAGATGAAATCACAAAAATAAATCATTGACATCCCTAAAAAACCCTAAATTATCTTTCATGGTGACTATTATAATCCAAATTTTCACCCTAAAGAATTCAAATAGACCTTATCAAATTTGGGATAACATGGAACTATCTTTGAATATAGGTAGATTACTACAAGAGATAGATCTATAGATTATGGGATAGCTCCTTTGACCTATCTATTTAGGTTCTCAACTACACTAGTATAATCACTAATTTGGGTGAAAATAGAGGAATAAACATGAAATTACCTATAAATAATGGAGGTGATACACCAAGGATATCTCTGCAAACATACTTAAACTTGCACTATGAAGGTAAATTAGTAAAAATGATCTCAACTCAAGGTTCTTCTAGCAAAAGTGTTTATACATGAAGGTAGATTGTCATGTATTTCTAAAGGTGGATGAATATAAGGTTAGTTATTAGACACTAATAAAAATTCTTCACACTTAAAATACACATAAAAACCAATTACACTTCATGAGACATGTTAGAATAAATATTTCTTACATAATACATGCAAGAGTAGAATGGAAGAAAGGAAAAACAATAATCACTTGTCATCTAAGTGGATTACTTGACATGCTTAGGAAATAATTTTAGAGACTAAACCAAGTAAAAAATCTATTTAAAGGAAAAAAAATATGTCAAACTAGTAGGGATTCACCATACCAATTGCAGATTCTTTTCAATGCCAAGATGTCTTCAATATATAGATAAATACGAGAAGAGAGAGAAAGAGTGATGTTGGAGAGTTACAATACCAAGTGTCATGTCTTAAAGATCAGTTATAGTGAAAGATAAGGATTTTTAAAATAGATAATATGTTCTCTTGGATTAGTGTCTACTTGAAATATAACATCCTCCTAAAGTTGGCATAGGGATACTTCATTATCCTTCTTCAAAATACTCTTCTTGATGAGGAGTCCACTAGATATATATAAATTCTTTGAAAGTCATTAACACATATGAAATGACTTGACAAGGTATAAACATGATTGGTGTAGGTAATTATACACCCCTGTAACTGATAATCTTCTATTTACCACTTGTTATTTACTTCTTTAAAGTAAATCACTAGCCCTCTCACACTCTCACACTTCTCACTAGGGTGACTTAAACATACTCAAGGGATTTCATTACAAAGATGTGAGACACATATTCAAAACATATTTGTTCCCTTTTCTATCATGTAAACATTAATAAGACTAGAAACATACTTCTCAAATTCAACTTGGTAGTTACCTTAGTTCATACTATTATATTCAAGACTGCCTGCAATAATCAACTTAGCACAGGAGTCTCCATACATAACTAGAGTGAGAATGGGGTTTAAGTATTTATAAAACATATTCATTCATCTTCCACCATGTCTTTCACCCATATATTCCTTTTTGCACCTTCAAGTCACTTCAAATCTTATAGAAAACATAAAATTTGAACAATCCATACAATTGATGGTATAGAATAATTGGGTGATGGGGAGCCTAAGAGATTACCAAGTAGATCCAAATCATTTTATAGGAAAATTTACCCCTTCTATATTCATTTATCTTTAGCTCTTTCTCATCGAGCTCCTATGAAGGTTTTAGGTAGTTTAGGTTCTTCACAATGGTCCATAAAGGTTAAGCCCCTAACCTTTGAAATAATTCCACTAATTTTAAATTAAAAGACCTTAATAAGTTATGCCTCATTTCTCAATACCCCATGCATCTCATTCATATAGGTGGGAATGAAATAATTTGTCTCTCAAGTAGCTAGATATGCATTCTAGCTACCCTTGAGACAAATAAAGGCCAAAATGGTCGATCTGAGTTATACTATAAAAAATAACGAGTCTCATCAACCTTCCATTCTCTGATGAAATCTATCACATTTCTTGGGAAGATGAAATGATCATAAGAGTGAAGTTAGAGTCCTGAGGTTCATTCCTAGTTCTAGGCCTCACAGGTATAAACTAGGTTTTTTTAGTACATGAACACCTATGAGTGGTCATAGTGATTATAAGAGCCCATAAACACTTATTAACATCCAATTAAATCCTACACATCATCTTATAGTGCCTTAATATTCTTCCTTCATCTTTTTACCATCAATTCACTAGGTCTATAGGTTGTATTATTTATGGGGTGTCTTAGATCAGTTGGTCTAATGGTAGTAGTGACTATGTACCTACCTTCACATGATATTCATTAAGTATTAGGATGCCTATTTGAGTGATTTCATAAAATTTTAGGAGATCTTTGTATACATTATTTGGATTTATGTATCTACTTCATCGTTAAAATAGACATCTCACATACCAACTATGCACATGCCCGTGTGTGCATTCCTAGATTCAATAGGGTTGAAGAACCTTTGCCAAATATTACTCTATCCATCCTTGCCTCAAATAATCACATGGAATTGTGATATTATCACTCTAAGAATTATTTCTACATGGTCATCTCCATCTTACACCTCTACCTACTAACCAAAACTACATCTATCATTAGCTTAAGGCTAGTCTTTCTCCAAAGTCAAAATGTAGGTAGTCATTGGGGAATTCAAGAGATTTATATAGGTGATGATACATGTGTTGATCAATTTGTTTCACACTTTTGATTTCTCTTGAGATCACTTGGACCATATCACACATGAATAGACTCATTTCTACCTTGAGACCATGTAATTATCCCTTTACCATGAATGCATTATAGGTGTTACTTTCAATATTTTAGGTTCATTTTGGCTTCTTGACACTGTAGTTATTTGATTAATTTTGTTAGGATATTAACTAAGTTTAAATCCCATTCAACCATCATTCTCTCTTTACTTAACAATCTCCTCTTATGTTAAGATGTTACCTCTAGGCTTAGGTTGCAAGAACAAAAATATTAAGCTTACCAAGACCTTATATATTATCACCATGAGATGATACTATCTGGAGTAGAATCCATTTTTGGAGAAACTAGGGTAAAAATTCCCATTCTATATATTTATATTAAACATAAGCATATAGTGAGAAGGGGAGGTGAATTAGTATAAGATAATCTTCTAATCTTTTAAACTTAATCAACTAACTCAAAGATATGCATTCAAGATCTAGAAATTAATAACATGAGAAAACTTGATTGTATATGGAAACCTCTTCAGGAGAAAACCATGGAAAAATATTACTTAGATATATATATATATATATATATATATATATATATATATATATATATATATATAACTCTTTTATAATGTTTGCAAGAACCAACCTACTAGAGACACCAATCCCTAAACCAAGCACCAACATAGTCAATTTGTGAACACCAACCCATTGGAGACACCAATCCCTTTCACCAAGCACCAACCTAGCTAATTTATGAGCACCAGCCCACATGAGCACCAGGCCCTAGTCTATGAGGCATGGAACCCAAGCCAAATCGATTCCAATATTTGTGATTTCTTCTTTAGTCAAATGATGGTTTTGATTCTCTTTGAATTTCTCTCTCACTTATTTTATTATATACTTTATACTCTCCTTTCTTTCACAATTATCAAATGATATTATTTGTTAAAATAAATCTACCCTTCACAATTCTTTTCTTAAGAGAGATTATGCTCTTCTCTTCTTCTCTTCCTTGGACTTGAATAATGTATTTTCTCAATTCCATTCTATCACACATTTATATTATCTTCAATCAAATTGAATGCTTGTAATACTTCCATGTCACTTCTCCCTTATATAGCCTTCAAAGGATGTGTCTCATCCAAGAGATACTCTTTACCAAAAGATGTGACCATTGACATTTTTGTCAATACTTATATTCACTTTCAATTAAATTTATGCTCACTTCAATAATTCCATTCAATTCTAAAAACAATCATGTATGGTATTTCAATTCATATCCATTATAATTTCTTTGACATCAATGATAATTATTCCAACAATATCCCCCTTTGTCTTTGATGGCAAACCCCATAAATTAGTATATGAACTCCCCCTTACTATGGTCATCCTCCTTTTATCCCCTTGTCCTCAATTCTCCCACTTTGAAAACAATGGCAAAGGGTCTTTATAGATACCATGTTATCTCTTCACTCCAATTTCAATTAATGTTATTAAAGAAAACATGACCAAATGCTTACCTTTAGAATGACTGATTTGTCATTTTTCAACTTGACCTATTTCTCATTAGCTTGACACATGACTCCATACATATCCATTAGATCTTGATCTTACCTAAACCCATTCATACCTTTCCACCTAATACATGGACCTAAACTTGATGATTTCTTTCTAAAGGATCTTCTTTTGATCAATTCAAATTGAAACTTACCTCAATTTAGACTCATGCTCCCACTTTGTTCATGCGTGTTTCTCATCAATATTCTTAAAGAAACTGAGTTAGCTCTCCCTAACTCCATGTTCCATCTAAATCATGACATATTTAATGGGTCTCCTTAGCCAACTATGTCTACAAACAACTCTTCAAAGATTATCCATATATAGTCAATACCCTAATGGGAATACTAATAGGTCTCACATCTTTATTAGGTCTAGTAGAGACCTAAAGCAAATAAATCTATCACCTCAAAAATCCACCAATGAGACTTTATGGCCCATCTAACCTTAAAAATGATCCAAATCTTTTCAAACACTTCATTGGCAACATCCATAAACCTCCTCCATGATTTAGATAATTTCAAATCACTTTATTTCATTATGAAGGCACTATTAGGCCTTATGCTATGAATTGGTCTCATGGAGACCTAATAAAAATGGATACACTCCTTCTCACTTATCAATGACCACTTGAGTCAATAGGACCACTTTATATAGGCACAGATAGCTTCTCAACATGGTAAAGCAAATTCCTCATAACATTAGCCTAGTATTAAGCTAAACATCAAGAACATGCTCAAAGTAATTAGACTTTACTTGAATCCATGCTCATAAGAACACTCAAGAAACTTAATCATATCAAGTAACCTAAAATTAATATAAAAACTGATTTATCAACTCACATTAATGACTTTGATGTCATGTAACATAGCCAAGACCCAACATGCATCCACCATGCTTCCTTTCTCTTTAAAGTGTCTACTTGAAGCCTAAAAGAGACATCCCACACAAAGGGTCCTAGAAAAAAGTGAATCCAAGAGATGACCACATCTCCTTTATTAATTTATTGATCCTCATACATCCATGAGACTAATTTATTTCTCTTATAATCCATTTAGGCATGTCTAACTTCTTTGACTCACTAGTCGTAACATCTATGATGTTGTTCATTTTCACAACTCTAGCAACTATCTTAACATCCAATGCAATATCATTAGAAACTAATAATATGGAATATTAACAAGTATCATGCTCAGTTCTAAGAAGATATTATTTTTGATCTAGAGGCTACTTAGGAATTGTATTTGCTATCTTTTCTACAATCCCTGATTATAAGAGTTTCACACAGTCCTTCTTATATGATTATTTCTCTATTGTAGAAAGTAATATATTCTAAATCTTAGACTTAATCTGATTAACCTTTACTATCTTAGGTATTCAAACCATAATTTTTCCCTTCTCATATCTTCTATAGGATCCATCAACTTTGACATACCTTGAGAATCTCTTTACTCCACTTAGACATGATTTATCAATATGGCCAACCTTATTACACTGAAAGGAAGCAACATTTCTCATACCTTTTTCTTGAAGGTGACTAATATATCTATTTTATTGATTTATTTTCCTAAAATAGTCTCTTTCCCTATGATCAACATGATGACAAATAAAACAATGGCCATGAAAAGAATTGGAAAACCTAAAAGCATTGGGCTGCCTAATTGGCTTCTTCAATGTGCCCTTAAAACTTGCATCCTTCTCACCTTGGACTGACATCTTATGTTCTTTCTCAACCTTGATTATTATCCTCTCATGTTTATCCTTTAAGGAACCTAACTCATGCTTCAACTAAGTACACTCTTCTTCTCTTGATTTCAAACTTGAATATGCAACCTCTAGCTGATTCTTAAGATCCTGAATAAGAATCTTCTAATTTATTTCTTCTAAATCAACCTTAGAGTCTAAGATATATAACTATTCCATAAGAGACTTGACAAAAAATTTAAACACTTAATTATCCTTAATTTCTTGGCCATCATGTGCTTTTGAGGTCTACCTTCTAGTGGTTAGATTATTTTTGAAGGAACCCACTCTGATACCAATTGTTAAGCATAAGCTTATATTGAGATGGGTAGGGTGAATCAATATAAGATAATATTCTAATATTTTAAACATAATCAACCAAAACAACCATACGCATTCCATATATATCAATTAATAACATAAGAGAACATATGATTTACATGGAAACCATTTTGGGATAAAACCATGGTAAAATATTTCTTTTATATATATAACTTTTTTACAATGTTTTTAAGCACCAACCTAATTGAGACACAAATCCCTAAACCAAGCACCAACACGGCCAATTTGTGAGCACCCACCCACTAGAGACAATAATCCCCTTCACCAAGCACCAATTTGAATAATTCATGAGCATTAACCCATAGGAGCACCAACCCCTAGACTATGAGGCAATTACCACAAGCCAAATTGATTCCATCATCTTTGATTGTTTATTCAATAAAATGATGGATTTGCTTCTCTTACAATTTATCTGTCACTATTTTTATTATATATTTTTTACTCTCATCTTTTGACAATTCTCAAATTATATTCTTTATTAAAAGGAATCTACCCTTCACACTTCTTTTCTTAAGAGATATTCTATTTTATTATCTGCTCTTCTATTATTTTGTTCTTCAAATTTGAATAATGTATTTTCTCAATTGCATTATCTCTCACACTTATATGATCTTTAATCAAATTTAATCCTTTTAATACTTCCACATTTCTTCTCCCGTATATGGCCTTAATGTATGCATCCCATCCAAGAGATACCTCTTCATCAAAATATGTGACCATTGACATTTCTATCAATACTTTTATTCACTTCCATTGATATTTCCATTCACTTCAATAATTCCATTCACTTTCAGAAACAATTCCATTTTTCATTTCCATTCATATCCATTACAATTTATTTGACATCAATGACAATTATTCCAACACTTTCTTCAATTTTTTACCTTGCACCTTTCTTTTAATTTATGAACATTGATATCAAGTGTTTGATATTTAGTCCCATATTAGAATATCACCTTCAATATCTATTCAATAAAAAACTTTAATGGATAATCTCACCAACCATGTTATGAGGGGTTGAAAATAATTGTATTATCCTAGAATTTAATCCATTCATAGAAGTATAAACTCTGCATATATCAAAACAATGTTCTCAGCGTTCATTGGTGTTCACTTATAGTATAAGGGGATGATTATGCCTTTATTACATAGCCACACATGACAAACCAAGTCTAATTCAACATTACATGGGTTGATATGCTTTTAAATTATACATACATTACTTATTTCACATAGAGCAATCTTTAAAGTGCAACCAGATGAGAATAATTGAGCCATTGCGGTTGAATAGGTAGTTTGGAGGTACCAATTATCTCAATTATTATTCATAAAGTTAAGGAGATGAATTCAAGAACAAATTACTAATGTTTTAATCTAACAAAGAATTAAATCAATTCCTAAAGTTTTAGGCTTCCACCTTCCCTCTACTAAAAATACCATCCACTTCAACTTTGCCTATGCAATCTTGTGGAGTGGATTGGAAAGATATGATATTTTTGACTTTTTTTGAGCTTATAAATACTATATAATAACTATTCTATACTTGATTAAACTTGATCATGATATCAACTAATTTATCTACATATTCTCTCTCCTCCCATGATGTACTTGCTTAGGAAGCCCCTAAAACTAATGTTTCTTGCACATAACTGACTTTTATTCCATGTAATTAAGTTTTTATGACTTGAAATTTTTTTCCATATAAAAACATATGTTAATACCTATATTGACCTAGCTTAACCTTTGACACATTTTTCAAGGCACCATATATGACCCTTTTATCCCTGTTTAACTTAGGAGACTGAAATAGACCAAAAGACATAAAAAGAGACTTACCTTAATCTTTCCAAATTTAAATTATTAAATTATAATAAGGTATGTTGTACTTAACTAATACCTATTAAATCACCTAAGGTTCATGGTTTTACCTATAGGGTTCTTATTTTGACCTAAGGTTGATAACAAATTAGTGACTCATAGGGGTAGCATGCCTACTATGCTAAGGACAAATTAACTTGTTATATTTAGAAATGGATTCACTCATATGATAAAATTAACATTGAAATGAATACAAACTCACACCACCACACAATAATAAAAAACACATAGAATAAGACAACAAGACACACGCATGTGCTATTTAAGCACTTAGGGAAAACACAAAAATAACTCACACCAAACAATGTGACCAAAACTTATGGAAAACACATAGCTATTATAATATATAAAATACCTCAAAACACTTGATTTGAGGGACAACTTCCTCTTTGTTTCAACCAGGGTCAAAGACAATGTTTCTAGAATCATTGCTACTCCATGAGAATAAACCATCATATCATGAATGCTCATTAATGAAAACTTGATTATGAAGATAATCAAATGACATACCATTTTTGGAACTTCTACTAATTGTAATTGTATCACTTAGAACTCTCATGAATAATGCATCTAGAATTCTTAGAGGTTTATTTGAACTTTTATCTTACCTCAACTTTATCATGTCTACTTGGCACTCCTCAATCTGATCATTGGGACTCATGAAACCCTTCCCAACTTAAAATGTATTTGAATAATGATGTGTTTTACATTGGGAGTCATAAAGTATTTCTTCTAGTTTACCAAACACTTCATGGTCTACCAAAGTTCTTGTCTACTTGGTAAAGACCCCACACTCTTCTTTCTGCTTGTTAAGTGTGTGTTTGACCTCATCATCAGGTCTATATTCCTTTTGAAGAGTTGTATACCTATTTACTTCTTCAAACTTTTACACTATGTCATTGAATTTTTTCCACATATCATTTATATTTTATTGAGGCTCATGCTCATGAATATTCTCTTCTTTGTCAAGTAAAACTAAATGCTCACTAGGACTACCATACTCTGCTATAACTAGAATATTAACATCATCATCCATATGCAAAAGGTATTTTCACCATGTACATTATCTTAGAATGTCATCAAAATTTTCCTCAAGAGATACATCACATTATTCATGGAGGACATATGTACAAAGACCTATCTCTTTAATATGCTAATATGGATCAAATCCATACTACTCAACTGCACATTCATCAAGATATAAGTTAGCTATGCCATCAAAAGGTGTTAGAGGTTCTCGATCACTAGGATGGTCTTCTTCATCATTGATATTGTAATTCATTTTTTATGTATAAGACACATATGGCTCTACATGAAATCTAGATAGATGTTCAAATTGATTTATGCTTTAGCACTATACCTAGTCTTAAATGCCATATAGACCCATCTAAAGTCAAGTATCCTCCAATCTTAGCAGTAAAATCTCTTCAAAATTAAAAGGTGAAGTGAGGTGGAACATCCAAAACCAAAATATATTGATAAATATTTAAATTAGGATAAGAATGAATAACAAGCTGAAAACCTTTGATTATGCCAATTATCATAAAAGTTGACCAATCTAGTTGTAACACTCCCTTGGAATGAGGCTCATACTTCAAATTCAACTTATCAACTACTTTCTTTGGCATGATTGAAGTAATTCATACATTATAAATCAAAAAATTGTGAAACCAATCATCTCAAATGTTGATAGAGAGATAAAATGGAGGATTTTTATCTACTTTCTCAATTTTGTTTTGATGTCCCTCACTTGATTCAATGTGTTTGTCAAGGCTACCCCTTTCCCACTAGGTTACTTGGTTGCCATGATAAGTTTGGATAGATTTTCTTAGAGTATGTTTACTTATATAGGTATTCCCAATGTATCACACATTGATACACTTACATGAGCCTTATTAATTTGCTCTAAAATTTTAGTGAAATAGCCACTAACCTTGCTTGTCCACTAATAGGAATAGTGCTTCCTATTACTTGAGAATTTTGAGGTGTGAAAGAGCTCTTAAAATTATGAATTATTTTATATATTTGTGCATTTAGGACTACATTATACATACCTACCCCTTGGAGTGTTTGAAATCTCATTGATGGACCATTACCAACCCCTTGAATCTCTTTAATTAACTTTCTCTTTGACCTTATGTTTAAAGCTATAGAACATGAGTCTTTGCTTGATTATCTATGCTAACTCATATCAAATGATTCTTCTTATTTCCAATTGACTAAATTAAGCTCCACTAAATCACTCTCTTAATTTTTCTCCCCTCCACTAGGTACCTTAGCTTGAGTCATGGCTATCATTGTTCCCAAATGTGCCATGAAATCCTAGTTGAAGGACTCATTAGCACAGCTAGATGTATGATGAGGTTGATCCCATGGAGGTTAACCCTCATGATATGTATAAAGGTTGTTTTTTGTAGGAAATAATTCTTTTAAGGTGAAGGTAACATTGGAATTATAACCATTATATTATTTTTCTTGAACTAATTACACTTGATCTTGAAGATGACATTGAAAGGGTAGTTTATTACCTTGATGTTTTGTATAGGACTAATTGTGTTGACAGGGGATTTGTAAATATCTCCATTTTTATTTTTATATGATATTCCTAATCCCTAAAATCTCTTACCCAATAGCCTTCACTCTTTCTACCTCATTATATTTACTTGATTGACTAAGGGAAGCTTGCTTATCTTTTGGTGTAGGGATGGGAGTAATAAAAGGTGTAGAGGTTTGTAAATTAGGGAATAGAGGAATAATGGGTCTTGGAGAAATATTTCTATCCTAAATCAAAATAGTTCTAATCTCTAATAGCCACCTCATAGGCATTAGGCAATGTATCTCCTCCCATATGTTATACCATCATAGAAATATCACTATCAAAATCATTAAGATAATAAATGAATGCATGATGTGTAAGAGGTCTTAACAAGATTAGGATCCTAACCATCTCTTCTAAAACCTTGTGTTAAATTATTAAATAGATTTTTGAGGTCCTCCTTTTATGTTTGTCATCTACTTAGTCAATGACAAGTTGTCACTTATGTCCTCAAACCTTTTCTTCAAAGCATCACCCAATTCATCCCATGTAGTGATAAAATCAAGAGCCAAAATACCATACCAATCAATATCTTTCCCCTTGAAATAAATTTCCAACAACCTAATGTACATATTTTCCTCAATGATATGATGTATATTTCCAAAGCTGGTAATGTTTCTAATGTGGTTAACAAGAGTAATGGCAATCACACATGTGTATGGAGGGACAATTTTGAGGGATTATATGGGAATTTCATCATAATGGGGAAGTATTAGAGGACTATATCCATTGAAAGAAATAAAAGGTAGGTTCCTTACAATTATAGCTTTAGGATTTTTTAAGATTGGGCCAATAAAAGGCCTTATTATAGGTCTATGAGCAAGGTAGGGTTTCATTGGGTAAGGATGGGTGTTAACAAATCTATGTTAATTGACTGAATAATAATAAAGCTCTTGAAAATCAAAATAAATACTTTTATTATAATAATAATGTTTACCTTAGGAATTAAATAATGCAATAGACTACAACCAAGAGTCAATTATTGGAGTCAATAGATATTATAGGAAGTAGACTATTATAGCCTCTCTTTTTTCAAGACCAACATCCACCTTGACTAACCTTCTTGGACCACATGTCCCATCAAGCATGCCAAACCTGTTATATCCTAAATTTTCACCCTAGAGAATTCAGTTATACCTTATCAAATTTTGGATAACATGGAACTATCTCTAAATATAAGTGTATTTCTATATGAGATATATATCTAGATTATGGGCTAGTTCCTTTTATCTATCTATTTAGGTTCCCAAATACATTAGTCTAATCACTTATTAGGGTGAAAAAGAAAGAAGAAACATTAATTTAAACTATAGAAATGGGGGTGATAAACCAATTATGTCTCTACAAACATACTTGAACTTTCATTGTAAAGGTAAACTACTAAAACTGATCTCAACTCAAGGTCATATATTAAAAGTGATTCTACATGAAGGTAGATTCCCATGCATTTATAAAGGTGGATGAATAAAAGGTATTATTTTAGGCACTAATAATATTATTCACACTTAAAATATACATAAAAATAAATTACACTTCATGAGATCTATTAGAAGAAATATTAATTACATAATGTATGCAAGAGCAGAATGGAAGCAGGGATAAACAATCATCAGTTGTCATCCAAGTTGATTACTTGACATAAATTAGGTAATAATTTTAGAGACTAAAACATCTTACATAAATTTATTCAAATGAAAAATAATATGTACAACTAGTATGGCTTGACCATACCAATTATGTATTCTTTACAATACCAAAATGGCTTCAATGTATAGAGCAATAGGAGAAGACAGAGAAAGAGTGACATTAGAGATTTACAATGCCAAGTGTCAAGTCTTAAAGACAAGTTATAATGAAAGATAAGGGGTTATAAAATATATCATGAAGTTATCTTGGAAAAGTTTCTATATAAACATAATATCCTCCTAAATTTGGCATAGGGATACTTCATTATCCTTCTTCAAACTACTATTCTTGTTGAGGAGTCCACTAACTATCTAGAAATACCTTAGAGGTTATTAAAACATATGAAATTACTTGAAAATGTGGAAAAATTATTGTTTTAGGTCATGATTCACCCCTCTAATTGATAATCTTCTCTTTGCCACTTGTTATTTACTTCATAACTCACTAACCCTCTAGGACTAAACTCTCAGAATTATCACTAGGGTGACATGTACATACTTAAGAAAATTCATTACAGAGATGTGAGACACATATTTATAACATTTTTTTCATTTTTTCTATCACATAGACCTAAATAATACTCAAAAAAATACTTCTCATAATCAACTTGGTAGTTACCTTGCTTCTTACTATTCTATCATAGATTACCTACAATAATCTACATAGTATAGGAATCCCCATACATGAATGAGGTGATAATGGGTTTTGAGGAGTTATAACACATCTCCACACACCTTCCACCATTAATTTCACCTATCTATTCCTTTATTCACATTCATATCACATTAAATTCTACAAAAAATTTAGAATTTAACCCATCCTACAAGTAATGGTACAGGATAATTGATTGATGGTTAGCCTAAGAGAGTTACAAGTAAATCCAAACAATTTTATATGCCAATTGACCCATTTTTGATTAATTTATCTTCATATCTTTCTTATTAGGCTCATATGAGGATTTTAAGAGGGTTTTAGGTAGTTTAGGTTCTTAGTAATGCTTCATAAAGCTTAAGCACCTAAATTTTGAACCAATGACATTGATTTCATGTACATGACCTCACTAAACTCTCCTTAAGTTATCAATACCCCATTCATCTGATCCATATAGGTGGGAGTGAAATAATTTATCTCTTAGGTAGTGGCCTATGCATTTTAGACACCCTTAAGACAAATGAAGGCCAAAATGGCCAATCTAAGTTGTCTTATGAAAACTAATGAGTCTCATCAACCTTCCATTCTCCCATGAAATATCTCACATTTCTTTTGGATATCACATTACCATAGGATTGAATTTATAATCTTGAGGTTCATGCCTAGTTCTAGGCCTTAGGCATAGACTAGGTTTTATGAGTATGTGACCAACTATGAGTGGTCAAAGTGACATTGGGACCTATTAAACACTTAATCACATCTATTAAATCATACACATCATCCCATAGTGCATTAATACTCTTTCATTCATCCTTTTACCATTAATGCACTAGGTTTTCAAGTTGCATTGCTTATAGGGTGTCTCAGGTCAATTGGCCTAATGGCAATACTAACTATGTACCTACCTTTATGTGAGATTAAATGAGTATTACTATGATTATGTGAGTTCTTGAATAAAATTTCATAATCTCTTTGTATACTTTTTTTGGCTTGAATTATCCACTTCATCATTCACATAGACATCTCACATACCAATCATACACAAGCCTGTGTGTGTATTCCTAGATTCAATATGGCTTAAGAAAATTTACCCTAGCTTACTCTATTCATCATTATCTATGGTAATAACATGAAAGTGTGATATTATCAGTCTAATATTATTTATACATGGTCATATCCATCTTACACCTCTACCTACCAATCAAACCTGCATCTTTCATTAGCTTAAGGCTTGTCTATTTCCTAGGTCAAACTGTAGGTGGTCATTATGAAAGTCAATAGATTTATGTAGGTGATGATACATTTTTGAGAACTATGTTTCACACTTTTACTTTATCCTAAGGTCCATAGGAACATATCACACATGAATGGACTCATTTATGCCTTGATACCATGCAATTATCCCTTTACCATCAATGTAGTATAGGTGTTACAATATTCCATGTTCATTTTGGCTTCTTGACACTATATTTTTATGATTAATTTCATTAATATATTCACTTATTTTAAATACCATTCAACCATCATTATCTCTCGACCTATAAATACCCTCTAATGTTAAGATGTTACCTTTAGGCCTTGGTTGCAAGAATAAAGCTATTAGGCTTATCTAGACCTCATAGACTTTCACCTTGAGATGACGATGTGTGGAGAAAAATATATTTTTATAGAAACTAAGGTATGCCTTCCTATTATGACATTTTATTCAATTTCATACCTCTCAAATTTATTCTAATTTATGAACATTGATCTTAGTTATTTGATATTTAGCACCATATTGGACTGTCACCTTTAAGATCTCTTTAATACAAACCTTCAATTTAAAATAAGACCAAACTTGCTTTGAAGGGTTTAAAAAAGTGTATTAACCTTGAATTGAAGCCAATCACATAAGGAAAAACTTTAAAACTATCAAAATCACTATTCTCAATTTTTATTGGTGTTCACTTCTACCATAAGGGGATGATTTTGCCTATCTTTCATGGCCAAATAGGCAAAACTAGGTCAAATTATACATGACATGGATGCATATACTATACATGTCTACATACATTAGTTTTTTCACATAGACCAATATCCAAAGTGAAACTAGATGATAAAAATAAAGCTATTGGAGTTGCATAGGTATTTTGGAGGTACCAAAAATCTTCATGATTGTTCATAAATACAAGGAGATTAATATAAGAACCAATTCCTAAAGTTTGAATCTAACCAATACTACAATAAATTCTAAAAATTTTTAGGCTTACACCTTCTCTCTCTTAGTTGTACCATCCACTTCAATTTTACTTACGCAAGCTTGTAAAGGAGTGGATAGGATAGATATGATGTTTTTGACTTCCTCTAAACTTTTAACTACTATAAAATCATTGTGATAGACCTAAAAATACCTAATAATTATAAAACTTTATTTATTTGCATATTCTCTCCCCTCCCATGTTGTACTTTCTTGGGAAGACCCTAAACCTGACTTTTCTTACCCATAACTAACTTTTGTTTCCCATAGCTAGCCTTTTATGACTTAGAACTCTTTGGTCCATACCATGACATATTTTAAGACCCATTTTGACCTCACTTGACTTTGAAACATTTTTCAAGGCACCACAAATTACCCTTTTTTATTTAAGAGTCTTAAATAGACCAAAACACATAAAAGAGGCTTACCTTAATCTTTCCAAATTTAGCTTAATAAATGATAAGAAGGTATTTTGGACTAAAATAAGATGTCCTAAATCACCTAAGGTTCTTGTTCTTTCCTATAGGGTTCCTATTTTGACTTGTGGGGTCAAAATTGGATAATAGTGACTACATTGTTAATGGTCCCTATTGATTTATTGTATACTATCTCTTCCCAAAAATATCCTAACATAATATTTAGAATATGGAGTCCACCCTAAATTTTTTTATAAATTTTGAAAAATTCAAATGATAAGCCATTAAATTGAGAAGAGTTTTTCAAGAATAAGACATGTTCCTTTCAACATTAAATCTCAAAGATCTTGAAAACAACCAACTCCCTTAAAAAATAACTAAAATAAATGTCAAATAATATCACACACAACACATTTTGAAATAAATTAAATTGAATTCAAATGTTATACCTATGTGAAACTAAATTATTAAAATATATGTTAGTTCCATATCAAATTCTTCCTAATGTATTTTTTTATAGAAAACATTTCAATATTAATTAAACATGTTATTGTCTAACATCATAATCTACTAATGAAAACAATTTCAGCTGCTATGAAATTCAATTCATAATTTTACAAGTAATGTATATATATTTAAAGTGGTTCAATAAATTTTAAATTTCATTTAACCTTATATTAGTTAAAAAATTGTATTATGATCTATTATATCTGACCATTATCATTCAAAATGTTAAACACTTCATCAAGGGCCCATGCAGACTAAAACAAATAAACTATGTTTGGATTGTAACACTTAAAATATTATTGTAATGCAAGTAATTTTGAAAATGACATGAGCCTCTAAAATTTTAAGTCTTCCATACTTTAAATACCATACATTTGAATCTTCATATAGAAGTTCAATTACATGATCAAATATAAATTTAATTTATGAATTAATTGATTATAATAATATATAATTGTGTATAAGAATCAATTTATTAATATCCTTCACAACACCCTAAAAAATAATTTATAACATAATGGAAAGGCATTCATCAAATAAAAACTAGTAGAAATAAAACTTCAATTTGCACAACTTCAATTTCTTTTATTGTATATACAACTTTAGCATATTATATATAGTTTTACAACCATAACCACCCCTTTATGCAAAGTTTCAAATGGAATAAAAATTGAATCATGGATTGAAACATAAAAATAGATATTCATGCATTTATCCTTCATCAATGGAGTGTTTTAAATAACAAAACATAAAATACCTACTTATCTGAAGATGGGAGAGATATACATGACTGAAAATACCAACCAAAAATAATCTCATTTATAAACTCAATTATCAATTATTTTAAAATAAAGTATGGTTTTCATAAATCACATATTAATGATCTATAGACCATTTATTTCACCATAATAATCTACATGAAACAAACACATAATAGGTTAAGGACTAAAAATTGATTCCAAATATTACTAATGCATTCAAGTTATCTGTCTATACAAAGATCCATGACATGAATTCACCTATGATATGGAAAATAAGGAAATTATTTGGGTACAAATTAAAACAAATTATTAGTAATTTTATTTATTGATATCATATTTTTACTGGAGCTTGCACCAATTCTACGGCATAAAAGGAGGCCTAGTCTCCCAAAAAATTAGATCGATATTAAGATCGAACACACTATGACCAAGAAAACATAAAAAAAAATTGAAGTTTCAAAGATAAAAACATAAAACCTAACCTGAGATTAAAATCTAAACATACTCCAAAAAAAATGTATCAAAATTAACCATGCTCAAACTAACCAAAAAGCATTAACTCCTATTCACCATAACAATCAACCATTTGAAAGTCAACCTTGAGCTATAAGAGTGCACCTACCTCTACTAGAAATCAAATCTTCCATAATCCATTACATTCCACCATTGATGGAATTAATAACATCTAATTGGAGCATTTTTGCTTCATTTTTCTTTACTTTTTAACCTTTCTTACTTTGGATTGGAATCCACCTTGTGTTATTTTGGAGCTATTAATGTTTGGTCCTAGACTCTCTTAGTACATACAACAGTTCTTATTTTAGCTTCATCTTTCCCAAGGTCCTTTTTACAATTTTACCTAAGTGTTGGCATCTTACGCTTCCTCCACATGGCATCTAATAGTTCATTCAACTTGAAAATACTCTCGATTAACTCCAATGGAGCACCAACTTGACATGTGGTAGCCCAACACTCCTCAAAGTCAATTCCTTTTGAGTTAGTCCTTAGAGAAGTACCATTGGCTAATGGGATGATGGGCAAGGCCCACTGAGGAGTTGTCAAGGTAGATGTAGTGTTTCCACATGGTTCTTTTGTGTTCATTTTTTAAGGAAGTGCCCAATTTCCCTATGATAGAGTATCATTTTAACAAATGGCATCATAAAACATATCTAAGAGAAGTTTTTTTTGGTAGGCCATCGAATAATGCCATTAGCTATCAAAGTGATAAGAGAGACACACCATGTGGTTATAACTAGGAAAAGATGAGATTTTCCACATGGCACCATGGTGCTTGTCAAAAGCAAAGTTTTCATATCAAAGCTAGGAGTCACACCATTGGTTAGGGTAAGTGGATCTCCATATCTAATGGCATATAAGAGGTGGCCCTAAAGATGGACACATGGTATCACTACACTCTTTTTGAGCATTATACCCATAAAAAGACACTATAGTTACACCATATCCAATCTGAAGGTTAAATTCACTCATGATCTCAAGACCCTCATTCAATTATAATGGAATCATCATGGGCACCAATGCCAATATTTCTATGTGTCATTCCCATAAGAAACTATCTCACCTATATATTCTAGGCTCATCCCCTTTAGAGGGGGTTATTATTTTGCTTGGATTTTCTAGTTTTGTAGATAGCCATTTGTAATAGAATAGGAATAGTAGTAGTTAGCATTTTTCATTCTGTGACCTTAATAGGTGCCCCTCACAAGTGTGATTAGACATCTTATATCTACCTTTAAGGCCTTTTATATTTTGTTCCCCACACAAAATGAAGAGGATGTGATGTTCCTTGTCATTTTGAGTGAATATTTATTTCTACCTATTATTTCTTTTCTTATTAATCTATATTATTGATATTTGCTTGAATTATAGTTATTAATTCATGATTTATGCTCCTTTATGGTCTATAGTTTTTAAAGGATAAATATTTTCTATGTAGTTATAGGTTAATTCAATGAATCTCTAATCACATCACCTTAGTGTTCTTTCATTTTTATTTGAATTTTTTTCTTTTCCATTTTTCATCCCCCACCTAGATTGAATAAATGGATTCTAAAATCTTGGAGGTTACTTTACTGACTAAAATTCAGTCTTGCACCTATAAATATTCCCATAGAAGGTTGTTTGACCTAAATCAATGGTTTTAGGCATTAATAATTTATTCTTTTCTAGCATTCTTAGTGGGACTAGATCTACTAGTATACCCAAATTAGAGCCCAAGCTTATGATCCAAAGTCCTATAACAAGGTCATAGATAGTAAGAAATCTGCGCCTAATAATACCACCTCTAGGAGCTCCAACTCACCAAAGCACCGTAACATTTACCACTTCTTACTAACAATAAATAGTTGTTCAAGGCCCACCAAAGAGCTTCATATCATGGGATAGCAACATCACACTTATCCCACCAACACCCATAGCTACATGGGACCCCATTCCTTAAAATGCCTTCAAGGTGCTCCCAAATTTACTAGAAAAGGATTTAAAGATCATAGTATAACATCTCCAAGATATTATAAATGTGTGCACTATACACTATGTCAATGCATAAAACATAACTTTAAGGATACTAGCTACTTCCTTTAAATTAATGGATCTTGATTTGTACTGATCTTTGCCATCCAACCCTATCATCACTTGGGATGACCTTCATGACAAATTATTTGAGTGATTCAATGAGAAGGTAGACTAGTCATCCCTCCTACAAAAACCAATAATTATCAAGAGGGGCCCATAAAAGGTCATTGTTGATTTCAATACTAAGTTCAAAAAGCCCTAGAAATGGATCCTAATAGTAGCTCAAACACCCATAGGTATGGCCTTTATTTTCTACCTGAAGGCCTTCAACTTAAATTCAATATCATGATCTAATCACTTAGAAGACAAACCCTATTGGATGTTTATGATCTAGCAGTAAGATCTAAAAATATTTTCATATATGCATGAAAGCTTCCTTTATGACCACCAATACTAATGTTCCTAGAGATATTGATGCCTACACAAGAAGAAGTCTCAAGTACCATAGAAGCCCCACATTCAATGTATGTATATCCACTTACTTATGTGAGAACATTAGCTTAGTCCTTGCTAATTATGGAGACGAATGACATGAAGAGTATCTTAAAAAATGTTTCCATTGAGATAATCAATCTCAAAAGTTAGTAAGATATGCTCTTGAATCCCCATTTTAATAATTAATAAGAAATGAGAAAACCTTACCAATAGTACCAACACCAAGTGAGGAAAAGGCCAAACCATCAAGCTCCAAATCATCACGTGCTAAATCACCAGATGCAACTTGTGAACCAAATGGTTATGGAACCTAATATCTTACATACAATATCACCAAATGCAAATAGGGAGCTAGTTGCTAGACAAAATAACTTGGAAAATGATTCTAATTCATGGTGTTTCCCTTGTAATGATGCTCATGGACCATAAAATTGTCTAAGGGGTAATCTAAAGTAAAAGGTTTTTTGAACAATGGAAATAAGGGAATGCACCCAATTCTACCTATGTATATCAATCCATAGGGGTTAAAAATGTCATCATCATGGTGCAGATGTAGGGAATGTCTTTGGAATAAGAGGATGGGATATCCCTAGAGCACGCACTCTTCTCCTAAGTACAAGATGAAGATCTAGTCTATGTAACAAAAGTTCCCATGTATAGAGCTCTACATGTTTAATCTAATTATTACACATGCTACAAGAAAAGTTTGGCTAAGAGCCTTGAATATATAAAAAGGGCCATAGTCACTTTCACAAATGGTATAGAACCCCAAAATTCATGTATGATATATCAAAAGTAGAGTGAAATGGTGCAAAACAAGGGAAAATATCTTGAGGTTCCACCTCCAAGGTCATATAATGTAGTGGAGTAGTTAAAAAGGTTTCCAAATAACATCTCCTTCTAGGATGTCCTAACAATACTTAATCAAAAATATCTATTGAAAGAAACCTTAGAGAATAAATAAAATATTTCAGAAGGAAAATTTCCCTATAGAGCCTATAAGGACAAAGAGGATGGAAGCTATGATGAGCATGCAACCCTAGATACCCTCCATATTAACTAATACCAAAGAAGGGTTAAGAAAAAAATAACCTACCCCATTCTATTTGACACTAATTATGGGTAATAGATTATTGTACAACTCCATGATTGATTTAGATGAAATAAAAATGGTGATACCTAAATAGATAGTGGATGAGCTATAATTAACGTATGAACCATTGAATAAAGGAGTGATACAACTAGATGGGAAGAAGGTTCAAACCTTAGGGATAATTAGAGCTCTACCCCTCACATTATATTATTATCCTAGCATTACTATACCATAATAAATTGTATTGATAGACATCATACATATTTCACCACCAAGATAGGAAACTACCTATCATTAGTCTGGTCCCCTTTAATCCTAAGGACCAAGTATGGTTCAAAGTTAAAGGTGTTGTCTAAACCACTTCACCTAGAACACATAGTGGATGAAGATATGATGAAATTCAAAGTAATGCACACCTCCTTCTTAATAATGGAGATGCACTATGTAGAGATGCTTGAAGAAGAGAAGGTAGTGTAGACTAAAAGTCTAGAGGAAGAGGCCCTTGTCAATGAAATCATTGAAAATTATCAATTCATGAACTTTGATACTACTAATATTTTAATATACATAATCTAGAATGAAGACCAAGCCATTCATAAGGTTATATAGAGGAAAGACTAGAATGATGGAGCTAATAGTAAGTCAGATTAATGGAATCTACATTTTGATGTTGTGAAGTGCAAGATTGGCTCTAGAGTCAGCATCCAATTTATATCTCCCTCTCAAAAAGATACCTTCTAAGCCTTTAGATTTTATTTCACCTACACCAAAAATGAGGCAAAATATGAAGCATTGGTCCATGGCCTCCTCATAGCCAAGTGGATAGGCATAAAAAAGTTAAAACTATTTGGTGATTCCAAACTAGTGGTAAGGTGAGTAAGGGGAGTCATGGATGCAAAAAATGTACACATGAGATCATATCACCACTACATATGGGATTTGATTGAAACCTTCAAAGCTTTCAACATTTAGATCATCCCTAGAGATGAAAACGTAGAGGTGGATAAAATGGCAATAATTAGATCTTAGTTTAATCTAGTAATAGACTTGTTCGCAAATGAGCAAGTCATGTTGGTTATCATCAGACCCACCATCCCTAACAATGACCAAAATTAGAAATTATTTGAAAATGATGATCAAATCACCATGTTCCTATACAAATTATGCAAACTCATATAACAATTATATCCAAAGATTGAAGAGCCTTATAAGGACCAAATCATACAATTAAAGACCAATAAACTATCAAAGGGCCTCATCACCCTGGAAAATATTTTTTGATTTTGATGATGTAAGGAATGACAAGTAAAATTGATTTTAGAGGTGGAAGGAAGATGAAGGTTGGAAAATAAGTCCCTCAAAAGGATAAGGAGTGATTGGTTTATTTTTATGATAAATATAAAGGGTTCATTGTATGGACTTATGATCACTTGAAGGGATATGACCATGAGGTCATTCAACACACCATAGACTTGGTAGAAGGAGCCAAACTATTTTGATAGAATTAAAGACTAGTGAACCCAAAAATTAAATCCCTCATGACCCAAGAACTTAGGAAACTCATTAACTCAAAGATTATATACCCAATAAAGCATTTGACTTGGGTGTCTAGTCTAGTTCTTATGGAAAAGAAGAATGGAGAGACCCAATGGTGCATAGACTTCTAGGACTTGATTAAGGATTCATTGAAGGATAACTACCCCCTTCCCTCTATGGAATAAATACTCTAGATGGCATTAGATGTATAAATTTTCTCCCTATTGGATGGATTATCTTCATATAATTAGGTATGGGTAAATGAGGAATATCAA
Organism: Torreya grandis; assembly: GCA_037957365.1. Lineage (NCBI taxonomy): Eukaryota > Viridiplantae > Streptophyta > Pinopsida > Cupressales > Taxaceae > Torreya > Torreya grandis. Next base: position 1,535,338 of record JARHVA010002327.1, read on the forward strand.
TAAAAAACCACTTTCACTATAAAGTGAGGAATCTTCACATATGTGAAGATGACTTTAAAACTCTCTAATGTTAGGGATACCTTATAGTGAGCTAAAGACATGGCCTCTAATGGAATAATAAATAATATAATCCTCATCTATCTAAATGACCTCACCAAGTTTTCTAGGATAGAGGACCACTTTGACCATCTGGAAAAGGTCTTCCAAAAGTATAAAATTTTTGGGGTGTCCCTTAAGCCCAGAAAATGTGTCTTTAGAGTCCCACAAGGCAACTTACCTAGGTACATAGTATCTAGATAAGGAACCTCTATCAACCCATAGAGAATAAAAGCCATCAAAGACTTAGCCTTATCAGTAAATAAGAAAGGAGTCTAATCTTTCCTTAAAATGAGTAATTTCATCAGCAAGTTCACATCCAACATCACAAGATTGGTGAGACCAATCATGTTGATGCTAAAGAAGGACCAGGACATTAATAAGACTCCTAATGGAAGAGAATCATTTGATGAGATCAAGGATGCAATCTTTTCCATATTAGTACTAGCCAACTTAGAATTTTCTAAGGACTTCATGTATATCTATGAGAGTGAGCATATCCTAGAAGCTATGTTAACTCAAAAAGAAGATGAAGGAGGATATGAATACCTGATCATGTTCTACTCAATATCATTATATTGTTATGAATTCAAGTACAATTTTAGGGAGACATAGGGTATTACCATTGTTAAGGGCCTCAAAAAGTTTAGACACCTTATGGCAGGAAACAAATTAATAATGTATGTGGTATACTCTAGCATCCATGAATACATAATGGAAGGATAAATAACCAAAATGTGGCCAATTAAATCACCAAGATCTTGGAGTATGATATCTAAGTCAAGTAGATAAAGATGATCAAAGGAAGAGGAATATGTGGGTACTTATTCCAATGTGCATATGTCCCACTAGAGGGATAGGATAAGTCAAAATTATTCTTAATACACACATATAAAACCAATAGATCTTGGGTGGCCAATAAGATCCACTTTATGCAAACCAATCAGTACCCTAATGGTATCCTCATGCATAAAAGGCATTTTTTTCCACTATAAGGGGCTAGTTACATGCTATTCCAATGAGTCCTATTTAAAAAAAATTCTGATGGAGGTCTACTCTAATGTGTTGAAAGACACCAAGCTAGGAAAATTCTCTAAGATAAGCACTTTGTTCCCTAAGTGACCACTTCTAAAAAGAAACCATGATGATGAAGATCATACACATAGGGTTTTACTAGCTGACCATGTTTTCCATGCCTCTGAACTAAATCATGATCGATGAACCCTTCACATAGTGGGGTCAAGATTTCATTGAGATGATTAATCCCATCTCAAGCACCAGTCGCAAGTGGATATTGATTACCATTGACTACTTCACTAGGTGGACTGAAGTAGTCCCAATGAGTGAAGCAACTAAAAATATGATTCTCAACTTCTTAGAAGATCTTGTATCAATATTAGGCCCACCTAATACAATCATATTCTATAATTTAAAATCCTTCATTTGTTTAAATATTTTTGAATTTGCACTACAAAATGGTATCTTCTTAAAAACTTCATTTAATTAATACTCATAAAGGAATAGGTTGGTGAAATTAACAAATAATAACCTTATATGACTAATCAAATGTATGTGCATTTACTATTAAACTTAATGGCACATGTATGTGATAACCACTCTATGGGTAGATCACATCACTATAAAGAAAATATTAAAAATGTCCACAAATGAATTTGTATAAAGGAAAGTGGTAGTCATGCTAGTGTCATCAAAAATCCCTCCCATAAAACTTCTAAAATCTATTAAAATTATAGAAAATGGAGTAATTTAAGTCAAACTTATAGAGCTACTTAGCCTCTATGATGTAAGATAATAAGCAAGTAACACAAAAATCACCTGGTAGTAAATGGTCAAGTAATGGTTCGATAAGAAGTTATTAGACTAAGGATTAAAACCCAAAAATTTAGTCGTCATGTATGATCAGAGGGACAAAAATCTAGGCTAGCATGTGAATTTTGACTCTCTATGGAGGGGACCATTTTTCATCATTATTAATAGGTAGGGAAATGTTTTTGAGTTATAAGATGAAGAGGGAAATGTATTGGAGATCCTAGTTAATGGGATTGATTTTAAGAATTTAAACTAGCTTACCTACATTTCCCTTGTACATGATTAATTAGTTTCCATTTCTATTTGTGTGTTTCCTTTCCTTTGATGTTGTTTCCTTTATCTTCATTTCCCTTTCCATTGATGTTTCCTTTGGATAAGTGTCATTGGCACAAATGGATTATCTAATTTCCACATGTCTTCACCATAGCTTTCCTAAATATTCAAAAAACATTTTTTGAAAGATGTGTATCTACCCACCTCACCTACCATTAATGTCAGACACTCCATTTTTCATGATCCCCCATAAAAATCATTATAAATATCTTGTGAGTGGCTCCATGAGCATGTGTGCCACCCTTAACATTTACAGGAGGTGCCCAATTTCAAATTTTCAATGATGAGGTACATTAGTATGTAAACACTCCTCTCCTCATCAAACCAAACACTTGATTCATTGATATTATTGAAATTATTAAATAATTAAATAAAATAGAGAGAGTTGAGCTAATAATTGTATAAATTTATGAGTAGGATTTCTTAATAATTCTATAAGGACAAAGAGTGGTTTTAAAGTTGGATTCAAGATGGAGACTTCTAAATATTATTTGGGAGATAATAATCATCCCACAAGATAGATAACCCATAAATTAGGTAGTTAGGGAGGCATTCCACCTCCATGTGTGATAAACAATTCATATGGTTCCACCCCCACTTAGCCAAAAGAAAAGGTGTCAAATGTCAAAATTATGACCAAAGGGAACTGTAGAGACCAAGCAATAGTCACCAACTTTATTTATGAGATATATAACCCCATTATATCTAAAAACCCTAGGACCTTTAAAGAGACCAACCACACCTAAATGATTAAGAAGGTCTAGAGGAATGACTACAACTCATTTCGGTGTAGAATGTAGAACTACACACTAACCCAGTTTATGGTTCCCTAGGTTCACCCATGCCTAGAAATCATCACCCTCTACATAGAAATGTATGATTCCATCACTGGTTTAATTGAGAGTAACACCCATTTAAGGGTGAAAATCAATGCATATGTTATTAGGGAAATTCTCCAAATCCAAAATGACCCAAAGGTTTATATGTATAGCATGGAGAGCCTCCAAGATGTTTAGGATACTCATATTCATAAAAATAAAAATTCATCAATTTATTCCTCCATAATAGCTATATGGAGGTTCTTCCTCTACCCACTCCCTAGTGAGATCCCCTATGAAGTACCTAAATTATGGTATGTACATGTTGGCCTTCATCCTTGGGATGGACTTAGACACCAACACCACTGATTTTCATTTAGGGGCACTCTTCCTCCTAGCCACGATGATCAAGGGGAAGGTATATATAATGGATTTTATAGATGTAATTTCCACCACCATGAAAGATGAGTTAGAAAAAAAATTAATGTGGGGAACCTTTTGATATTCATCCTACCTTTTATATCTCATTCTGTACTAGCACTCCCAGTTCTTATTCACATATCTGAATCTCAAATCCTTTGAGATGGGCATTTTTTCCAACATGGTGACCCTAATAACCATATGGAACCATGTACTATCAATGAAAAAATACTACCATGAGTTCTTAAAACTATTTTTTATCCCCTATCCTCATGGACCTTAGTTAAGAGGCCATCATAGATAAGATGACAGATATGTAGCCATCACAGCTCATTAGGAGTAGTGTTCTATTTGATTGGTTCTTTGAAAGCCATTTCACCTTCATCTAAGCTAATAGATTAAAGGGTGAGCCATTCTAACTCCTATTATTGCTAACAAACACATCTTTGGCTTGGGAGTTGACCTACCATATTGATGTAGTGGACTTTATCTATGGATGAAGAAAGAAGAAGTAGGATCTATATAATGTCCCCTTCATAAAATGAGGCATCATAGTGGTGAAAAGTCTATAGGAGTAACTTATTACATCCAAAATCATAGAGCTTGGCCTTGACTTAATTGATAATATGTGGAGTTATGACCTGATTGGTTTCATAACCTCCTTAAAAACTACTAGTGTGCCAAATCACCAAACCTCAAGGAAAGGAAGTCACCTGTGTAAGATGACTCCAAATATTATGTAGATCTATCTCATATCTCATTAGACACTTATAGGTTGTGGGATTCCTATGACATGGTATAGACATTTTACCCCTATAAAAAGATTAAAAAGGGATTAAGAGCACAACTCACATGGAGGGATTAGAGTGAGTAGAAAATATCCACCTATATAAAATATAAGCAAGAGATTGGAAAGTTGTACTCAAACTTTAAAGATGAGGAAGAAGATGAAACTTTTGAAAATATTTTGGATGAACATCATCCAAAAGAGGACATAATATAAGGATGATTTTCTACCAAGGAAAAAGAAGAAGAGGTATAAAATGATACCCCTAGAGAAGAGGTGGGGGATATGCCCCCCAAAAAAGTAGTGTATGTTATGGAGGTTCTAAGGTCATCAACATGGTCATCTCCTTTATTTCTTTACCCCATATCCCGTTATAAATATCAAGCCTCTTTAAGTCACCTTATAATTGGATCATCATATTAGAAGTAGCCCAAGGCACCAAAATCTATCCCTCTAATAGAGCCCTTGTATAATAATATATACTTCCCACAACCCCTTCTTTTTACCTTAACCTCTTTATTTACCTCCACATATCCATCCATAGTTTCACCTTAGATTATGACACTCTCCACTACCTATCCAATTATATCCTTAGACCTACTATCCTCTTCATCCACCCAATACTCTACTCAACTATTAGCACTTTCCTTTATGGTTCAAATATCCTCCATCATGCCTTTCATAAATCATCCACCTTCCTCATCTTCATCATCTTCAATTGTCATAAAATTTCCTTGCACCCCATGTTAGGGGCTCCTACCTTTCTCTCCTTCCACCCTCACTCTTCATCCACTCACAAACATCCACTATATCCACTACTTCATAGTAGAAAGTGACCATTCCATTTATACTACCTCAAGGACTTCCCTTCATAGGGTAGAACATTTAATAACCAAATAAATACCACCAGTAGATGGACATGACAAGAAGTGACCAAGAGTAATTGGATACAGAAGAAAAAGGGGAAGTAGGCTAAGGCCTGAGTGGGGACTCATATGTAATCATTTTATGACCTTATGAAAAAATCCCTCATGATTTATCATTTAACCCCTCAATTAGTCAAGGCCCAAGAGAAGATATAGCTAGGGGACAACACCATAGAAGCTATTAGTCTCAATCTTGGCTAGGTCAAGCCCGATGACAAGGTTGAGCTAATGCAGGAAATACAAAATTATACTCAATAACTAGAGAAGACCAAGATGTAACTCACCAAAGTGAAGGTTACGATCAACAACCTCAATACTAAGGGTAAGGCCAAAGATGTAGAGCTCAATAAAGTGAGGTCTAAAATTTAGAACTACATCTCTAGTGAGAGCTTCCAAGTAGAATCTAATTTATGAGTGGCCATCAAGACCAAGACATACGAGAAGGGCAAAGGGAATAACCAAGTATTACAGAGAGAGAGATTGGGTTCTCTGAGAGAGAGAGAGAGTGTTGGAGAGAGAGAGAGAGAGAGAGAGAGAGAGAGAGAGAGAGAGAGAGAGAGAGAGCACTAAATTTCACCAATGCTACATAGAAGTCCTAGACTAGCATGGAGAAGTCGAACCAATCCTTATATTAATTCAAAGGCTATAAGGTATAATTGGTAAAAGTTTATTCATACCTAGTTGAGGTATCCATATAATTGCCTTTGAGCATCACTTTATAGAATGGAGGGCTTGACAGAACCATTGAGAGGTTGTGTGTGTGTGTGTGCCCCATCAAGTGTGTGTGTGTGTGTGTGTGTGTGTGTGTGTGTGTGTGTGTGTGTGTGTGTGTGTGTGTGTGTGTGTGTGTGTGTGTACAGGAGGCACGGCTATCCAACATTCAGTCGGAGAGAGAGAGAGAGAGAGAGAGAGAGAGAGAGAGAGAGAGAGGAGAGAGAGAGAGAGAGAGAGAGAGAGAGAGAGAGAGAGAGAGAGAGAGAGAGAGAGTAAAATAGTGGAGCCATCCATCAAAATCTCTCAGATTCTAATTGGGTCTTTTTCAAAGATTATAACAATAGATAGTAAGAATCCTTAATCAATGATCAGGAAATTGAGAAGCTAAAGAATGACATTTTTTCCCACTCACAGACCTTGGAAATCCTCCATATGATGTAATAGCTATAAAAATATTACTAGGAAAGGATCAAGGGCATGGTCATAACCTTGAAATTGGCCCACACCATCATCATAAATTTATATAATTTTTATCTCTTAGGTGAGCATGTCTATTGATTGAGTCAGTACCTATATGTCCCCTATGTTCTTAGATTCATAGTTCCTCATCTAAAAGCTTTGAAATAATTTAGAAAATAAATCATAAGTAACAAGAGTGGCTAACTAAAGATAATCAACAATAAAGATCAATGAATTCCTATACTATAACCAAATAAAAAGAATTAATGAATACCTTAGAAAATATGGTCTAAGATAGGTGGGGGCATATTTTTGAACTAGGAATTCAATGATATGCTAGGTGAAGTGGAGTCATTATTAGTATTGTGTTAGTGAAATAATTTAGAAAATAAATCATTAACAAATCAAAAGCACACTGAACTAATAACAAATAAAAAGAATTAATTCATGCTAAGATAGGTGGGGGCATATTTACTATTGTGTTAGTGGGTGAGCTTAATAAAAAAAATTGAAAAGCACAACTAAAAAGTAAGGAAAAACAAGAATCCTTCACCTTTCTTGGATCCTCCAAATGCTTTGTTGTAGTGTCTTTCTCAGTTTGTGCCCATGAAGTCTAAATCAATTAAATCTTGAATACCTCCATCTCTCTTTGGTACCTTGATTGGCTTTAGCTTCAATATTTTGGTATCATAACTTTGGCAAGTGAGATACTTTTGGAATTAATTTGGCATGGAAAATTTACACAAGTTAAGCTTAAAATTCATGTGGCAAGGCCTCTTATTTATAGATTTTTAAAAATGGTTATAATCAACCTGAACTATCAATCTTAAGATTATGATGTGTGGCTAAGGATTAATCTAATTATGTAATTAAAAATCCATAAATAGGCTCATCAATTTTTAGGATAGAGGTGCATTTAAGAGGCATAAGAGGAATTGATGGGAAATGGGGTGGCTTAATCTTGATATTTTATGTATCTATAGCCTAAGGATGTCTTCCCAAGAAATGTTGTCATCTAATGATGCAGTTAATAGAAATCAATTTCCAAAAAAAAATATTCAATAATTGTCATGGAAAAATTAACCTAATAACTTGATTTGGTTTAATTAGCCTTAATCATGATTAGGAAATTTGGTGTAAATCTTGGCTCCTTGGTGCATAAATTAATCAAATTGGTCAAAATATCTTGTTTTTGAATAAAAATTTGACTGGATTGGAATTGGAAATTGATTTCAAATTCATTGGATTTATTATCACATTTAGGATGTTTTGAACATAAAATAACAAAGGCACGTGTCTCATGCAAGATATTTGAAAGAAAAGAGCAATCCAAACCACCCAAGTGCAAAATTAGCATGTTGACTTAAAATGATCTAATCAAAGTTAGCTGGCCCATAAATTGCATTACCCCATTTATTGATACTCTAGTGAAAATCAGCACTTAAATATATCAAATTCAAAGATTTTAATGTGCTTTAGTTTTTTCAGGCCAAATTATACATTTTAGTAAGAATTGGTCAAAATCTTGATTGGAGGTTATCGGTGGCTAGTTTTAGGTGTCTAAAATTTTACCTATTTGGGAAAGCAATGAAAGCTATAATAACAGTAACATCTTCTCAAATAATGAAAAGGTCTTGCATGCCTACAACTGCAATGATGATAAACTAATTATTTGATGTTCCCTTGAGGGAATAATTGGCATAAGGAGGTTGAAAAATGGTTCCTTAGAAAGAAAGAAGAAAAATGAAGGGACCAAAGAAAGGAAAGATGCTGGGGTGAAAACATAATTATTTTTAAAAAGTAGTCAAAATCACTAAGAATGCAAGTGGGATGGTGTACAATGGTTTTCCCAAAGGTGGTTATAAGCATTATACCTCGATAGTGGCAACTTGGTATGACAACAAAATGATTTGCCCAAAGGTGGTTATAATCATTGAGAAAATGGAGCTATCCTAGTTAGGATAGATAAATAAGATAACATCATGCCACTATATGGGTGTAAAAAAGTAAAGGCGGAAAAACACAATGATTTACCCAAACGTGATTATAATCATTGAGAAATGCAAGTGGGATGGTGTGCAATGATTTACCCATAGGTAGTTATAAAAATTATAATCCAATTATGGCAAACATGATTGGTTGGATAATGATGAGGGTTACTTAACACTGAGGGAAAATGATGAATTGGAACAACTTGTTAGTATGGGGATGCTCATCCAAACTAATAAAGGTTAAAATTATTTCATTTACTTAATAACTCTATTTGGGATATGAGTGAGATTGAACCATGATGCTGGTGCTGAAGAGATGTCGATACCACCATTTATTGAATAAACTTCCTAAAGTTGATTTTTTTTATAACATGTGTTGATAGGCATCATGGTATAACACCATGAGGACTTGGCTGAAATATGAATAATGATTGATTGCTAAGATCCAATACTCAATATAAAATAATGCACCAATGATAAAAACTAAGATACAAATGTAGACATATGAATATGGATGGATTCAAGTGTAAGTGAGGCAAAGTAATCACCTAATGAATGCACATAGATTGAATAAAGGCAACAATGCTGAAATCAAACAAACATGCACACAAACAAACAACTTAATGTACACCATATGAACATTTCCCCTAGAAAATAGGTGATAACTTAACAAACTATAAAAATGGGGGAATAAAAGAAAAAGGAGGTGGCTAAGCTTCTCAATATTCACTAAGAAAGTAGATGCTACCTAGATAGTTTTATGTATGTAATATCAAACAAAAAATTTAGGCAAAATGTAGTTCTCCCAAGAAATAAGAAGAAAATGATAACTAATGAAAACAAATAGAATGGATGTGATAAAAGAATAGGAATGGTATTACAAAATGGCAAGTGCATGGGATAAAAGGACAACAAAGATGGGGAAGCTAAGTGACAAGTGATTGACTTTTGACTTAGTAAGGTTTCTCATAATCCTTAAGGCAAAGAAGTGGTTAATGTTTTTCGGTTTTTTCTAATAGTTTTACATTTTTTTTAGAATTTTAGGAGTATCTATACTTGATTGATAATGATGAGATAATAAAATGGTTCAATCTTGAAAAATGGTGAGAGTTTGTCTTAGGTTGCTCAACAAATGGTGAGAGAGTTCAAACTTAGGATTCTCATAAAATTATGATAGCATTCAAACTTAGGTTTTTTAGAAAATAGTGAGAGCGTTCAAACTTAGGTTGCTCATAAAATGGCAATAACATTCAAACTTATGTTTATCATAAAATTATGATAACGTGGAATAGGGGTAACTAAGCTATCCTCAATAAGTATCAAGTGCTACCTACATATTCCCAAATTATTACCTAAAGTCACTACAGCTCTACCTTTATAGAGAAGGAACCTGGCTAGTGTAGCTGTTAATTTGAATAAAATAGGCATAGTTGGTGAAAAGGCTTAATAAACAAATGTTTCCCCTACTTTTCCCATAGGTAGTTGTAACTAGGACATAATGACATAGATTAATGGTATTAATTTTTAAAAAGGTTGTTATAATTAGTATCAAGATTGATGATAAGAAAGGAACCATAAACAAAGGATGTAACTATTGAAACTTCTATCATACTACCGCATAATATGATTTGTCTAAAGTACTCAAAATAATTAATGAAACTGATCAGATTTCTTGGTGCTAAAATGTGTAATAAATGGAAAAAACCAAGGTCAAATAGGCTAGGTAGATAGGATTTAGAACGTGCTTGGTTGATAAAATGGAATAATAAAGCAAATAAAATGGGATAAGAGGAATGAAAAACATAATATTCATATAAATAAGAAAAGGGACAAAATGGCACAACTAAAATAGTCCTTCTAGATAATACACCATTGCACTCAAGCATAGTATCACTTAAGGTGAATAATATTCATCAACTCGAGAAGTTCATCTCCATTTGGTGTGGTGAGCCTATATGCTACTGATCCATAAGCTATAGTAGTGATGAAAGGCCCTATCTAGTTTGGTTTGAATTTACCTTTATGTTTCTTCTCGGCCTTGGTATTCTTTTGGTATTCTTTAAGAATAAGATCACTAAGCTCAAATGCTCTATATTTGGCACACCAATTGTAGTGGCCTTTGAGACAGTTCTGATATGCCTAAATATTATTGAGCACATCTATGCATTTTTCATCAAGTAAGTCTATCTCTTGGAGGTGAGCTACTCGATAGTCTTGATTATCTAGGTCATTATTTCAAAATATGTGTAGTGAAGGTAACTCAACCTCAATAGGAAGAATGGATTTATTACCATAAACAAGTGAGTATGGAGTTACTCTAGTGGGGGTACAATGATTGGTACATTATGCCAAAATGATGTAGAATATTTTTAGGTGCCAATCATGATCGATATCATTGACAATATTTTCAAGAATATTTACAATGTTTTTATTCAATGATTTGGCCTAGCCATTACCTTAAGGGTAATATGTTATAGAAAAATATTGTGTGATGTTTTATTCAACCTATAGATTATTGACATTATTATTCTTAAATGATCCTCTATTATCAGATATAATGTTAAAGGGGGTACCATAAAGGTAAATGAGATGGTTGAAGATGAATTTAGAAATATGCTTTTTAGTCACATAAGTGAGGGGTATAGCTTAAACCCACTTAGTGAAATACTTGGTAGTGTTAAGGATATGTTTATGGACATTAGAGGAAGTGGGGTTGATATTCTCAACGAGCTTGAGTCCCCATGTAGCAAATGGTTATGGTGTCAACATTGGTTTTAGTGTTTTTGTGGGGGCATAAATCAAATTGGCATACTATTGATATTTTTCACATTTATTTACATATTCAGTTGCATCTGCATCCATTATGGGCCAATCATAATTATTACATAAGATATTTTTGGATAGGATGGCCCCACTAGAATGAGTTCCACATACCCCTTCATGAAATTATCTTAACATTAGTGTATACTCTATCAAATTTAAAAAACAAAGTAGAGCTCCATCAAAACTATGGTGGTAAAGGGTGGATCTGAGGAGAGTATAATGAGTGGAGTGATTAAAAAAGGATTTGGTTTGTTTTTGAGATAGGTTAGGTGGTATAAGTTGGTCATAAAGGTAGTTATAAATGTCTAAGTACTAGATAGAGTTAGGACCAACAATATCACAAATCATTGCAATGGTTGAAGGTTCATGAGCTAGTGTAAATAAATTCTTGACAAGGAATTGATACTCTCTAGCTTTTTGTAATTTTTGAATCAAAAAGTTGCCATGGCATCTATAGTTGTATTACTATTCCTTGGTATATGATCAAATTGGATATTTTTAATTTATTGTTTTAGGGTATTGACCATATCCCTATATGGAACTAACTTGTCATCTTTTATTTAGAAATGGTCTATGACCTGATTGATGATTAAATAAAAATCAACATAAACTTGGAGATGAGATATGTTCTAGTGTACTACATATCATAGTCCTATAATAAGCACTTCATATTTGGCCATGTTGTTTATACAAGCAAAACTCATTCTAAATTATTTAGGGATTATATCCCCCTATGGTGTAATAAATAAGAGGCCTACCCTTGATTAATGTGTAGTAAATTAACCATCAAAATTCATCTTCTAGTGTTACTTCTTAAGAGGTGTGTCAATGATGGTCATTATGGATTCATTAGGAAATTAAAATTTGAGTGGTTTTATGTCTACAAGGGGTACTCCAACAAGTTTATCTATAAGGAGTTGTCCTTTGATTTCCTTCTGATTGACATACTCAATGTCAAACTCACTAAGAAGCATGATACATTTGGCCATTCTACCTTGTAAATTTGTTTTAGATAGTAGATACTTAATTATATCTAGTTTTGAAATGACCATGGTCTTATTATTCAACATGTAATGGTGTAATTTTTGAGCTATGAAGACCATAGCTATAAAAGACTTTTCAATAGGTGCATAGTTAGGTTCATAAGTGACCAAGGTATATCTTAAGTAGTATATTGCATGCTCTTTTCCATTGTTATCATGTTGAGCCAAGAATTCCCCCAGGGCATTATTGGTCGCTGATAGATATAATAAGAAAAATTGTCTTGACATATGAGGTAATAAAATAGGTGGATTGGCTAGATAGTCTTTGAGTTATTAGAAAGCTATTTGGCAATGACCATCACAGTGAAATGTAACTCACTTATTCAAAAGATGTATAAATAGATGACATGTGTCTACTAACTAAGAGATGAAGCATTGAATTGGCTAGATCTTGCCCTATAAACTATGGAGTTATTTGAAATTGGTTGGTGGTAACATCTTAGTCATATCATAGACTTTATCTAGACCGACTGCAATACCTCTATAAGACATGATGAAGCAAAGTAATTTTACTAAGGTTACTCCAAACACACATTTTTTTGGATTGAGTCTAACTTGGTACTCCTATAATCTCTCAAAAATCCTATGTAGTACTACTAGATGGTTGGCCCTGGTATTGGATTTGCCTAATATGTCATCGACATAGTCTTCAACAATATCATGCATCATATCATGGAATATGATGTTCATGTCCCTTTGATAGGTAAATCTAACATTTTTAATACCAAACAACATTACCTGATAATAAAATGTTCTCCATGGAGTGGTGAATGCTATTTTATGTTGGTCTTCTGGTGATATTCTAATTTAGTTGTATCCTAAAAAGCCATCCATAAGTGAAAGCATTTCATAACCCACTTGGATTTGATGAACATGTCAATATTAGTTAATGGAAAGTCATCCTTAGGGAAATCTTTCTTGATGTCTCAAGAATTAGTATAGATTTTGATTCCTTCAAGGTTTTTGCTAATAGGTATAATATTAGATATCCATTCTGAGTAGTTAATGGATTAGATACATCTTGATTCTAATAGTTTTTCCAATTCTTTCTTTACCAAGGCAAAAATGTGAGCATTCCTATTACATAGCTTTTATTTTACTATTTTGGCATCAGGATTGACCTCAAGGTGGTACATAACCAAGGTAGGGTCCAAACCTAGCATGTCAAAATATGTCCATGCAAAGATATCAATAAATTATCTAAACAAAGCTATAAATATTTCACATAATCCTCAATGAGGGATGTGCCTAATTTTATCCATTTTAGGTTTGATGGAGTATTGATGTTCACATCTATTGTATCTTCCACTAGAAGTGTCAAACCATCTACTAGGATATTAGGAAAAGACTTGAACTATTAGACTATATCAGGGTCCTCTACTAGGACTTACTCTTTAACTTATTCTAGGCATGATGAATCTAAGTCTCCTAATGGGAGATCTAGCCATGTGATAAAAATAGTCAAAAACTCTTAAAGAATTTGATCAAACACTTATTTTTGCTCAAAATTGAAATTAGATCCATAGGCAAGTTCATCATTGGTGGTTTCCTAGTCTAAATTCAAAGAAGAATGAACAACCCCATCTAATGGCACCTAAAATAGGTTTTCACCACTAGACTAGCCTTTATCTTTAACTTTTCTGTAGTTAGAAAGCACCTCAAAGAGGTTTTCACTTTGGGACATCAATATTCTATTTATTTTGTTTTGGCTAAGGGTGTTCACCTGCTCTCCAAGATAGGCTTTATAATCTAATGTGATTGAGAATCCTAATTTATGATCTCCCAATGGAGCATTATCTCTAAGGCTAATAAAATCACAAAATGCCTCAACATTCTAAAACTCATCAACTGGTAAATATGATTCTTGTTGATCCCAATCTATTAGTTGGGAATAGTATAATGGAAATGGGTTATTACAAATGACTAAGATAAGGGTACAAATGGAATTATGATTAAACAAGTTAGTCTCGACTAGGTTATCAAAGGTGAGGCTATGATTAGACTCTACTTTGCTATCGGCATCATCATCACTAGTCACTAGGGATGGAACTTGAATAAGATATGTGGGGTCACCCCTAGGTAGTTTAAATCCAAGTCCATAACATCATTTATACTTGGTTACAGAAATTGGCTCTAGCATTCCTTATTGGTTTGGTTTAAGGCCTCATCCTTCATAGTATTGAATCTCCATGATCCTAATGGGAATAGGATACTTTTCACTTTTATAACAATTATATTGGTTGTCATTATACAACCATGATTCATTCCCTTTAAGAGGGTCTAGTTCTAGGCTAGATGCTAGTACAAACATGATAATTCCCTTATCTTTGTTCTTTTATTTCTAATACATGCATGAGGTAACATTAGGTCATCCAAAGGTCTTCATATTTTGAGAAAGATTGGAAATATGGAAGGTATCATGGGTCACATATTCCCTTGGCCATTATCTTAAATGGTAAAATGATTAGAATCTTCAAGAGGTGGCATATGGGAAAGAGAATCCAAGGTATTATAATATATGCAATTATCCTATGGAGAATTTTAGGTATGGCCTTTCCTTTATCTTACTTAGAACTTGGATTAATATTGTATTGGTAATCATAGCTTTAAAACATGTCCTTAAGGTGCTTGTAGTTCTCATATGGGTGTAAACCTCCTAGAATATTTACTTCCATCCCTGAGTGAGAGAACTTGATACATTAGTGTAGCATTGGCAGGATAGCAAGAATCTCATGTAACCAAGGCCTTCCTGGAAGAATATTATATGATAACTCAAGATCAAGCACTTGGTAAAGTGTATCTTGGCTCAAAGGCCCAATGCTAACTAGTAATAGAATGGTGCCTTATGATTCTCTCTTCTAATTATCAGTTTTTATTTTTGGCTAGATATCTACCATTATGGAACCAAGAATCTTGATGAACTTTAGAGACACTATGTTGAGGCCTAATCCATTATCTATAAGGACATGTTTCACTTTATGCCACTTTATATAAACTTTTATGTATAATGGATTGTTATGGAGCTAGCCAAGAGAATACATATCACTTTGGTTGAATGTGACTTATTGGGTTGGAGCTAGGTGTCCAACCAAAGCTTGAAATTTATCAAGGGATATGTCACTAGAAATAGTATATTGGGTTAAGAACTCATTCAAAATATTCATATGGATTTTTTATGTTTGAAAAAAATCTAAAATAGGGATATGTGTTGGTTTCTTCTATAATTATTCCAGAATATCAAAATTCTTGTCTTGGTCAATGGTGAATAATTTATTATAAGGCTAAATGGTTAGTTGGATAACAAGAAAATTGGTAGATGGTTATGGGCCTAGAATAGTAAATTTTGACCTCTAAGTTTTGATTTGATAATTAGGATTAGATGCTAGACCATGATTGATAGCAAATGGTAGGAATGGTGTTGGACTAGATAGGACAAATCTCAGTTACCAGTGCACTTTTGTGGTTATGTGGCAAGGGTGAGTTATCGCTATAAGGTCCAAACGTAGAAGTATTTATCTTTTGGTTCAAATATGTGTGGTCTTAGGTCAAAGAATGATTATTCATTTAATTTGGTTGAGAGGTGTTTTTTAACAATGATCTAGATCAATTAGTACTTGGTCTAGGATTAATACAGATGGTATTAGTGCTACCCCCTACAATATGACCTATAACCCTATTGTAGTTATGTATAATTTCATGTTATGTTTTTTGGTTGTTATCATTCTAACCTTGGTTTTGTCTATTATTTTAATGTTGTGGGTTCTACTATTGATTCTAGTAGTTCAAACTTTAATATTGATACTATTAATTTTTTTGTTGCACTAGTTGTTTTTATTATTGTTACTAATTATTATGTTAGAAATAGGGGTTTTCATAAATCCCAAGAGTTTTATTGGAGGTGGAATCAACATTATCCAATTTTATCTCCCTATTCTTTAACATATTCTCAAGTAAATGCTTGATTTTCACACATCTTCATAAATGTTTCCTATTGAGTCGATCATATTCATAGAATTCATTTTCATGGTACCAATCAGGGTAAGGAATGCCTTACAGTTAATGCTTTGGTATAGGCTAACTAATCATATTATAAATGGAAATTTTGTGAATTTTAGACTCAATAGGGTCTCCAAGGTCACTAAAGACATAATGAGTAGGTGCAATTATTCTCAGAGGAGGGGTTTACAATGATAAATGTTACTACATTTATTGCATGGGTCCTGGTTATTATTCTTGCAATGCTAGTTAGAGAGGTTATCAGGTAGGAGTAAGTTGAAAAGGTGGTGCAAATGATGTTTAAACTATTTAGACATGATGTGACTCACTTACTTTATTTCCCATAACATTCATATTGCAATTGAATTACTTTGGTCTTTCTTGGTTATTGTCCTATGTTGGTTCTAATGCTTACACTTGGATTGGATGTTAGTTTTGGCTACTTCTCTGATTGGTACCTTGATTCTAATTAGTTAAATTAATCTTGATAATCCCTTTATTAATAAGGGCTCACTCAATAAACAAGTCTTTATCAATGATTTATTTAAAAGTATGTACACATTGTAGTTCCAAATGATAAGCTATCTCATTATGCAAATTTTTAGTAAATATATCAGCTAATTATTTATCTAGTAGACTATGGGTGAATCATCTTGCAAGGGCTCTCCATCACTGTAGATAACTTGTAAAAATATCACTATCTTTTTATTTTACTAGTGTCAAGTTAACCAATGAAATCTCATGTTCAATATTATAGGAAAAGTGATACACAAACTTATCAAATAGATCATCAAAATTTGTTACTAAATTCTTGGGCAACTTTATGAACCACTCCAAGGCTTGTCCAGCCAAGATCCTTAGAAACAACAACAAAAGGTATATATCATTATATGACACTAGTTGACATACGACAAAGAACTCATTTAAATGGGCCTTAGGGTCACCTTTCCCTTTGTATTTATCAAATTTTAGTGGTTTGTATCCTGGAGGAAATGGTATCTACAAGTAATCCATGTTGAATCGATAAGAATACAAGTCATCCAAATTAAAAAATTTGGTCTATTTTCTAGCTTGAATGGTAGTAATTGAATCCTTCATCTGTTGTAATTATTGGGCTAGGAAACTAGAGGGAACATTGGTTTGAGGGAGAACATTGGCCTTGGTAGATGGTTGAGAGGTCACAAGTGGGACACTTTGACTGTGGTATGATGGAGATATCTATTAAGGCATGTTGTTTTTATTTGGAAATGGACTATGAATATGCATATGTGGATTAGGATGTACTTAAAATTGCATGTTTGGTTGTGTGATATTCTAATTTGGGTTGGCTATAAAGGTTTGACTTGGAGGATTTTGTTATTGAGATGGAGGAATATAACTATACTATTCATGTTGTGGTTGAAAAGGGGCATGCTACTAAGTAATCAAATATCATTTTTGAGTGGTAACTTGTGAACCAAGACCCTATCTATGAACTTGTGGCACATTTTGAACTAATTGTTGCCTAGTAGGTACATGAGAAACATGGGAGCCTCTTTATTGGGAAGTAAATTCATGTTGAAGATTCAACATGTATCACTAACCAATATTTATACATTGTTGGCTAGTCATCATTTAGTTTTGGATTGGTACACTACTCTAAGATAGAAGAAGTATGTTTGCTACTGCCTAATGAGATAGAACATTAGCTTCCCCCTATTGAGGTGGAAATATATTTAACCTCCATTACATTGGTATACTAGATTGTGCCTATTGTTGTGGAATACTACTCATCACTTGTTGAAGAGGAGTAGGATTCATCACATTATATTGTTGAGGCATGACATTGGTTATTAGTTGACTACCTATTCCTATTTATTGCATGCTTGATGAAGTAACTAGTTAAGGTTGAGATGTAGAAACTCCTACTCTTTGATTTTGAGAACCACTTACAATGTTAACTAAATTCACATTTTGTTGGATATCTACTAGTATATGAACACTAATTTGGTGTGGATTGGATTTTTTTGTGCATTATCCGTTATATTTTTGCCACTATGATATGTAGAAGTAGAAGAGACTTCTTCAATTATTGGGGTATGAAATAAGTTGTCGACTGAAGTGTTATGTATGAATGGGTCTAAACTTTGATTGTTTAGACCAGTTAACTCTATCAAAACTCTTGTTGAAGGAACTAAGTTAATAAGAGGTTTGCTTACCATGGTTATCTAATTTAAATTACATGCTAGATTCAGGTGGGTTTGATATGCCATTTACCTTTGGTTAAAGTTTTCTTCCATGAGTTTTTTACCTCTATAATGCATATTAGGGTCCTAATATGTTATTTCAACTAAATTCAAAGGGTTACTAGAAGAAGCTTGTTGATTATAAATTATGTTATGGGGAATTCTTAATAGGCTTGGTAAATTATCATGGGGGAAGTCTACCAAAAACTAGGCCCCTACCTCTATGGCTTGAACCAAAATCTTGTCTTTATTATCCAACAAATAATGCTCAAATAAAATTAGATCATATGTGGAAGGTGTATTAGTAGAGCATGACTATTGAGGAACTAGTTCATCACCTATAGGTATTTTAGATATGTATTATGTGGTTTGTTATTGGTCTTGTTCTGATTAAGGTGTTGTATTAACCAAATAGTTATCCAATGGATCTTGGATTTGTGTATCAAATTCATTATTATAAGAGGGATAAGGATCCATCTCATAAGAAATATTATCTACGTAGGGGTATTAAACCATTTCTTCCTATGCAACCACATTACTAATCCTCATATTGTACTTGAGTCCACTATGAGTGTAGGAGTACATGTTGGGATCCATAGTCAATGCTTTGCAATAGAGGGAGGTATTCAAAATCTAAAATGACACTGTCTAAAAATATGATGCTCAAACTTGGTCTAGATTCATCAAAAGGATAAAAAGGTTTACGCAAAGATTTGTGATAACACAAGCTAACATTAAGTGTTTAACTCTACATGTCTTACACAAAAATATTAAGTAAATGAACCAAAAATAAAAATTCCAAATGTTAATGTTGAAGTGTTTTGAATCAGTGTAATCTAGGAAATTAAAAGTTGCTAGTTCTCTTGGCCAAAACATGGCATCAAAAACTAGGATCAAACAAGGCATGTGGTAGGACTCTTGGCCAAATGACATAAATTATAGACATTAAAATAGATTAAATTTTTAATCTAACATATTTTAAATATTTGTAACAAACACTAGGAATTCGATTCTTGAACATGGACTCGATTAAATAGGTGTAAGGTATGAAACAAAAGGCACTTTAGAGATTGTTTGTTTTCTCATAAATAATGTTATAAAACCTAGTTATTTTGACAAATAATCTAGACAAAAGTGAATACCATAATTGTGCTAGACAAAGGTTCACAAAGGTACATTTGGATTGGTTTGAAAATGTGGGAACAAAGTTGAACTAAATGTAAGAGGGCCTATGAAACAATATCAAAAATATTTTGGGTAGCATAACAATGCTACACTACTCAAAAGATGTGACAAAATGATTTTTTCAAAAACTCTCTAAGGAAAATATATATTCACACAAATTTGATAGCATAACACTACCTTTATCAACTCAAAATGTTGTTGGGCATAAACTCAAAGTGTATGTGTTTAGCACAAAATGAGTTATGTCTATCAAGTGGTGATAATGATCAGGGGTCTTAAACAACCTTCAACCCAAATTATAAATTAAATATAAGTTACCTTAAGTTTAGTACAAATGGCGAATCCACTTACCACATCAACCATATGAACTTATGAAGGTACAATTTCAAATTTATATTATAAATGGACTTAAATTTTTTTGGCAAAGGTCTAAACTCAATTGGGTAGTATAACTATGCTAAAGTGGATGATATGACCCCAAGTTTTGATGAGATTTGAACAAGTCAAATTGATGATTAACATAGGAAGCATAATGCCTCCTTATTAAAAGGAAAATGAGGACAATGTGTTTTGGTTTGTATTATTTGTTCACACCAACTTTTGACTCTAAACAAAACTATAATCTAGAGCAAAACCAACTAATTAATAACTCTTAGATTCTAAGGTAACAAGGTTGCTTGGTATTGTTGGAATATATCAATATACATCATTTGAGAGGATTCTAAGTGTTCATCCAAAAGTAAATGCCATTATATATTAGGATTTTTACAACCCCCTTTCTTTCAGATGATAATACTATGACATTGATCTTGAGGTGTACCTTATACTAAAAATACTTCCATGAAAAGTGAGGATTTGGCTAGGATCTACAAGTTTTCAAACATCTCTAGGGGAATCAATTTTAAAATGACTTTTACATCAAATGGTGCAAAATAAAAGCATAGAAATTTGGTTTTCACAACACTTGGCTTATTAAAAAAAGATCTAGTCCTTTTTATAACCACTACATCTTATTGTATGCTTAGTGTAGTGCAATGTACAAAGTGAAGATATGTCCCATGTGAAACTCCATCATTAGAAGGTGGTTTAACCATTCAAAACTTCTGATCCTAGTGAGAGTGGGGGAAATCAATGCTAGGAGATGAAACCCTAGATCAAAGCTTACCTAAAGAAATCATGGGAGGTAATGATGTCTCTATCACAAGCCAAGATATAATGAAATAAAAGACAAAAAAAAGACTTTAGGGTCATTCTCAAGGTCACCCAAACTATTACATGTTTTCGCGGAGTGATTTAGATGACATTTTTTCTAAGATTTAGACTATGATTTTTGCAAGGAAGATGGTGATTTTGATTCCAAAGGTTCCTTAAAGGTGAAAAATGAAATAGCATACATGTGTAAACCTTATTTTTGCAAAACAAGTTTTAATTTAAATAATTAATTGAATATAAAAATATTGGAAAGGTGAGTTCATTTTTAAGCACCAAGTTGAATGATTAGGTGGTGTTCTTTTGACCCTTTTGTCTTAAGTTATAACTTTGAAATCCTATCTTGTCAAAACATTCACTTAAGTACCTAAATTTTTTATTACGCCCAAAAAAAAGTTCCTAATTCTTTTTAAAACACTCAAATGAAGTCTAAAAGGAACTAATTTAGTTTGCTTAGATGTATTTCCATGTAGATCCTACAAGAAAAATGTTAACAAATTGCTTAAATTTGAAGCACCTTTTAGGATGAAATAAAAAAATTATCTCTTAGGTTGATATTCAAGCTAGGGTAATAGGTGAGTTGGGTTGGTAGGTGAGTTAGATTGATACGTGTATTGGGTTGGATAGGTCAGTTAGGTTGATAGGTGAGTTGAGTGGATAGGTGAGTCAGGTTGGATAAGTGAGCTAGGTTGAGGTGTGAATCAGGTTGATAGATGAGTTGGTTAGATAAGTAAGTTGGGTTGGATAGAGGTGAGTCAGAGTGAACTAGAGCTAAGCTGAGTTGAAATAGAGCTAATTTGAGGCAAATCAAAGCTAAGTCAGGTCAAACTACACCTGAGTTGGGTTGAGCCAAAGCTATGTTAGGGTAATCTAAAGCCAAGTTAGGCTAAACCAAAGCTAAGTCAGGATGAACCAGAGCTGAGTTAGGCTAAACTGCAGCTTATTCAGGATGAAACAAAGCCAAGTTATACTAAATTAGAGCTGAGTTAGGCTAAACCAAAGCTGAGTTGGGGTGAACCAGAGCTAAGTTAGGGTGAACCAAAGATGAGTTGGGATGAATTAGATCCAAGTTAGGCCATCCTGAAAACAAAACTATGGTTTATAAAAACAAACTTTTTTATTCAAAATTTTTATTTATTTACTTCCATACTCCAAGAGCCTACATGATAATAGTTACTAGGTTGCTTGTAGAGGGATTTATGAGAAAATTTGTGGGTTACAGTCCCATCAAACGTGCCATTATGTGAAATTGGAATTTGATAATGAAAGGGGAGATTAGTATTGTGTTAGTGGATAAATCAAATCAAAAAAAAACTAAACTAACACCTTCATACCTAGTTATTAGGGTGAGATTGATAACATAAATAAATGAAAATCATAACTAAAAATTAAGGAAAAGCAATAATCTTTCACCCTCCCTAGATGCTTTAAATGCTTTGTTGTAGTGGCTTGCTTAGTTTATGCTCATGAAGTCTACATCAATGGAAGCTTGACTACCTCCATCTCTGCTTTGAACCTTTTTTGGCTTTGCTTTCCATATTTTGGGATCATAACTTTAACATGTGAGAGACTTTTGGAATCAATTGGGCACGGTAACTTTTTATATGTTAAACTTAAAATTCATGTGGCAAAGCCTCCTATTTATAGATTTTTTGTAAATGGGTAGAAACAACCTGAATCATCCATCTCAAGATTGAGATGTGTGTCTAAGGATTAATCCAATTATGTAATTAAAAATACATAAATAGGCTCATCAATATTAGGGATAGAGGGGCATTTAAGTGGCATGTGAGGCATCGATGAGGCATGGTGTGGCTTAACCTTGATATTTTATGCATTTATTTCCTAGGGATGTCTTCCCAAAAAATGATGTTACTTGATGATATAATTAATATAAATCAATTTCTAAGCATAGATATTCAACATCTCTCATGGAAGAATTAACTTAAGAACTTGATTTAGTTTGATTAGCCTTAAGCATGATTAGGAAATTTGGTGTAAATCTTGGATCCTTGGTTCACGAATTAATCAAATTGGTCAAAATATCTTCTTATTAACCCAAAATTTGACTAGATTAGAGTTGGAAGTTGATGTTAGATTCATTGGATCCATTATCCATTTAGGATTTTGTCAACACCAAATAACAAAGGCGCATATCTCATGTAAGAGATTTGGAAAAAAGACCAATCTAGAGCACCCAGGTGAAAAATTGTCATTTTAACTTAAAATTATCTAATCAAAGTTAGCTAGCCCATTATTTGAATTTCCCTATTTAATAATACTCTAGCCAAAATCAGCACTTGAATATATTAGGTTCAAATATTTATATTTTCTTTAGTGTTTTCTAGCCAAATTGTGCATTTTAGTATGAATTAGTCAAAATCATGATTAGAGGTCGATGGCTAGATTTATGTGTCTATAATATTCAGTGATTGGTCCAATTAGGACTCCCATCCCCATTATTAGTAGATAGTAACATCCTTCTAGAGGACCAAATAAAAGTGATACTAGAGTAAAAATAGAATGACCAAACCATGTTTACGGCTCTTGATCAATCATCTAGTGTCTTTGAGGTGGAAATGATTTTATGTCCACTACCCAACTAGAGTTCCAAATGTTTTTATTAGTTCAAGGCTTGGGAATCATCTCCTCCAAGGATATTATTGATCTAGATAGATCCTTCAAGGCTTTTAAGAAAAATTCCTAGCCCAAGGAGGAAGAGTGGATGCCTTTATAGGTAGCCCTTCAAAAATTATAAGTTAAAAACCTTCCTCCTATTTTGGAAATTTTGCCACAACTAATTTACATACCAAAGTTTTTGGTTCTCTCATCTATAGGTGGACACCCTTATGAGTCACAAGGAACTATGGATCAAGATCCACCTTATGCTAGTTTGGTGTAGTTCATGTTTGGTCCCAGACATGATCAACACATCCAACAGATATTATTTTATCTTCTTCTTTATAGGGGTACTTTTTAAAATTTTGTCTAAGTGTCATCATCCTTTCACTTTTTCCACATGGCAGCAAAGCATTCATTTAGATTGAAGAGACTCTTGGTTACCTTTAATGGAATGTCAGATTGACCCATGGTAGTCTAGTGCTCCTTAAAGTTGGTTCCTTTTGGGTTAGTATTTAGAGCAATGTTATTAGCTATTTGGATGATGGGTGGGGCCCACTGAGGAGTTTTCAAGGTAGATGTGGTTTCTCCATGCAACACCTCTACACTCATTTTGTAAGGAAGTGTTGAACTTCCCTTTGATGGAGCATTAGCTTGACACATGGAAACATAGTGTTTATCTAGTATTATTTTATTTTTGGTAGGCCTTTGAGCAATGCTATTGGCTATAAAAGTGATGAGTGGGACCCACCATGTAGTTATAACTAAGAACAGCTGACCTTTTCCACATGGCACCATGGTTATTATTGAAATAAAAATTTTCTTATCAAAGATAGGAGTCACAATATTGGCCAAGGTAAGTAGATCTCCATCTCTAATGGTATATCAGAAGTGGCCCTAGAGATAGACACATGGCATCACTATGCTCCTCCTAAGTATTTTGGCAATAATAAAATAGTATAGTGTCATCATATGTGGGATCTAGAAGTTAAATTCACTCATGAGATCAAGACCCTCATTAAGTTGTAATGCCATCATCATGGGTGTGAGTGCCATAGTTTTTAGGTGTGTTTCCCATGAGAAAATATCTTACCTATATAATCTATGCTCATCCCATTTGGAGGGGATTATCATTTTTATTGGATTTGATATTTTTAAAATATCCATTTGTAATAGAATATGAATAGTATTAGTTAGCATTTTTCATTCTATGACCTTAACAGGTGTCCCTCACGAGTGTGACTAGATGTATTGTTTGTGCATTTGAGTACTTTTATATTATGTTCTCCAACTACAAAGAAGAGGATGTGATGTTCTATGTCATTTTAAGTGAAGATTTATTTTTGTCTCTTATTTATTTTTTCTACTTCTATAGTATTGATCTTTGATTGCATTATAGATCTTAATTCATGCTTTATATTCCTTTATGGTCTATGGTGTTTAAGGGATCAATTGATTTTAAGCAATTATAGGTTAATTCTTTGAATCTCTTAGCACATCACTTTAGTGTTCTTTTATTTTTATTTACATTTCCTTCTCCTTTTTTCATCCCTCATTTAGAATGAAGAGACAGATTATAAAAACTTGGAGGTTACCTTATAGACTACAATTCATTCTCAAACATATAAATATTTGCATAGAAGGTTGTTTGACCTCAAGTGAAGGTTTTAGGCATCAACACTTACCATAATTCAATTTTGATAACTGCTTAGACTATTGATAAATAATCATGATAACTTTGGAAGTTAGATATTCTTATTCATCTTCCTCTAAAAATTATACTTCCTCTTCTAAACATTCCACCTATAAAAAAATTTATATCTCAAAATGAAGTTGAGTCTAAAGATTAATTGTCTCTCCATTGCACCTATTATTCTTCCCGTTAGATGCAAACAATCTTTCTAAGTTCTAACACATATGGGACTTAATCAAGCTAAACAGAGAAAGTTACTCAAACTTTGCTCCTTTATCCACCAAAGGATGAGCTGTATGAGGTTAAAGACCTTCTAAGTCAGGTGCCTATGAAAACTTAAGGCTATTCACCAAATCTCTATTAGGTAAACCTATCTTCCTAACCCATTTATGCAAATAAATGAAACCAAAACATTTTAAGGATTGCCTTGAGCACATTGCCATTTTGTGGCCAACTTGATTTCACTTGAAGCATCTAAAATTAATACCTTCATAGTTTATATAATGTTTCCAAATGCCATGAGAATATTTTAGCTTTATTTAATGGAAAAAATGTTTTATAAAAATCAACCAAAACACAATCCCTCAAAAATCTCTAACCAACAACCAAATCTAGATTAGTTTTGACAAAGACACCAATTTTTTAACCAACTTATAAAAGATCCCTGGATCATGCAAGGCTAAATGAATATTATAAAACCTTACCTATATTGGAAAATTAAAAAAAAAAAATACTATTAGGTCAAAAAAGGGATCCTAGGGGCACAAAAACACCCCTTGCTTATTGATAAACTAAAGGCCATTTTTACAAACAAAATCTCAGTCTTGTTGGAGAGCTATCATGATGATGTCATGGTGGTGTCATGGAGATGATATTATGAGTGGATGAAATGATTTTATATCCCAAGTGACAATTAAAAAGTATGCAATGTGAAGTTTCATTGACAAAGTGTATGATGTGTTAGTTTTTATATACTTGAAGGTTGCTTAGTTGTTCTCTAGAGTTTGACTAGTCAGAGATGTTTAAGGTTTAGTATGGTGATCAAAGAATGAAAAATAGGTCCTTAGGATATTATTTATGTTTATATAACTTATGTTTATAATTGTAATTAATATATTTTTCATCTAGATAGTTTGGGTCTAGTAGCAAAAAATATGAGTTCATTATTTAATGATGTCACCATTGCCATGTGTGAATGAGTCAAGGGGAGATGGTCACATGGTTGTGATAAAATTATTCCCTAGTTATCATGAGATATATCTTAATTCATGCATCAAATTTTATTAAAATATATGAAGGTGTAAATTTGGCTTCTCAATCACAAAGCATTGTTTTCCCATACTTAGTCAAATTTGAAAATTGGCCAAAAAGCGTTGAGTAAGCATGTTGACGAGGTCAGAATTCACATGTGTGGATGATATAGGAGAACGTGATAATATTATTTTTTTTAGTTTTGGACATATTTTATTTTCACTAATTTTAATATCATGAAATGTATCACATCAAAAGATATGCATATGCAAAGATGGGCTCCCAAGCAGCTTGACTATGTTTTCCAATACTTAGCTACTTTTGTAATGACTCAAAAAGAGATGAGTGACCATTTTTATGATGTTATATAATACAAATATGAAGGTTTAAAGATAATATAATCATATGGTCTTGTTCATATTTGAGCATAGATCATTTGTGCTATATTCTAGTTAATGCACTGAAGTGCGACAAAGGTTATGTATACTCAAAGTTGACCTCTTAGATAGTTTTAGACATGGTTGGTTCTATGATAGAAGTTTTTGAGAGGGAAATTTATTGGTGATATATCTTAAACATGTAAAGGATTTAGGATCTATGTGCCACATGGTTAGATTTTCTTATGTAAGGAGATCATCTAGTCTAAATTTAACATCCTATGTCGAAGGACAAAAGAAGTTATTTAGGATAAAAAATGGCTACTCACACATATTTTAGTTGGTCCCCATAGTAAATTTTATTTATTTTAAAGATATAGACCTAGTGTAAATCTAATCAGTTCATGGGAGTTCATACTTACAGATCAAATGGAGTGCAAAGAGTCAAACAGGTCAATGTGATATTTATTTAGTAGATTTAATGTTTTAGACCCAATGAAGATCCAATGGTACATGGGTGACTATATAGATAAAATATCAATGATGCATGTTAATTGAAATGAGTAAAGGTGAATGATGTTTAACATTTGAATAAAGGTACAAGATAAGGATCCAATGGTGAGTGGGTATTCGTATAGATGTATCAAATGGTGTATGGTGCTTGATAAGGACTTGACTAGTCCATAGAGATCGATAGAGCACATTGAGACAAAGTTTCAAGATTGAAATAGATAAGGTCAAAGTTACTAAGGTTTGACATTTGGATTTTGATATACTATGTACTATATCTCAAACAATATCAATGGTGTGTATTTGATCTGATCAATTATTCCATGAGATTCGTGCATTATGTTTGAAGGTTAACTATGACCATTTGAATTCAAATATTTGAATTTACACATGAAAAAACAAGAGCTTTGTATTTGATCCATATATTTTTATAGAAGTCAATTATTTTGGTGCTATAAAATGAAAAATGATAGAGGACTACAAGGTACATTTGGCTATATAGATTTAAAGATTTCAATGTGAGTGAAATCAAAGATATTAAGCCTAGAAGTTGACTTTATATTCATGATTATTATACAAGTGGCCTGAGAAGGATATTCAAGATTGTGTTGATGTTGTTTTTATGTCTCATGATGAATTAGTTATTGGAAAATTTTGTATACTCCATGAGGATTATCTATGTGGTTTTTAGATGTGTGTTCAATCTATCTTGAGAATGAAAAATAATAACTACTAAGTTGTGTATATGTTTAGTAAAGGTTTTCTTGTGTATAAGGTATCTATTTGAGTTGATTAAGCATACACAAAGGTGAAAAAAGTTGACTATGATAATTTAAAGATATCAAATGGGACATAAAGAGTGGACCCATGTATTTTAAAGTGGACATGTATTCTTTCTTTTCTCAAAGGAGTGTTAAAGGAGTGAATGGGTTCACATGAGACCTATAATGTCTACAAGTGCCTTATTTAAAAGGTATAGTTCCTTAAGGGTGACCTATAGATGTTATGGTCAACATATGAAGATTTTATTTATCTATATCATTGTATGAGAAATGCCTTAAGGGATAAGGCATCCATAATGGCCAACCAAGGTAGTGACTATCAAGATTGATTTATAAATAGTGAAACCAAAGATGATGGGTTCTATATTTTAGGTGTGAGAGACTTGGGAGAGTTTTGAGAGATGATTTTGTGTGTGTCTTGAGGGAAAAAAAAAGGTGGATTACAATAAATATGAGTTATAGAGTAGAATATATTGAGGACTATTTGTATGACTTGTTGGTCATAATTTTGTTCACATAATTATGCACTTGTTGTTTGAGTGTGAGCAAAGGTGAAAGTGTGATAAGCATAGAGGTCCATAATCAAGTGTTTTTTACATCAGTTTGAAGGTTTATTTTTCCATATGTGTTATTTTTGTATCTCAAAATATAATGTGGTTATAGCCTCGTTACAATTGAAGCTTCCTAGAATATCTTATTATTATTGCAATTCAGCTAGACAAGTGTGGTAGCACCTTGTGGGATTAGAGTATCACTAAATATGGATTGTATTTCCTTAATCATTTATAGATGGTGTAAATTGGTTCTTACTATTATAGGATAGTATTCCAATTATAGGTTATAATGGTTTTTATTCCCCAAGAGGGTTTCTCATGTATGTCTTGTGTTACGTGATTAATGTTGCATTGTCTCTCTTGCTCAATTATATGAATGTTGTATATGCTTATTGAATGTTTGTGGTAGTTGATTAAGTATTTTTAAATATAGAAATTAAAGTTAGATTATTTGAGCTAAGTTACCCCCCTATCTAAATAATTATACCTATAATAATTTTTATTAAAGTCAGGTCTTTTGGTAATGGCTTTGATAGCTTGAAGGTGATCCAAAGTACAATGGCTAGTCAGAATGTGCAAGGTGGTTTCTCTACTAAGCAGGTGCTAATGTTAAATGGATCCAATTATCCATTTTGGAGTGTTAGGATGGAGACCTATATTATGTCCCTAGGTTTTTATGTATGGAAATCAATTTTGGATGGTTATGTTCCTCCTGCTATTCTTCCTTCTAGTGTTGTAGATAAGAAGTGTTTCAGAACAACTCTAAGGCAATGAATGCCATCACTTATGGTCTTACAGAAACTAAGTACACCAAATTAATTCATTATACTTCTATCAAGAAAATATGGAATAAATTGAAGACTATTTTTGAAGGAGATTCAAAGGCTAAGCTTGGTAAGTTACAAACTAATAGAAATCAATTTGAAAGTCTCAAGATGAATGAAGAAGATATTGTGGCATCCTTTCTATGGATAGTTAATGAGATTGTGAACATCATCATAGGTCTTATAGAGAATCTTTAAGAGAATACTATTGTTAAAAAGGGTTTAAGGTCTTTATTCCCCAAGTTTGATCTAAAAGTATGTGTTATAGAAGAGAGTAATGAACTTACTCAATTAAAGATGGATCAATTGTATGGCACCTTTAATACCTCTGAGATGAGGAAGAATTAGGATATACCATCAAATAAAGAAGAAACATTCAAGAGAGAGATGAATCCTAAGAAGATTTTCTAAGGTAATAAATCCAAAGAGGATGACATATCTGATATTGATGATGATGAACTAGTTGCTTTGATTACTAGTAAATTGAATATTGGCTCAGGGAAGGATAAAGGTAAACTATGCCTCAAATGTTTCAACTATGAAGAGATAGGATGTTTTTCTCAAAAGTGTCATTTTAATCATGAGAATAATGATGGTGAAGAGCATTGTGAAGGCCAAGATGATGACAAGAATATATACATGAAGAAAGCAATCATAAAGTATAACAACAAGAAGATGTCCTTCAAGAAAAAGAAATTTCTCTACACCAAATAAGATTACAACTCATCAAATGAAAGTGAAGATAGTGACTCAGAATATGATCATGAAGATGGTGGTCCTACTGAAGATGAAGCCCTATTCATGGATAAGGAAATAAGTTTCTCACATTAGAAAGAGTTTACTTGGAGTGATTTAGATAATGATGAGGATAAGGTGGACTATGAAACTATTTTGATGAATGATCTTGAAGAACTGAAGATTGAGAAAAAGATCAATAATAAGATAAAATATAAGCTCAAGGAATATGAGAATAAATTTAGTTTGTTTGAGGCAAGGCTGAATGAAGACACTAAGGAGCATGAAGATATGATCAAGCATCTCAGTTTTCAATTAGAAATTATATATACAAGTCTAAAATATAAAGAAGATTAATGTTCAAGGTATATTTCTAAAGATGAATCTTTGAAATCTAAGTTACAAAAGATAGTTAGTAAGGTGAAGACATTTATGAGATTTGAAAAGGTCTCATGTGATCTAGAAAACATTTAGAATAATCAAAAGCATGCAAGTGATAAGACTAGTCTTAGATATAAAGAAGAACCAGAGACTATAACTCAAGACAAGATAAACACTAATGTGAACTAGGATAATCATAATTTAAAGATAAAACATCAAACAAAGAATTAAGGTGTTGGTAGAGTAAAGACAAATTATATTAGATAGTTAAATGTCATGAGGTATGGTAATTTCAATAGTTATTATTATACTTATAATCAGTTTGGGTATAGAGCTAGAGAATGTAGAAAACTTGTTAAGAATGAATTTTCATGGAAATCTGATGAGAGTCATTAGTCAAAAGGAGTAAGACAAGATGAGTTATCTTCAATAGATATTGAGTGTCATAGTTGTTGTGAACTAGGACACATTACAAGATATTGTCCAAATATAGAAAGGTAGAAAGAGCTTTTTGAAAAAAATATGGTGTGTTTCAATTATGAAAAAAGAGATCACATTTATATATTACAAAAGCAAAGGTCTACAAGATAAAATAGATTTAATTAGGTTCTTAGTATTCAAGAAAGAAGACAAGTTAACACATGTAAGCCAAATGTGATAAGTGTGAGTCATGATAAGACTACACGTCTAAATAATTTATTTCTTAGGGTGGATAATGATTCATATTTTGAATATTACCATTATATTTCATTATCTTCTCATATTGAGGATGAATATATCAAGATAATAGAGAATAACAAGGTGTTGATTAAAGCTAGTCCTGAGGTATATATGGATCTAAGTGAACATCCTACTATTGATGAGTTGTGTATCTTATAAAAAACATAAATTATATTTGCCCAATGATGAGGTTACAATATGAAAGGAAGATTCCTTAGATAAAAATTTATGTTATTAATTTGTGTTGTCTCCATATATTATAAATCCAATTCTAGAAGAAAAGGAGAATGTTGTAGTAGTTGAGGAAGTTGTTTCTCCTAAGATAGAGAAGAAAAATAAGAAAAACTATAAGTATCAGATGACCAAATAGGAGGAGGAATATGAAGACTTGTTTTTGTTTTATAAAATTAAGGTATAGAGGGTGTCTCAATCTATGATTCTTAAGAGACTCCTTTCATGTGGAGAAACAATTGTTGTTGTAGTGTCTTTTAGTTGGAATAATCTACAGGGTCAGATTGAAGGTTCCAGGTGGATTAATGAGATTGATACAAATATAAATATGTTTTTTGTGATCATAAAGGTTTATAAATTTATTTTTTGTGTGATCTAGGTGTTTTTGAGGTTTGAAGGTATGTATGTACCAATTGAATATTTTTTGAGTGCTCTCATTTTTTCTCAGTTTTTGGCTTAAGGACAAGCAAGCCTAAAAAGAGTTATAAGATGTATGGGTTAACAAAAGTATGGAAGCTTAAATCTTGATACATGTGTTATAGGTATCTCTAGGTGCACAAGTACTTTCAAAGGTGTGCATTGACCAGAAAGAGGTTTATTGACATTAGTTATTTTGAGATTCTAAGGTTTTGGGCTATACTAGAAAAGTGGTTTGATTTTTGATTTGATGTATGAGGATTCTTAATATGTTTAATGGGACAACTAGGTGTTAAAATAAATCTTCATAGAGATTTTAAGGTTTTTGGTTATTAAATTATTTCAGTTTTTATCATTATGGAGGGTTAATTGGCTAGCAGGTTTGTGAAAGAAGTGTGTTCCAAGGGATGATCATATTGATTAAAATTGGTGTGATTTAGGGGGCATATGAGAGTGATGCAAATATGAATTATCTAGTCTTGAAGATGTGTCTACTAAAAATTATGGGCTCTACAAGTTTTAGGTATGGCTAAAAGGAGGCTAGATATGCCTAGTTTTAAGAACATTGTTTTTTGCTCAATTTTACAAAATATCAATGTACAATTATTTGAAGGTATGTTATCAGGTTGGCTCAGTTAATGTTTCCTATTTTTTATAGTGTAAATGTAGATTTGGTGGTCATGGAAGTGTCTTGAGAAAGAAGGCTAATAAGCCTGAATGGTGGTTCTTTATGGTGTGTGGAGATCTGAAGATGCTCAAATGGTGTAATTGGTTAGAGATCTTAGGGGGAGTATCCCTTAGATGTTTCTTATACTTGGTTGAAGAGAGTGTTGGAATGGATCAAGAGGAAGTTGTCAAGGCAATAATAGACTGGCTCAAGGTAAGTGGGAGTGTGTAATATCTTTCTAAGATGGTATATTCCTATTTGATAGTTTTTTAAGGTCCTCAGGCTTAGATTGTGCCCACTTTGTCATTGTGTCAAAATGGGAAAAATTTACTGTTAGTGAGAAAGTTTATATTATGGTAGTGCTTTGAATATATAGAAGGTGAGTTGTATATTACTATATATGTTGGTTATTGACATCAATGACAAAGAGGGAGATTATTAGAGAGTTGTCATGATGATGTCATGGAGATTCTCTAGTGAGTGAATGAATCGGTTTTATATCCTTATTGATAATGATAAATTTTGAAATGTGAAGTTTTATTGACAAAGTGTATAATGTATTTGTTCTTGTATGTTTGAAGGTGGCTTGGTTGTTCTCTTGAGTTTGACTAGTTAGAAATGTTTAGGGTTGAGTATGATGATTGGAGCATGTGTAATAGGTACCTAATATGTTGTCTATGATTTGATAACTTATGTGCATAAGTGGAATTCATTTGGTTTATCATATATTTCATCTAGATAGTTTGGGTCTAGTAGCAAAAAATATGAGTTGGTATTTTGATGATGTTACCATTGCCACATGTGAGTGAGTCAAGGAGAGTTGATCATATGGTTGTGATCACATTAGTACCTAGTTATTATGAACCATATCTCTAGTAATGAATCAAAGTTCATTCATATATATGAGGGTGAAAATTTAGCTTCTCAGTTAGAAATCATTGTTCTCCCATACTTAGCCTAGTTTGTAGATTGGCTAGAAATAACTGAGTAAGCATGTTGATAAGGTCAACATTCACATGCATGGATGACTCAGGAGAAGTTAATCATATGGGTTTTTTAATTTTTGGACCTAATTTATTTTTGATAATTTTTATATCATGGAATTTAGTGCATCAAAATATATGCTTATGCAAAATTGGGCTTCTAAGTAGTTTGACTATATTTTCCCAGACTTAGCCAATTTTTAAATGATGCAAAAAGAGCCAAGTGAGAATTTTGATGATGTTATATCTTTCACGTGTGATGTTATAAAGATAATATGATCATATGGGTTTATTAAATTTTGATCATAGATTATTTTCACTATATTTGAATTCATGCACTGAAGTGTGGCAAAAGTTATGGATGCTCAAAGTTGCCATCTCAGGTAGTTTTAGACATGGTTGGCTCTATGACAAAAGTTTTTGTGATGGTAATTTAATAGTGATATATCTTACACATGTGAAGGATTTAGGAGCTATGTGTCACATGATTGTATTCTCCTATGTAAGGAGATCATTTGGTCTAAATTTGAGATCCTACATCAAAGCACAAAAGAAGTTATTTAGGATCAAAAATGTCTACTTAGGCATATTATAGTTGGTCCTCATACATAGTCAATTTACTTGAATTTAATGATATGGACCTAGTGGAATTATAATGATTTGTAGGAGGTCAAACTTATAGATCAAATAGATTGAGTAGATTCAAATAGGTCAATGTGATAGATATTTATCAAAGATAAATTTCATGACCTAATGAAGATCTAATAGTGCACGAGTGATCATATAGATCAAAGATCAATAGTGTGTGTTAAGAAACATGAGGATAGGTGAATGATGTTTAAAGTATAAGAAAAGGTATAGGATAAATATATAATGGTGATCAAAGGTTTATATAGATTGATTAAATGATGCATAGTGCTTGATAAGAACCTTATTGATCCATAGAGATCAATGGTGCATATTGAGTGAAATTTTCAAGGCTATATGAGATAAGGTCAAAGTGACTAAGGTTTAACATTTGGCTTTAGTGGAGTATGCATTAAATATCAGACAAGATCCATGATGCTCATTTTATCTAAGTAGTGATTCCATGAGATTCAAGAATTATGTTTGAAGGTTAATTGTGATAGTTTGAATTCAAGTATTTGAATCTACACAGGGAAAAATAAGAGCTATATATTTAATCCATATTTTTATATGGAAGTAAAATTTTCTAGTAATATAAAAATAAAAGTGATAGTGTAATCCAAGATGCCTATATATATATTTGAAGATATGAAAGTGAGTACAGTCAAATATATTGA
Source organism: Torreya grandis (assembly GCA_037957365.1). NCBI lineage: Eukaryota > Viridiplantae > Streptophyta > Pinopsida > Cupressales > Taxaceae > Torreya > Torreya grandis. The sequence continues at coordinate 1,570,241 of JARHVA010002327.1, forward strand.
TCCTAGAGTTTCATTGTGTATTTGTTCTTTTTCTATAAGTGACCCAAGAAGGATATTTGAGCTTGTGTTGATGCTATTTTGATCTATCATAATTAATTAGTTATTGGATAATGTTAAATACTCCATGAGGATGTTATGTATATTTTTTAGAGATGTTTTCAATCTATCTTCAGTATAAACAATACTTAAGAATTTGGCTATATGTTCGGTAATGGTGTTCTTATGTATAAGGTCTTTACTTGAGTCGATTAAGCATATGCATAGGTGAGTAAAGTTGAATATGATCATTTTAAGATGTCAAAGGGGCATTAGGAGTGGACCCATGTATTTAAAATTGTTCTTTTATTCTTTTTTTTCTAAAGGGAGTCCTAGAAGAGTGAATGGGTTCACATGAGACCTATAAGGGCTACAAGTGCCTTATTTAAACAATGTAATTCCTTAAGGGTGACATTTAGATGATATGGATAACATATGAATATTTTATTGAGCTCTATATCAATATGATAGATGCCTTAAGGGATAAGTCATGCCTAATGGCTGACCAAGTTAGTGATTATCAATATTTCTCTATAAATAATGAAACCAAAGATGATGGGTTCTAGATTTTAGGTGTGAGAGACTTTGGGAGAGTTTTCAGAGAGGCTTTTGTGTATGTTTCTAGGAGAAAATAAAGGGAAGAGTTCCCTAACGATGAGTTGAATATCAATATAGATTGATGACTATTTGTATGACCTATTATTCATAATTCTATTGGCCAAATTATGTGCTTGTTTTTTTAGTGTGAGCAAAGGTGAAAGTGTGATAAGTAGAGGTCCATCATTATGTGTTGTTGACATCAGTTAAAATGTGTATTTTCTCATAGGTGTTGTTATAGTAGCTCAAAATCTAAGGTGTTTATATCCTCCTTTCAAGTTGAAACTTTCTAAAATGTTTGGTTGGTGTTGAGCTCAGATAGATAGGTGTGCCATCACATTATCGGATTGGATTCTCACTAACTAGGGATTGTAGTTACTTGATCATTGGTTCTTGTAACTATATGATATTATTACAATTGTAGGTTATAGTGGGTTTTATTCCCCAAGAGGGTTTCCCATTTATGTTTTGTGTTATGTGATTGATCTTGCATTATCTCTATTGCTCATTGTTATGAATGTTGTATATGATTCATGACTTCTTTCGGTAGTTTATTAAGTATTTTTAATGATCATAATTGAAGTTGGATTACTTGGGCTCACTGATTCACCCCCCCCTCTTGGTTATTGTACCTCTAACAAGTCTTCTACTGACTAAACAAATTAAAGAAAAATTTGTTGGAGAGTAGATTAAGAGAAACTTTAGATATGGAAAGATAGGAATATTTCATCCATAGAGAAAACAGTTTATAATATGGACTTTCCCCACACATCTACCAATAAAATATCTTGACCTTGATTCCTTCTCAACTTTTTGGTAATATCATCATTGGATATTTCCAGAATAGGAGAATATGTAGAAAGTAATAAGGGAACATCCCCAAAAAATGTTGGATCAAAGTCAGGCTCTTACTTCTCATCAATTTTAATACTCTATCCTATATAAGATTAAACCACAACCTCACCCTCACTACTCTTAGGAGGCACATATATATTACTCCTCATAGCTAACTAGTGATTGGTCTTGGAGTTTTACCATAAGATAGATGATATGAAAAAATCTGAACAAGAGTAGAATAGATTTGAAATGTTCTTACAGTAAAAAAAAAAGTAGTTTTGAATAAGCCCTATTCATCACTTATTCCTCTAACATACTATCAAAAATGACTTAGCCACGCCCCTTCTTCTTAGTATTTTTACCTCTAAATGGAGCTTCAAAATATGTATAACAACTATCTTGTGATTTCCATAATCAATCCCTTCTAGTTCATCTTTTACCACCATTTCCATGTGTAAAAGAGAGTTATCCATCACCATTCCCTTGCTATTCTCCATCATTATTTTCTCCTCCTTACTAATCAATGTCATCTTAACCTCAAAATTACAATTTATAACTAAATCAAATTATTACTTAATGTAAGAAAATACATTTTTAGAACAAAATTTAATACACTCAAATATGTAAAGTTTTTCTATGCAAAAAGTCAACCAAAATAAATAGCACCTTTTCAAAAATAAACAAACAATAATACCTTAACCATATATCTTTCCCTATATTTTCATGCATTAAGATAAACACATACACATTGAACACTCAAAAGTGACAAATATTAATGTTTTCATCAAAAGAAATAAATGTGTTTACCAATTTCCAAATCAAAAAATTGTTCTCATACATGCCAATGTATATTTTCACAAAAGAGAGGGTTTGAACTAATCTTCCTTAACCTCTAAAAAGTAAAAAAAATGTAGAGTTATCAATTTGTATAGCTATTAACAAGAATGAGCTCGAACGATGAAAAATAATTGACTTATGGTTTCCAAATCACATTTAATGTGTCTATGGAAATGTGTCCACAAATTTTGTGGATGTTGATACCACCAAAAACATCTAGAAAACAAATTAGAAATCAATTTTCCAAATTGTTTATTTAGAAGATTAATAACCTTCTAAACTTTCCTCCACCTTCTAACCACTGACCACTAAATAGGAGGTATTTTTAAGTATTAATTCCATGAATTAAAATGTACACAATCCATCCCTTAATACCCTATGACTTTAATTTTAAACAAAACATTAAGTCTATCTTAATATATTTAAATATATTGGTATTTCATAAAAATATGCTAGGGAAACTTTGATTTAAATATTTATGATTTGAAAACATATCAAATGGCCATTCTCAATGCCAACATGTGAACATTGAAAGTCCAACCAAACCACTTATAATATCAATTAACAATGGTAAGAATCAAATAAAGTCATGTTTAATTTAAGATTTAATTTTATATTAACACCATATAAAAATAAATGACAAAGCTACCAAGTAATGCAATTATAGTATAAAATTTTGAATAAAAAACAAATTAATATTCCTTGGAACTAATAAAAAACTAAAATAACACAATGTTTTCAGTCTGAGCCTTGTTATGAAGTTATATTCATGTTAGTAATAATTTTAACCATTTTGAGCATGTGATATTCTTAGTTGGAACATGTAGTATTAAGTATTAGAATGTGAAATGAATTATGAATAAGTGACACATCTTGAAATTAAAGTAATCAAAAAATGAGATTGAAGTAAAGATATGAAATGATATTGAAACCTATTGCCACTTAATTATAATTATACATTCCAAACAAATATAGAATTATTTGAAAATAATAATAAAAATATATAATTTTGAATGCAAAAGATATATTTTCATGAAAATTTTATTAATTTTATATGTATAATTTTCTTATAATTTTAGTAATTTTAAAATAATTAAACATGACACATTTAATCACACAAACATAAATAATTTCTTAAATGAATGTAAACAACTTGGCCCCTAACAACAATTTTAAGCTCCATGTCTCATTCCATCATATGTGAGAATATATATTTTTTTAAAAGGGGGTACTAGAATTTTTTATAACACTATCATAAACTAATACCTTATCTCCAATTTATAATCAATTCACATTAATATGTCTTTCATTCCATAATTTTTATCATTTTTTCTCATCATTTTTTTCCATTTTATTAATCTCTCTTGAAGGGAGTATTTATAATATAGTATTAATGTCACCACTTGTTGGAATTATATATTTATGGGGGGGGGAGGTGAATCATTTTATTAACAATATCTATTCAATTTCATGAATCATTCATTTATATAAAATATCAATGCATAAACAACGAAACTATATAAACATATCATGAGAGAAAATAAAAGATATGCGGGGGACCCTCTTAGGGAATAAAACACACTAAACCATTCACATGGAATATATTTTTATAATTTAATTATCCAAAGTTCATTGAAGCACCTACTTCACAAAGAGCTTCAACCCCTATCTAGATAAGCACCAACTTAACTAGTCTTTTGCAAGCTCCATCTTGGAAGGAAGATCCAAACCTCTAGGTAGATTAGCACAAAATAAGTTTAATATTATATAGTATCACATTATAACACCTATTTTTAACTCAAATATATATGGAAACCTTATTTACCACTCTTTACCCTTCAATCTCTCTAAAACAACTCCTTAGGCTTTCTCACTCAAATAACCGTCTCTTTGGTAAAATTAGGTCAAGTGACCTTGATCAAAACATATATAAAAATAATTAGATACTCATGAAATGTTTTTATCATCTTATTTATGATATATAAGATCTTAAAATTTTCAAAAAAACACTATTTACTTCACTCAATAGCTTAATCTCTTAACTATCAATTTATGCCTATTAAGCCTTATTAAGTACTTGACCCTTGCTCTCATCCATTTGAGTCTCCCATGAACCTTTAAATAAAAGAAATATATTTGGAATATATCACCATACACGTTTATAATTTGAAAAAAATAGTGCATAATTTGGTCATAGTCCATAATGACGACATCCATAATTAGGCCTAATGGAGACCTAATGCAATTAGGTCTATAATATCGACACATTACCATTATGACCCATAGGAACACTTATTTTCTTAAAAAATGGATGAAAAAATTAATAAATTAGTCTAGTGGACCAATTATAATTTCACATTGGATCCCCGGCCTCATTTTTCCCATTTCACACCTTGAACCCAATAGTTAGGCCTACTTGCCTTTTAGGCCTTTTCCCTGCCAAAAACCTATCTTGAAAATTTGAGATAAATACATAATTTTAACATATAAACCATGCATAAAATAATATTAATTAGATATTAAGAAATTAAAAAAATTACAAAAATGATTTAGTATCCATCACAAAGGTCAAAAGGCCTCAATAACATTCATGTAGATAGCTTACTCAAAAACACCAAACACTATCAATGCATAGTCAAAATCATTTGACTCTCTAGAATTGAACATTGAGTTCCAATGAAAAAAATGAATTAATATGATCATATTATTCCTATATAACACCTTAAATGTATTTATATCATTAATATTAGTGAGAAAAGACTCGGGAACATCTTTTTCACACACACACAAAAAGTTGCCTGTAGGGTCAAAAATATAGTAAAGAAAATCAACTTATAGAACACTATGGGAACACTTATATGATATTATATTGTATTTTTGTGAAAATTTAAAATAATTATATAATATATGTAAATATATATTTTATTTTAATATATAAATATTGGTCTTACACACCAATCTCACTATGTCACTCTTCATAGACTTCATTGTGCTAGACAGACCCGTTTGATGACAACCTTTTGCATATGTGTATGTATCATCAACACTTATATAAAAATGGGATATGATGGATATGTATTTAGTAATGATCCCATTCCTTATTAACAATACCTATTCCTTTTCAACCAATCCCTAATCTCATTCTCATTCTTACCTAGTTTTCCCACTATTCTGCTCATTAGGCTAATTTTATGATAGGTTAACTTCCATGACCAGTTTTGTACATTTTTGTTCATAAAAATACTTAAAAACTTTCATGGGAATAAAATATAATAATTTAAAATCATCATTCATCCATTTTCATTCTTTGACTTGGTTAATCCTACCTATATTGTAAAAAACCCTAAAAATAAGGGTTTTCCTATCATTTTTATTCATTATCAAAATAAACAAAAACCCCTTAAGGGAACCTTGAAGAGTAATTTACATGTTTTATAAACAAAATTAGGTATAATATAAAATTATTATCCATAAATAATTATATATTTCCTATCAGGTATTTAGAAGGATTTTGAGAGGGTTTTGACTGCCTTACCTTCTTAGAAACCATTCGTAAAGGAGTACCACTCAAATCTAAAACCAATGCCATTAAACTATAGATATGGAACTTACCCAGATATCATGAATTTATCAGATTCTAATTAAAATGTTTCACATGCCAATGATCATGAGAAACTTCTTCTCGGGTCTACAACACCCTTTTTTGTGTAGACAATCAACCTTACCACCGAATTTATTGCTTTCTGTGTACAAAATAAACCTTATAACCAAATTTGTTGATTTATACTTCAAGTATTGAGTTAAAAATTATTGAAAATTATTATCATAATACCTCACACCACTTTTAATTCTCTCAAGATATCTTCCATGTTTGGAAAAGAACTTGACCCCTACATAGGCTATTATTGGTCACTTTGTACACTAGGCCTCACATTACCAAGCATGTTTAGAGTATGATCATGATTGAAACCTATTTAAATATCTTAATCACTCTACCCTTATGTCATGAATCATCATATCATGTTCTCACATTATCACCCTTGCTAACATAATTTATATATAGATTATCTCTCTAAGGGACCAAGATTGTACTTCTCACTAGGTCTCTTAATGCATGATATAAGCTTCAAAAATTAACATTTGACATTATTTAATTTTTTTTTTCCTATTTATCTTGTCTAATAAACTTAAAAAACTTACTCATGCCTGTATTGACCCACAACATAAAGCTTTATCATGCATCATGCATATATCTTATTCATAGAGTTAGACTAGGCTACTCAAGATACCTAATGCTTAGAGTTTGAACATAAATAGGCTAGTTCAATGATGTTATTATTTAAACATGATTTCTTGGAGACAAGTCCATTCTAAATACATATTATCATCTCTATCACATTACAAATTTATATCATTACCTTATATGGTATGCAAGGACTTGTTGACCCATGTGCTTTCTTTGTGTGTTTCTTAGTACTTAGAGTTCAATCAAGATGCTTATCTTGTATATTGATCATGATCTTGATATGTCAAAAAACCTAAAAAAAGATACTAGGTTGACTTAAAATTTTCTATTAATAGAGAAAAAATCTTCTTAGTCAAACACCACTTCATCAAGAATGACATCAACTCTATCTTTTGTCATGAAAGACATTCAACTTAACTTTGAAATCAATGACAACATTAATTATTTCATACCAACACTAGGAACATACCTCAATAATTGGCCCCTCTGTCCTTGAAGGAAAATATTCTTAATAATAGTAGATCATTCTCCAACACTTGATCTTAAAAATAGAAATTTATCCCCCTTTGACATTAATGACAAAGGTTCACCTTCTTGGTAGCTATTTGATCCTTAGACCTAGGGCATCAACTTTTATTTCAAAAAAACTTCATCAAACATTTCTTTATCAATACTAGGTTGACATACTTACTCATGAGTCATGATTTACTCCCTTTATCTCCATGAAAATTCAATATATTTTTAAAACTGTGACTTGGTTTGATCAAGTCATCATACTAACTTTTTGTGACTTTTGTCTTGAGATCACATCTGTAGAAGATTTTTTTAATTGAAAATTGAACCAAAAGATTTCATAATACTACAAAACTCCCCCTATGACTAGGCATACTTCATGTTACTTTCTTTATGTCTGAGTTCCCCCATAAATACTAATGGATTCATCTCTACTCTAGAGAGAGAAAAACATAAATTATAGAGATTCCTAGATATCTATCTTCATAAGACTAAACTTCCTCCATGATCTTCTTATGCTTGATTTGTCCTTCTCAATTGGTCACCTCCATATTTTTTGGGTATCATTTTTTATTGATTTATTAGTCTTGACTCCTTCATCAATAAATTGAGTTGATAGAGAAAATTCTTGGCACACTTTTGTATCTTGATTTTTCTCTACCATGGAAAATAGTCAATTTAAACTTGAAGACTAATTATCAACCTTTGACACCTTAGGTTTCCACTTATTATTTTTCTCTTATGTTGTGAAAATCTCAAACTTCTTGTCTTGTCTTAACAATTCATGATTACATTTATTTGTAATGTGACCAAGCTTATGATAGTTATAAAACACATTATCCCTCTCGATGGAAAAATACCATAACCCATACCTCTTGATTGATGGTTCTCCTCATAGTTCCATGTAAATTATTTCTTGAAGGGCCTTCTACAATTTCTTTCTCTATGAATAAATTGGTTACATGAATAATAATATCCATTAAAAGGATTAACATACCTTATGTTATTAGATTCACTAGTGGTATTGACCTGTATTTTGTCAATTCCCCCATTCTTTGATTGATCTTTGACCTTTTTGATCACATTAACATCCTTCTCTTGATATCTAATGAAACCAAGACCTATGTTATCATCAACAATATTTTAACTACTCAAAAGGTTTATTAGATCATTTGTGATATTTTTAAACCTTATAAATGACTTAACCTTATTTGATGATTTATTCAACTCAGATCTCAAAGAGTTTAATTCAGCTACATACCTTGGACATTTTTCTTCTTTTTCTTATAGGCCTATAGTCATAATTTCAAGTTGTATCCACCTATTTGACTATTTCCTCTTTCTCCTTGGATTTATTGCTTAGTCTAGCTTTAAAAAAGTTTATTTTGTCCTCATAGTATTTGATAATGGACCTCATCACCTTATTATTTTTCTTGACTATTTTAAGCTCTTTTAGAGCATTCATCAACTCATCTTCAAGATCCACCTCATCTCCTTATTCATCTATATCACCAATAGAACCTCAAATCCATATGAACTATTATATATTTTAGTAGTGTTATCATTTATATTTTCACCTCTTGAGGAGATGTCTCATCTCTCCTCATCCAAGTGGTACAATGCAAGCATCTCACTTGTTATGGGTAATCAATTTGGTGATATGAATCTCTATAAGGGTTAGTTCCATTGATGCCTTCTTTGAAACACTCTTACACTTATCAACTTTACATGAAAAGGATTAAGAAGACAAGATTATGAAGATAAAAGGTGATTCAACAATATTTAGTTTCATCATATTGACTAAAATTATACTCCTTATATTAAATCAAAGCTTCTTTCACATAAAACTCACAACTCAAGGTAGATTGTTACATTAATGTCTCATATGCTAGGTTCAAGAGGTATATTAATGTTTAAGAGGGATAATGAACTATCCTATGGAGGGTAAAATAATATACCAATTCTAAAACTCTCATACACTAAGAAATAACACTAAAAAATACCTTCAATAATTACTCTTATGAATAATTGGTGGATAATCAAAGACAACATGCTAGAAAAGACCATCTTTTATTAGACACGATCAACAAGATTTAGAACCAAACTCAATTATGTAGAATTTTAGTTGTAAAATTAAAATAATTCATCTATTTAAGAGTCATTAAAATACAAAATTATCTATGGTTTCACCATTAACCAATAGAGGTTGCTCAAAAGAGCCAAAAAAGTTGTTACTTATAGTATTTGGGAGAGGAACAAGACAACGGAACTTAAAAGGTCACTTGGAATCTTTTAAAGTAGATAAAATAGGTTACATATGGATTATAAAGATATTTAAAACTGACCATGTAAGGTTAACAAGTAGAAGTTTCGAAATAAGGCATGAAACTATTGGAAAGTGGCATGAAAATTCTTGTTTTGGCTTAGAAAACTACCTTCTTGATTTAGCCCTACTTAAACGTCAAAAAACTAAATAAAAATAATTATGATCATTAAAATGAGAGGGAAGGATTTAATACATGACTATTTATGCATTGGTTATAGTCCTGGTCATCTAGAAACTTTTACAGATGAGCCATCACCATCTATAGTAAAAAAAAATCCTCTTCCACACACCTTACACACTTGACATTCAAAAAGCATGAGATTTCAAATAAATATAATACAATTATGTGGATGAAAATTTTAAATACCTTCCATGGAATTAGAGGCATTAGTCATACCCTAAAGGGCATCCATTTGAAGTTTTCACACTTCTCACCATCATGTTCACTATGCCAATTTTGACTAGCTGAGATGAGATATATTGTTTGAATAATTAGGATTTTTTTCAAGGCATTAAATGAATATAATGATTTATTAAAATTACACATATTCCTCCCAAACTTTATTTCATCTCTTTAATGTTCTTAGAACTTATACAATACATAAAACTATCAACTAAAGTCATTCTATACCATGTTTGTACAAGTAGGGTAGCATAAAAAATTATGAGGAAGAGCAATAAATAATAATTTTCAACCTTAAATAACTTTTATGGTCATTTTATCCCATCCAGATATCTCTCCAAGATTGTTTTCTCCATCAAGTCTCTTCTATAGGATTAGTAGGGTTTTAGAGCCATTTTAAACTTAAGATTTGTTCAAAAGTCCCTAAATTTGGAAATACAAAAAAATTACAAAAACATGATGTCAATTGACCATACTAACCCATTAAAACTTCTTTTTCATTCATGAAAATCCTCAAATTAGATATGAGCATTCAAAACTAGCCTATCGAGCTTGTTTTCATAATTTCTACATGCTTAGACTATCTTTGAGCTAAAATTATATTTTGTATGGTTTTATATAAATAAAAAAGATCAAACACATATAAATAAATATAATTGATATGTTAAAAATATATATAGCACTCACCAGGAGCTAGAAGTGAAGTTAGACTCCCAGTTGACTCTAGGTCACTTTAAGGCCTAATAGGTTTAACATGCACCCTACTAGTTTTAGCTATTTGGACTGATATATCTTGTTTGGGTTGGTTTATCATGATTTTTAATACCTAATACAGTCTAAAAAATTCATTATGAAATTTTCCAAGAGCTCCTTTTCATTTTTTCCTCTCATTCACCAATTAGGCCTAATTGGAGTTTGTCTAGGTGCACTATGTGCAAGAATGTTTTGATCATTTTGAGTGATATAATATTGAATCAATGATTATTATAACATATTTACATTTAATACACATAAAAATATTTTTATTTATGTTCAAAAATCTCTCTATCAAGTTTCTCACCCTCTTTGGCTTCATTTGCTTATTTTGCCAAAACCTTGATTTTTCTTGATTGACTGACCTTTGAGACAAAATAGTGAGATACATCCCTAAATTTAAAGTAAAATTGAATATTTTAGGATTTTTATTAGGTAATAATTAATATTTTTACCGAATTTATAAGCTATACTCATCCATTTAGGCCCCTAACCAACTCAATTTGTCCAGAAATGGCCTCTAAAAGGATTGTTTCCATGCATTTTTTACTTCCAGATAAGAATGACATCTAAACGAATAAAACCAATGCTATTATGTTTCTAAAACATGTTATAAATATTAAATTAATTATTCAAAATATTTTAATTCACTAGAAAACAATATTTTCCCTTATATTCTTCATCATTACTCATTGAGGAACATGGGTCCTAGTGCAATTGTACAGAGTGCTACCTTTGGGCTAATAGGAAGAATAGATGGTAAAATTTAAAGGATACTTGGATCTTTTGAAATAAATTTATTAATAAATAATTAACCATTTCAATTTTATATCAAACCCTCTCCCTCTTCATAACCATATTCACTTCTTTACCTTCATCAAGACTGCACACTCAAATGTATGTGCATACAGGGCCTTAAGGGGTCTATGTAGGCTTATTTCACATTTACAAGGGATTATTGAGGTAATAATGATATTAATAAATGTGTTAATATTTTAATTTAACTAAAACTTTAATTTTACCCTTCATATGACTTTGAAGTACCGAAACTAAGTTATCAATATCCTAACTATGAAACCCTACCATTTTTTATTCATGTACATGCATATGAGATGTAAATGAGATTTGGTCATGATGTGTAAAGTCCCTAAGAAAATAATAAAGGTCAAAAATTATATTCTCATACCTTAATTCACCTTGGATGCCCTAAAACACCACCAAGGCACCTTATTTAGGTCACATTATCCATACTCAACTATAGGTACTCATTTTCCTATAGATGGACACTTGTAGGTGTCCATGGAGCTTTAAATATATTACATAAACATCATAATAATTACATTCATGTTATTATATACACCATTTTAATATTAGTACACTTACAACCATGATAATGTGTTTCTTTTTTCAAACTTAGGATGTCAAAGTCATTCAAACCTTAAATCTTGTAGATGTTAATGCAAGGTTTTAGTGTTTTTCAAGGCAACATTGAGGCCTTCAACTTCTAACTTCTACTAAATTTCAATCATGGATCCTCCAAAGAATTTCAATAAAATTGGACACTTTGACATGGATCGTCTATATTCTAGGGTCTACAATTTATACCTATTTATATGATTTAAAACTCTTTACAACCTTGTTATATGATATTTACAACATGCCTCTAGACTTCTATTTTCACTTTTTAAGGGAACCCTCCCTAAACTCAGTCTTTACTTCCTCCAAGATGTTTACCCTTCCATTTGTCCTTTTTACACCTCATACAGGTCTACAATGTTGAAATTACATGCTATCAAACAAAAAATGTATTTTACCATGTCTCTAATTCTCCATACAAGGATCTCCAAACCTATATGGTACCACCTGTAGGTGTTCATTCCACTTGAATTTGTGATCCTTTGACCTATTTGGAATTTTAAAGTAAAATTAGACACTTTGACACCTTGAAAACCATGCCACTTGCATTTATGACCCCTAAAATCCCACTAAATGACCCAAAATGACAAATAAACTTATTAAACCATGATTAAGGCTAAATAGGGATTAAATAACATAAAATGGACTATAAAATACCCTATTATAGAGTATTATACTACTAATCATCTAAAAGCCAAGTTTTTAACCTATAGGTATCTATATTTGACTTTAAAGTCAAATGTGGTCAACAAATTAGTGACTCATAGGGATAGTATGCCTAGTATACTAAAGACCAATAGCCTTATCGATCCATGGGAAAGGGATTAAATTAATTATTTAAAACAACTAGAAAGGAATTTCTCAAAACACACATAAAATAAGTATAACACACCAAGAAAACATAAAACAAATCAAGACACCAACAAGAATTACACATGTACATAAGCACATAGGGAAAATAAGAAAAATAATAGCTATGTACAAGGAGAGAGGAGAACCTTAGTAGAAATTTTTAAGATATATCCCATTGACTTGGATATGAAGCTCCTCTCCATCCAAATTTGAGAGTTGGAAAGCATTATGTTACTTGCATTGAGTGATGACATGAGGGCCACTCCACAAAGCATCACACTTTGTGTTTTCTCTAAGTTTATCCCTATCTTCTTCCAAATTTATAAGAATCTCCCCCTCTTGGAAGCTTATTAGCATGGATTTTTAATAAAAGTATCTCTTTGTTTGTTATTGGTGAGATCCAATAGTTTGCATATATTGATCCCTTATTTCTTCAAGCTCCATAAACTCACATAACCTAACCTCCATGATTTAATTTTCCATAAACTCTGGCTAGTAAGTGAGATCCATGGTTGGTAAGTCAAATTAAATAGTTATTATATAATCTCTACCATAAATAAGTCTATATGGTGAGTTTTCAATGGCTCTTTTTGGGGTGATTCTATCAGCTCAAAGAGCTATCTTTAACTTTGAATGCCAAGTTCTTTGGTTTTCCTCCATTATCCTCTTGATAATCCTAATTATATTCTTATTAGTATACTTAGATAGTCCATTCCATTATGGATAATAATTGGAGGAAGTAATAAGGTATATACCATGTTTCAAAGCCCACTCACTTATCTTCAATCCAAGGAAAGATAATGCATTATCTAAAATTATTGTTGAAAGAGCCCCAAATCTTGTCACTATGCCTTCATAAATGTCTAAAACTAAACTTTTATTTTATTCCTTGAGAGAAATATCCTCTACCCATCTTGTAATGTAATTTAAGGTAGTCAACACCCATTTGTGACTAGTAATTGAAGATGGGTAGATTAGGCCTATGAAATCTAGAGCCCATTGCATAAAAGGTTGGTCTACATATATTGGAAGAAGACGTAGGGTTGAAATCTTTTATTTTCCATCAAAGAGGGCAAATTATTGACATTTTCTTACCCAATGATGAGTATCCTTAAAGAAACTAGGCCAAAAATATCTAGATCTCATAATCTTAGTAGTTGTGGTTCTCGGAGCAATGTGACCACCAGTTAGTCCATTATGAAACTCAAATAATATCTTTTCAACCTGATCTAATTCAACACATCTCAATAGTACACTTGAGAAGTCCTTCTTATATAATACTCCATCAATAAGTACATAAGGAATCAATTGTAATATGAATTGCCTTCTTTTGTCCCTATCTGGGCCTTGTGGACACTCATCAATTTGAAGAATATGGATCATTTCTTGTGTCCAACTCCTCACTAATGACAATTTAGTTGTCATAGGATCATTATGAATGGATAAAATAACTTCTTTTTCTTATTTCAAATTTAAATCAAGGTGTTCACATAATCCCTTCCCTTTCACTAGCTTGGTTATCTTGATTTCTACATCACACTCCATTACTTTTGTAATCCAACTAGACCTTTTTCATTAAAATATCTACTCAAAAGGAAGTATTTGACATTATGATAAGGTAAAAATATATGAGTCTTTTTGTTATACATTGTGTGCCTAAACTTATTTAGACTTATAACAATTGAAAGAACTTGATTCTCTACATAAGTATACCTAACCTCATAGCCTTACAATCCTTGACTAAAGAACGCAATAGGTTTTCCGATTTTTTCTTGATTTTATTGAATGATCATGGGAAATATTACTTCTTCATTTATAGAGGTATGCAAGTTGAATTCCTTTGATAAATCAGGACTTTCAAGAGTTAGATCTTGAGAAATAGATTTCTTGATCTCTTGAAAACTCTCTTCCCTTCTTATTTTCTAAGTAAACACTTCATATTTACATATCATAGAGGTTAGAGGCTTGAATAAGTTAAAACAATCAGGAATAAACCTCCTTATGAGATTTAGTTTTCTAAATAAACTTTACAAACCTTTCTTATTTGTGGGCAAAGTCAATGCCATGATTTCACTCACCCTTTCAAGATCTATGGATAGGCCTTTCTTTGAAATAATGTGTCCCAAGAGTTTGCCTTCATGGATATAAAACAAACACTTCTTTTTATTGATATATATTCCAAACTCTCTACATCTCTCAAAAAACTTCCTAAGATGAGTCAAGTGATCCTTTTCATCCTTAGAGAAAATTGTGATATCATCAAGATACACAAACACTATATCATTTATTAGACAATGAAAATATATATCCATTACACATTGAAAGGTTACACCAAAATTAGAAAAACCAAAAAAAAATTTCCTATAATCATATGTTCCCCATTTGGTAGTAAAAAATGTCTTGTATTGATCTCCTTGCTTTACCAAAATATGATTATACCTAGAATATCTATCAAGGAGTGAGAACCTTTCACCACCTGCTACAACTTGCAAAATCTACTCCATAGAAGGAAGAGGATAATGATATTTCAAGGAAAATATATTTAAATCTCTTAAATAAACACATAACCTGATTTCCCTATTTTTATTCCTTACCAAGGCTAAGTTTGCCAACCAATATGAATTCTTAATAGGAAACATGATTTTAGACTCGGCCAAATTTGTAAGCTCCTTTCTCATGAGAAGCTCAATATTATGATTGATTGGCCTTTTCCTTTGATTGATAGGCTTATCATTCTAATCTACCTCTATGGTATGTTGAACTAAGTTTGGATCAAATCCTTTTAAATCACTATATCTCCATGCAAAAACATTAGAAAATTCTTTGCATAATTCAATGAAAGCTTGTCTTTCTTCTCTAGTACGTACTTTCCCAAGATCAAACAACTTATCTTTTAAGATTTTTTCTCTCTCATAGTTTTATTACTTAGTAGACATGTTTACCTTTTTCTTCTTCAACTAATCATCATCATTAAAGATAATCTCAAGTATGACTAAGCCTTTAGGGAGCTTGTTTGTCTTCAATTGTACAATCTGCCCTCCATATTACTACTATAGTTTAGACTGATTATTTAAGGAAAACTCAACTTATTCATGTATAGAAAGAGATATTTCTTGGTCACTATCAGCCACTTGCCAATTAGTGACATTGTTAGGTATAGAGGGCCTTATATTCGATTTAAAATGGGGCTTGTTTTTGTCCTCTCTTATACTCTTTGGAACATCAAACTAAGCTCCATGATACCAACCTATTAGAATGTTTGTTATCCTCTCTTGTTATAGATTGAATGTTTAAGACTTGTAAATATTCCACAAGATCCCACACTCCATGTTTATAGGACTTGATCAAGGAGTTGTTAGTCAGATTTTTGCCTCTTAGTTGAATCACAACCAACTCACCATCACCCAAAAATTATAAATCCTTCATAGCTCTCTTCTAATCCCACTCAAGGACATGAATAAGGGATTCATATTCTACCACATTACAAGTATAACCAAATTTAAATTTCAAAGTAGAGTAATACATTTCCTTGGATGGAGAGACTAGTATTACTCCATTACATGATCTAACCTTCTTTATCCATAAAAAAATAGCTACCATAAACCATCCATACTCTCATTGGGCTTCATCAAATTTGGCATTAAATAGCCTTATTCATGAAGGAAATCCACTCCAAGAACAGATTCCTATATGAATTTGTAAGTATCATCTTCATAGTGTTCAACTCCCCATTCGTCTAAATACAAATCAAAAACTCCTTCAAGAGAAGAATTTGGGGATTGATGCATGTGAAGTTCATCCTCATAGAGAGTATCATAATTAACATTTGTTAATTTAGGCATGTAAGGATTTAAATGATTGTGATGAATAGGTTATGATTCAATCTTCACCTTGGTACCATCTTTTTTTCTAAAAACCATATATGACCAATTGGCTACCAAGTATCCACATATCTCAGTTGTAAACTCTTTTAACAAATAAAGAGCAAAGTATGGAGGTAAATATACAAAAACCACATCATGAGGGATGGAAAAAAATGGATAAGAATGTGAAATAAAATTCAAATCCTTTACTACTCCCAAGGTCTTTGGTGATCCATCCAATTGTAGAACTCTGTTACCATTTGTTCATACTTAAGGCCTAGATTATCTACTATTAACTTAGGAATAATTAAATTACTAGCCACATTATCTATGATACAATTTTGAACTAAACAATCACCAATGATCAAGGATAGATAAAAAATAGTAATCTTATCATTTTTCTTCACTTGTCCATCAATGGGTTGAGTTCTATTTATCAAAACAACATTTTAAGTCCTAAATTGTCTAACTTGTTTTTGAAGGATATCCTTTTATCCCAATATTTATAATGAATCCCAAAATGAAATATTCACGTGTAACTTCTTAATTTGATCCAAAAAATAGATAGAATTATTTTTCATCTTTAATTGCTCTTTGGAAGCACTAGTACCTTGTGGTGTAGTGTGTAAAGATGGATGTGTAGGAGTTGGCCTTATATTCTAACATTTTTTGTTTTATTACACCATAGGATTTGAGTTAGAATAAACTAATATTTGAGGTGATTTATGATTCAAATAGGTCCTTGAGTTTCCCCTTGTGTCTCTTCAATATCCCTCTTCTCAGATATGGTGTTAGAAGACACACTACCATTCACATTATTTGAAATTCCCAAATGATTCAAGGTATAAAATTCCCCATATAAGTGATTAATAAGAGTAGAATTAGATTATACTTGTCTATTTTACATTAAATTTTGAATTGGCACCTCAAAATTAGAAACATGAGGTGTTTGAGTACTTTGCATTGTCATGGCTTGATTAGGCATTTTATTGGCATATGAAACTTGGCCTTGATTTTGTTCATAGGAAGGATAGGATGGTTATTATTGAACAAAGTTATTTTGAGTGGGAAAAAGAGATTTATAATATTATGGGTCATTCATATTGAAATATTGGTAAGGTCTAGCTTGAGTTATTTCACCTTGTCCATGAGTATTACCTTGAAAATGAGGCCTACTTGATTGTCCAAGCCAATTTTAGGATTGATAAGGCCTATAATTTTGATCTTTTTATCTTTTGAGAGTAACCAATTAATTGGTAACACTTTGAAGAAAACTCTTTACTTCATGAATCTCATTAGTAGGAGCAAGGGTAGACTTATCTTAACTATTCGGAAAAGGATCTAAGGTAGGTAATACAACTTGACTAAGAGGCTATACATTAGGGAACAATGGCATTGCTAGTCTAGGAGAAATATTCCCTACTTGAAAAAGACAATTCTTAGTATTAATAACTATCTCATAAGTATCAGGTATTGTATTCCCACCTATGGATTGGATCATCATGGATATATCTCTATTCAATGATTTTAGGTAATACAAGAAGGCATAATTTGGAGTAGGTCTCATAAATTATCAAATCCTATCCCATTTCTTTTGAAATTTAGAGTTAAAATATTGTGTGAAATCTTGTGGATCCCTCTTGATAGTAGTCAATTTCTCAACTAGTGATAGATAATAACTCTTCTCTCAAAACCTCTTAGATAATATATTCGCTAGTTCATCCCATGAAGCAATGGAAGCATGAGGTAGAGTTTCATACCAGTATAAAGCTTTCCATTTGAAGGACAATGCTAATATCCTAATAAACACAATCTCTTGAGAGATATTATGGATGTTATATAAGTTTGACATGTTTCTAATATGTTTAATGGGAGTAGTAGGACCTTCTCCACTAAAATATTAAACACCCTTAAGGGTTACTCCAATAATTTGGTCATATTATGCAAGATTAAAAGGAGATGATCTGATGAAGGCCACAAAAGAAAGGTTTATAGCCATATTGAAATGTGCATTATGTGTATTAACAGTTGAACATTGGAGAAACTTGGAATTTTTAAACACAAACTCTCTTGAATAAGGATGAGTATTCTAAAATTAGAATATTTTGATAGAATATAAAGGCAATTGCATAAAATCAAAATGTATACCTTTAGAAATAGACTTAGTGTTGACCTCTGTCATGGAAATTAAGGATTGATAAAAAACTAAATAGTTTTAAAATTAGTGGAGTCACCACGTACTAAATGGAGATGTTCTTATGACTAAAAATATGTTAAGACTAACACCAATCTTGGACAATATTCTAGGAGTTAGAGTCTAACTAGGTATGTAAAAAACTATTGTCACTTATATTTACAACCCTTGAGGAAATATCTTATATATCCTCATTTAAGTTTAATAATTGAAACATCTCACTTATTTTGGGTAATCAATTTGATGAGATGAATCTCTAGAAGGGATAGTTCCCTTGATGCATTATTTGAAACACTCTTTCACTTATCAACTTTGGATGAAAAGGGATAAGAAGAAAAAAAAAGAAAGCTAAAATTTGATGCACCAATATTTAATTTCCTCCTATTTACTAGACTTATACTACCTAGATGAAATCAAAGCTTCTCTCACATAAAACTCACAACTCAAGACAAATTGTTACATCAATGTTTCATATGCTAGGTTCAAGAGGTATATTGATGTTTAGGATGGATAATGAATGATCTTTTGGAGGATATAGTCATAGAACACTTATTAAAATCTCATACACTAAGAGAAAACACTAATAAAGACCTGTAACAATTACTCTTTTACATACTTGGTGGATAATGAAAGACAACATGCTAGAAAAGACCATCTTTTACTAAACAAGATCAACAAGATTTGGAACCAAACTAAATTATAAAGCATGTAAGTAGGAAAAATCACTTATTTATTTATTCAAGAATCATTAAAATATAAAATTGGCTATGGCTTCACCATTAACTAATTGAGGCTACTTAAAAATGCTAAAAAAGTCACTACTTATAGTATTTTAGAGAGGGGCAAGACAAGGGAAGTCTAAAGGTCACTTGGATAGTTTTCAAGATGAGAAAATAGATTTAATATTCATGATAAAGATATTTAAAATGTACCATGTAATTTTAATGATAAAAGTGTCCAAAAAAGGCATGAAACTCTTGGAAAGTGGCATGAAATTCCTTATTTTGGCTCAAAAATTTGTCTTATTAATTTAGCCCTACTTGAATGTCCCACAAGTGACTAGGTATATGTATTATAATTGGAATGAGAGGGAAGGATTTTATAAATTCCTTTTTATGAATTATTTTTAGTCTTAGTCATCTATAAAATTTTGGCTATGAGCCATCACCATCTGCAATCTAAAAAAACTTTTCTTCTACACACCTTTCACACTTGGCTTCCAAAAAACATCAATTTTTCATGAAAATTAATACAACAGAATATATGACACTTTTAAAGACCATCCATGACCTTATATGCATCAATAAAACCTTAAAAAGACATCCATTTAAGTTTTCACACTTCCCACATCATGTTCACTATGTCAGTTTAAACTAGCTGAGATGAGAGCTATTGTTTGAATAGTTAGGAGATTTCTAAAGGCATGAAATTACCATAGTGAGTTATAAAAATTATTTATCTTTATCCCAAACTTTATTTCAACTCTTGAATGTTCCTATGACCTACACAATTCATAAAACTATCAAAGAAATCCATTATGTCCCATGTTTATATAGGTAGGGTATCACAAAAATTAATGAGGAGGATCCTTAAATATTATTATACAACCTAAAATAACTTTCATGGTTATTTTATCCCAATTTTATAGCTATCTTAACTTGTTTTCTCCATTGGGTCTCTTCTAAGATTTTATTAGGGTTTTAGGTCCCTTTTTTTCTTAAGATTTGTTCATAAATCCTTGATGTTGGATCGACCAAAAAAAATCCACAAACATTATTTAAAGGGCCCCTAATAACCCCTCAAAATTCCTTCACCTCCATGCAAATCTTTAGAGAAGATATGAGCATTCAAAACTAGCCTATCAAGATTATTTTCATAATTCCTACATATTTGGATTATCTCTAAGCTAAAATTAGATTTCATATGGATTTATCTATATACTAAAATATCATACATATATAAATACATCTCATAAACATGTTACAAATATATATAACACTCACTAAGAGCTAAAAGTTAAGTTGGACCCCCAATTGGCTCTAGTTCACTTCACAACCTACTGGGCTTAGCATGTACCATACTAGTTTTGTATATTTAGACTAATATATAGTTTTTGGACTGGTGTATAATGATGTTTAATACTTCATTAAATCTCAAGAATTCATTACGCACTCTTTTTTATTTCTTCCTCTCATTCACCAACTAGTCCTAATTGGAGCTTGTCTAGTTGGACTTTGTGCAAGAGTGTTTTGATCATTTTGAGAGGTTTCAGATTTAATTAGTGATTAATATCACCTATTTAAATTTATTAAAACTCAAAATATGTTTATTTAGGTTCTTAAATATTTCTATTTTGTTTCTCACCCTCCTTGTCTTTATTTGCTTGTATTGCCAAAACCCTAATTTTTCTAGGCTGACTGACCTCTAAGACAAAATAGTGAGATATATCCCTCCAATTCAACGAAAAGTGAATAATTTATGATTTTTATTAGGTCATAATGAATTTTTTTACCAAAGTGATAATCTATATTCATATATTTAAGCACCTAACCAACTCAATTTCTCTAAAAAGGCCTCCAAAAGGACTGTTGCATTTTTCACTTCTACCTAAGAATGACCTATCAAAGCTTAAAAACAATGATCTTAAGTTTCTAAAAAAATTTAGACACCTTCAATTAATGATCAATAATCTGGGCCTTCAATAAAAAACACTCTTCTCCCTTAGACTCTTCATCCTTACCCATTAAACGACATGGGTCTCCTAGTACAACTGTACAGATTGCTACCTTTACGCTAATAAGAAGAATAGATGGTCAAATTTAAAGGAGTATTTTATCTTTTAAAAACACTTTATTAATAAATAATGAAACATTTAAATTTTTATAAAACTCTCCCCCTCTTTCTAAGCATATTCACCTCTTTACCTTTATCAAGACTAGACACTCAGCTATAGGTGCATATAGAGCCTTAAGAGGTCTATGTAGGCTTATTTCACATTGTCAATGGATTATGAAGGTCATAATGATAATAATGGATGTTTTAATATGTTAATTTAATCATTTAAACTTTAATTTTATCCTTCATATGCACTTTGAGTTCACCAAACTAAGTTCTCCCTATCTTGCCTATGAAACCCTACCCTTTTTTAATTTTTGTAGGTGCATATGGGATGTAAATGAGATTTGGTTATGGTGTGTAAAGTCACCCATTGAATCCTTGAGGTAAAAAATTATATTATCATACCTAAATTTATCTTGTATTCCATAAAATAACACCAAGATACCCTATTCAGGTCACTGTATCCATACTCAACTTTAGGTACTAATTTTCTTGTAGAAGGATGCCTATAGGTGTCGATAGAGCTTGAAATATCATAATGATGATATTCATGTTATTATATACATAATTTAATCATTATGATTCTGCCAAACATGATAATATCTTTTTTTTAACCTTAGGATGTCGAAGTCATTCAAACCTTAAATCCTATAGATGTTAATGCAAGGTTTTAGTGTTTTTCAAGGCAACTTTGAGGCCCTCAAGTTATACCTTCTACTAAATTTATAATCTCCATATTTCACATAGATCATCTCTATTCTAGGAGATAAAAGTTATACATATTTATATTTTTAAAAATCTTTACAACCTTGTTATATGATATTCATAACATGCCCCCGGACCTTTATTTTCACTTTTTTGGAAAACCCTCCCTGAACTCAATTTTGTCTTCTTCCAAAATGTTTATCCTCCCATTTTTCATTTTAACACCTTATATAGGTATTAAATGGTGAAATTACATTATATAAACCAAAAAAGGTTTTTTTACATGTCTCTAATTCTCCATACAAAGATCTCCAAAGCTTTGTGGTACCACCTATAGGTGGTCATTCTTACACATAAGAAGTAAGCATGAAATTTTGGGTAGTATGTAATATGCATAGGTTTATAAAAAATTCTATGAATTCATCAATTTTTCTAATTCACACTCAAAAATTTATAGATTGAAAAACATATCAAGCTTTCCACCTCTCAATATGAAATCAGCAAAGAGCCTATTATAGGTGTGTATGGGTTGTATGTAGGTAATGAGCATGGAATGGAGTAGGATATGTTTATTAATGGCCAAATGAAAACCTAAAACTCATTATAAATCCTTAAAATTCATAATTTTAATTTAGGAGATTCTAAAACCATATTCATAACATTTATGCCAATGCGAAAACCTCTTGAAAACATCTAGAATAGAGCAGAAAAGGGTGTTTAATGACTGGTTGGTATGGTGAATGAGCTTATAACTATACTTTCACTTCCACAATCATCTAGATGAAAAATACTCATCTCCTAATGACTTGAATCCATTTCATGAACAAGATAAACAAGCTCCATACATGTGACTACAAGTTGGATTGAGTGAAGATTTGATTATGATGAATGCCAATATTGAAAGTTTCCCAAAGCATGATATGGAAAAACCCAACATGGAAGGAGGTGATTATATTGATTTAAGACCTATGGAATACAATATCATATTCACATGAGATCTCTATATGAGATGAAAATTTTACAACAAGGAATAAATTGATGGAAGCACAACAATGGTGATACCTTCCTAAAACATGAGACAAATTTATCACCAAAACACCATGAAACATGAAAATAAACATAGAGATCATCTAAGAATAGATCTAACATATTTTAGAGTCAACATCACGAATTGGTTTATACAGACTTGTCCAAAATGGAGTAAATCCTAAATGGTGTAAGAAACAATGAGCAAAAAATATTGTCAACATGTTAGAGATGGTTCATAAAGCATGGTTGACCAATAATTTCAATATTGTTACGTAAGTGGATGTATCTTAGTGTACTACCACCTCTAAAAAACATTTGACCTAAATCATCTTCAGCTATGTTTACTAAGCACAAACCTACTAGCCACTTTTGTGTGTCTAGATAGGTAAAGAAGGAGCATAATGGTTTTAGTTTAAAAATGGAACTTCTAGAGAATGTCAAGCATGTAAATGAACCCGATGAAGATGAAGAGATATTATACAACCTATTACCATTTATCACCCTCCCTTATGGGTTGTATAAGTGCCAAACACTAGTTTTGTAGTGGATTATCTGATCTCTAATTAAATAACCTACAATATTATTTTAAATAGAAAATAGGACACATGGACACCTTTGGAACCATGCCACTTGCATTTATGACCCATAAAATCCCACCAAATGACCAAAATCACAAATAAAGTTATTATACCCTAACTAAGGCTAAAAATTTTCATTAAATAACATCAAATGGATTAAGACATACCCTATGACAAATTATTTTACCCCAAAAAAATATAACCAAGTTTTTTACCTATAGGAGTCCAAATTTGACCTTGAAGTCAATTTCGCTCAACAAGTACATTGTTTCTTCAGCCATGAAGAGAACCTCATTTAAATCAAGACCATTAATTTCATGATTACTCTTTGAATAACTCCTTTCACTATAATTAGATGAGTTGCAGTCTTCCTTGGTATAAAGACTCCTTTTGTTTTTGAATAACCTTTTTCTTGTTTTCATATATTTTAAAGTTTTTATTGTTATTATCATGTTTATAAGACTTTTAATCATCATCATGATATTCATTATGTTATACATCATCCTTTTTCTTATGTTTGTGAGGAAATTTGTTGGCAAAGTGTCCAACCTCTCCACAATTCAAAATTTAAAAGGTAGCTTGCCTTCATATTTTCCAAAACCTATCTTCAATTTTGTTGCAAACATAACTATTAACTCATCATAATCAATATCAGATTAGTTATTATTTATGACTTTATTACCTTGTGAATTTTTTTATTTTAGAGTATTTTCTAAATTGAATGCAACTTCCTTCTTTATAGGGCTTCCTTCATTTGTCCTCATCTCATAGGTTGTTAGGGTTACATGAAGTCCATCTATCTCAAGTTTGTCTAAATCTTACATTTTTTCAATACAATATACCTTGGAATCATATTTTTAAGTTATAGACATTAAAACCTTTTGAAAAATAGTAGTCTCTTTCAATTCTTCTCCTAGACCTCTTATTATGTTGACCACCTCATCAACCCTCAATAAGTAGGCTACAATAGTCTCATATTCAATCATTTTTAGAATTCTAAATTGTCTTATATGAGTTTTAAATTTAGAATTATTTTACTTTAGAATATCCCTCATGAACAGTTATAAACTTATCCCACTTTTCTTTGGTAGATATATAGTGCATAACCTTCACAATTTTTGCTTCAAATAGACCACACATAATGTCATTCATTACTTTTGAGTTATTGTCAGTAACCTTCTTACCTACTACATCCATAGTAAGAATAGGGGGTCTATTATACCCATACAAGGCTTATTTACAAAAAAATTGACCTTGAGAAATCATATATATCCACATCTTCATACTCTAGATATCATAATTAAATCCATTAAACAATGTAACTTTGCTTGTAGAGAAACCACCCTATGCTTGAATAGACATCTTAGCTTGTTTATAATTTCATTTAGGTTGAAATACATTGTATAAATGACCTAATATGATACAAAATATTTTAATTATATATTGAGATTGGGGGGGGGACCCATTTCTTAACAATATCTATTGAATTTCATGAAGAATTCATTTATATAAAAGATCAATGCATACACAAAGAAACTATACAAGCATCTCATGAGAGAACACAAAAGATATGTAGGAAAAAATATCGGGGAGTAAAAGCCAATGAACCATGCACATTAAATGTATTCCTATAATGTCAATATCCAATGTTTAGTTAAGCACCTACTTCACAAGGAGCTCCAAACCCTATCTAGATAAGCACCAACTTAACTAGTCTTATGCAAGCTCTATCTTAAAAGGAGGTTTTAAAACCTTAGGTATCTTAGAAAAAAAAAGTTAAATCTGAAATATTATCACCTTATAACACCTATTTAGAGCTAAACTATAGATGACAACCTTCTTTTTCACTCATTACCCTTCAATCTCACTCAAACAACCTCTTATGCCTTCTCACTCAAATAACCCTCCCTTTCATAGAATTAGGTCAAGTGACCTTGCTCAACACCTATATAAAAATATTTATGTACTCATGTAATGTTTTTATAAGGTTATTTATTATATTTAATCTCTTAACCTTTTCTTAAAAACAACATTTCCTTCACTTAATAACTCAATCTCTGAACTAGTCAATTTAGGCCTATTAAGCCTTTTTAAGTACTTGACCCTTGCTCTCACCCATCTTAGTTGGGAATGAAAATTTACATAAAATAAATAAATTTTTAATATATCACCATAAACTTTCAAAATTTGAAGCAAAAATTTCATAAGTTTTTTCATAGTCCATAATGACCAAATCCACAATTAGGCCTAATGGAGACCTAATGGAATTAGGTCTGTCCTATCCACATGTTACCATTATGACCTTTATGAAAACTTATTATCTTAAAAAATGGATGAAAATTTTAATAAATTCCTTATATATACCCATTATAAGTTTACCTTATATCCCCAACTTCATTTGTCACATTTCATACCTTGAACCCACTTATTAGGCCTACTCACGTTTTAGGCCTTCTCACTACAAAAAATCTTGATTGTAAATTTGACCCAAATACACAAATTTACCACATAAAAATTTCATAATATAAATATTATATTAAATTCTTCTAAAAAATTCCCAAAATTATTTGGTCTCCATCACATAGGCCAAAAGGCCTTAAGAACATTCCTATAGATAACTTACTTAGGAACACCAAACATTGTCAATACACAATCAAAATAATTTGAATCTCAGTTTTGAATAGTGAATTAAAATTAAAAAATTAATGAAAATTATACCATTAGTCATTTATAACTCATTTAATGTATTTTTATCATTCATCTTAGTGAAAAATGACTTAGGAACATATTTTTCACACATTCACAGAAAGTTGCCTGTAGGGTCAAAAACACAATCAAGAAAATAAACTTATAAATAATATATGGTAACATTTATGTGATATTATAATGTATTTTATGAAAATTTATAATCCTTATATAATATATATAAATATATATTGTATGGTAATATATCAATATTGGTCTTACACACTAATCTCACTATGCCACTCTTCATAGACTTCATTGTTCTAGACAAACCAGTTTGATGACAAATTTTTGCACATGTGTAGACATCATCAAAACTTATATACCAATGGGATAGGATGAATATTTAGTTAATAATGACCCAATACCTTAGGATTCATCCCTTTTCTTTTGTAACCAATCCCTAATCACATCCTCATTCTCACCTAGTTTTATCACTATTCTGCTCAATAGGCTAGTTTAGCGATATGCTAACATCCATGATCAGTTCTGCACATTTTTACCACTCAAATACAAAACCAATGATAATAAATTATACATACATACATACGTACATACATACATACATACATATATATATATATATATGTATATATATATATGTATATATATATATATATGTATATATATATGTATATATATATATATATGTATATATATATATGTGTGTTCCCAAAATATCATGAAGTGATCAAGATCTCATGTAAATGTTGTGTGCCAATGATCATGAGAAACTTCTTCTTGGGTCTACAACACCCTTTTCTATGTGCATAATCAACCTTAGCACCAAATTTATTTATTTATCATTTAGTTATTGAATTAAAACCTAGTAAAAATGATTATAAAAATACCTCACACCAATTTAAATTCTCTAGATATATCTTCCATCTTTGTAAAATAACCTGACCCCTACTTAGGCCATTATAGGTCACTTTATACATTATGCCTCACACTGCCAAACATACTTTGAGTATGATAATGCCTCAAAACCTATCTAAATCATGTTATAAAACATCATATCATGATATTAAACTATCTACCTTACTAAAATAAGTCATATATAGCCTATCTCACTAAGGGACCAAGCATATACTTCTCACTAGTTCTCTTCATACATGAGCTAAGATTCAAAACTTGACCTTTAACCTTATATAAATATTTTTGTAAAAATTTATCATGTTTAAGAAACTTATAAAAATTACTCATGCTTTTAATAACCCAAAACACTAAACTTTATCATCCATCATGCGTAAATCTTCTTCATAGAGTTAGATTAGGCTACTCAAGATACCTAGTGATCAAATTTTGGATATAAACAAGCTAGTTCAATTATGTCATTCTTTAAACATGATTTATTGAATAAAATTCCATTATTAATAGAATTTATTAGATCTGTCACATTAAAAATTTGTATGAAGACCTTATATGGTATGTAAGGACTTGTTGACCCATGTGTTTTCCCTATATCCTTCTAAGTACTTATATTTAAAGTAAGATGTTTCTCTTGTATCTTGATCTTGATCTTGATATGTCAACAAAAATAAAAAATATATACCAAGTTGACTTAAATTTTTATCTCAATATAGAAAAAAATCTTCTTAGTCACACACCACTCCACCAATCATGACATCAACTCTGTATTTTGTCATGAAGGAAAATCAACTTGAATTTGAGATCATTGACAACATTAATGATTTAATACCAACACTAGGAGCATAAATCAATAACCAATATTATCAATCTTATAAATATATGCTCCACTAGTATTATTGCATCCAAAAAATTTACTAATTGAAAAGGGAAGTATTTAGTTAATGTTTTGTACATGGTGAAGTAATCTAAAAATATTGTTAGTATTTTAGGGTCCCAATCATTAATGGTTATATTACGTACATTTGTTAATACCTTATTCAATAATTTTTTAAATTCCTCAAAAGTCCCAATTATTTTATATGGTATGAGGTAGTCCTATTATATTGGATCATCAAGTGTTTGAGTAATTATAAAATTGTATTATTGACAGAGTGCTTGGATTAATTTCTTATTATACGTAGTGGATATACAAAACTTGTAACTATGTTTTCATATGTAAACCTTTTAGTGGTTTTTCAATGAAATCATTCATAGGTATCATTTCAACCCATATTTTAAAATATTATTTTATATTATTATGAAATTTGGTATTTACTTTTCCACATTGTAGGTTTGGCAGGACCAATGAAATCAATTATGATCTTTTTAATGGATACAGTGCTACTATTGAGAGGGAATTTTATCTCTTACATTGAGTTTTAACACTCTTTTTCATATGTAATGTTTTATATCATATTTATGTGCATATTTAAAAAAAAAATCCCACTATAGGAATATTAACGTTATCTTACCATTAATTTATAATAAGTTGTTTCCTCCTAATCCATCACAAGCTTATCTTATAGTGTTATCTCATTCATGTAGTAATGCTACTATTCAAAACATGTTAACTATTCCATTTTTTTTATAGTGATCCCCTAATTGATGTAAAATGGAAAACCTAGATATGAAATAACCCCCAAAAAAATTAAGTTGCACTTCTTTTAGAGTTCTCAATGAAAATAGTGAATCAAGTTTACTACATGTAACTTAGATTTGTGTGTCCTACCACAATCCCCATAAACAAAGTTATGTACATGAAACCCTTAGTAAAGTTAATTACCCATATAATATTATATAGGGAATATTATTACACTAGGGAATCTACATGTTTTTATGGGCATATTGATATGCAAATCATAGATAAGCTTTGAAATGTATGGAGGCAAACATCTTCCCAATAGGAACACCTAGGTGTCCTTATCCTATCTAAGAGACTCACATCTACATATTTTTGGGTATAATATTGAGTAGATTATATACCCCTTATAATGTTAGGTAATTATCATGCTAATATAATTTCATTTATTTAGGTTCATAATCAAGAAAACCCATTATTCTAACTAACTCAGTCAATGGCATACCTTTGAACAAGTTAAGAATTTTATAAATACACCTATAACTCCATGAAATTTAAATATGAATGTTTATTTAATAATTTATGTGTAAATGAAGTGCCCATTGTATTGTTCTCCCTATTTAGATCATTATACCATGACCTATAATTCTAGGAATCATCATACTACATGTCTTCATTATACACATAAAAATATTATATTGAAATAAAATTAAAAGTTTATAATCTTTCTCAAGGTCATAAGTGAATATTATTTTTTTGATTATAGTTGTTACTTATTCTTATGGGACCATCCCATAATTATCCACCTAACATTTATATCTCTCAAATGTTAATTACTTGTCAATTAGTCATAGTCGTAATAATCATAAATGTATGATACTTAGTTTATATTATCTATAAATTTGTTGTGTTTTACCTTAGATTCTATGGTTTGTTCCTCTAGGATTATCAAGCTAATTAACAATTATAAATTATGACACTATGAACATGTTTCATAATGTTCAATTTATGACTTTATCAGTCGCATTAAACTATGAGGCCAAAGTATGATTTTAGCTTTCAGAAGCTGATAATTTAGTTTATGATACTCATATAAAATAATTGGAATATTATAATACTATAAAAATTAAATAGTTAAATTTACATGAAGTAATAACATCTACTCAATAAAAATAAAAAATAGGTTGAAGATATTATAATGACATCCTAATGCCAATCTGAAATTCTACATTGTTCATCACTTTATAATAATTAATAACAATAGTAATAAAATGACTTCCAACATTTAAATATGATTCACTTCTTATATAGAAATCTCAAGAACCTCATTTTAACATATAGAATGGATTATTCAAATTTGTATGATTTCAATGTATCATTACATCCATTAATTTGATTAAGAGAATACAATACAAAATAATCTAACATAAAATACACTTGAACCAATTCAATCTTTAGACCAAATAATAATTCTCAATTCATTGAACTTAGATGAAATATATTCAATAAGTGGAATAATAATTTTGTTTCTCATAAGGCTTTAAAATCTTGGAGTGATGAATTTTACAATAGAC
Organism: Torreya grandis; assembly: GCA_037957365.1. Taxonomy (NCBI): domain Eukaryota; kingdom Viridiplantae; phylum Streptophyta; class Pinopsida; order Cupressales; family Taxaceae; genus Torreya; species Torreya grandis. The sequence goes on from JARHVA010002327.1 coordinate 1,601,074, forward strand.
AACAACATGTGGAACTCTAATTGCCTTACCTCATGGTGATAAAGACTATTTTAAAACTTATCATTATGGTTTTATCATTCCAAAAGAATTCAATAACATTAAATTTTTAAAAAAATCTTAACATGACATAAAATGAATTTAACTGCTGGAAACTACTCTCATACACTGTGCCTTTTTAGAACATAAAAAGAACTCATAATTTATGTTTTAGAAGTGTTGGTATAGCAGTATAAAATATACTAATTCTTATGTATAACAAATTAAATTTAGTATGCAAGTGCAACCATTATAAGTTCAATATTTACAACTAAAGATTTAACAATATCTCAATTCTATATAAAAATCCATGAGCAATAAAATCAAATTGTTAACTTATAATTACAAGTTACTAATCTACCCATGAACTATTAAAATTATAACAAATACATTCATATGAATGTAAAAATTAACTCAATGGTAGATATTTAACCCTTCCCTCTACATGGAGTTATACAAACTTATACTTGGTCTTCGTAATCTAAATCACTTAAATCAACAACATAAAAATTGCTTAAGAAATCAAATGAACAATAATATTAACTATCCATACTTCTATTTTATACATAAACCCAAGTATTATTTCACATTAAAAACATTATATAGTAATAATATCTGATACAAATATTAAAAAATACAATGAATCATCTTATAATTATCTGAACAACATAATTTATCTACATGATTCATATCAACCTGACCCATATTATAATCCCCCAAATTGGTGGCTCTTACCACCCCCAATCATTAGTTGGGAGGTAAAGTCCTATTTTTTGGTCTTTGGGACAAGAGTATTAGTAATAAGGGATAAGTTCATCACTAAGTTTGAAGCAATTTATCAAAAATCAACCATTCCTTAACTAAAATATGAAATTACAAACACCAACATGAATACAAAGATTGCCAACCTTTGTTTCTCCTTTGAGTTTCTATAGGTATCAAATACATATTTAGTTGAACCTAATCAACCTCCATCATAGGTTCCAAGTGTACCATAATTTAAACATATAAATCTATAACTTCAAGTGATACAAAATAATCAACTACAACCAATAATGAATAATAAATATTCACATAAAGAATGCATTTGAAAATAGATAACCACAACACCAAGTATTTAGCTGTCTTGTCCATATTCCAATCAGTCAAGTATAGTCATTTCATCATCCCAAATAGGTGATGAAATCTTTATATTAGATCTTTAAATGACTAGGTCAATATTTTGAAAAAGTATTTTTATAAAATAATAACATCAATTATAATCACAAAGGTTTTAATAGTATTATATTAAATCCTATTTTTTCTTTTAAAATCATAAAAATTAGGTAGTGTTTCTATACCATAATGCAAATTATCCATACCCAAAAATGTCACTCACCCTAGCCACTTCTATAGAAAAGAAAATGAAAACCCCAAAATTTCTTACAACTGATGAATAAAACCCAACACAAAAGAATTTTTTATTCAAGAAAATAATCTCAAATCACCATTTTAATTGGTTTCTTCAATAGGTAAAAAAAGACACTTAAGTAAGGTGACCTCTACAATAGGTTTGAAATACATAAAACCCTCAAAATGGAAATCTAAAAATAAATAAATATTTACATACATAAGCCCTATAGCTAGGTAAATAGAGCCAAAAAAATATTTATTTGAGCATTTTAATAAGGACAAAAAACTAGAATTAAAGGAATATTTTAGGGGTTTTAGAAATTAATATTTCACTATAAAATTTTAGGAACCCATAATTCTAAATAACTGAGAATAAAACTAGAATAACCCATTTCTCAAAATAGATATTTATATCAATTTGAAACTAATTTAGAACCTTTGAAGGTTTTTAATGGAATTTTTTGACTTATTTATGAACATTCACACAATATTTTTATTATTTGAATATAAAAATGAAATCAAACATTCATTATTTTTCAAAAAATAAAGCATACATCACTTACTTGGTTTGATTCTATCATTGGAAGAGAAACATATTTAAAACTTGATTGATAGGAAAACTTATTTCTCTCCTAGTTCCATACCCAACCCCTTTTTTATTCATGTAATAAGCATGTAATTCTCCATCTTCCATTACTTTCTCTTGTCACCATCTCCATGCAAGGGTTTATCTCCTATCTCTAGTCTTCTCTAATATTTTCCTTCCATCTTCTCCCATGCCTTTCTTCAACTACCTCCTTTTAAAAAAATGTGTTATTAGCTACACCAATATTTCCTAAAATCACCAAATCTCAAATAATGAAATGATTAACGCTTAGGCTAAAATATTAAGGCCATAATGGCTTTTATTTGGTAGTCCAGTAAATTTCATTAGTAAAAAAATTAAATCCTTGATTTAAACTAATTTTAATGTCATGACAAGTTCATGACACCATCATGGGTAAAAATAGCTTTAACAAAAATATTAACCTCATCACCACCAAGACATTAAGGATATAAAACAAAATAAAATGTCCTTTATTTACACATATCAAACATTACCAGACTTATAAGTTTTTATAATCATCCAAGGAAAGATTATGGATTGGTAATAATTATAAGCTTATGTTACACAAACTAACACTTAATGGTCCTTCCTTTATTAGACATAGAAATATTATAGGAAAAATTAGACATAATCCAATGATGGCATATGAAAAAATAATATTAACGATTACATGCATCATAATATGAGATAATAATACAAAATCCATAAAAAAACATAAAGCAAAAAAATAAGATAACACACCATTAAATCAAATGAATGACAAGTGGTTAAGCATAATATGATAAAATAATTTAGGTATACAAGAACTCATAACAATATAAAGGTTGAACAAAAGATGATAAAAGTGACAAAACAACATAATCGACAAAATGTTACTTAGTGACTAATGACTCATGCAAAATTTCCCTTTTAACTATGTTGGGGTTACTTGACTATTCATGTTGTTTATTATCCTCTTATCACTAGAGTCCACCACTAGAATAACGCATGTACCTATACAAACACCCATAAATAGGCATCAATAACACTTATAAAATATCATAATATAGTTAAATTGAATAACCTAAGTATAGAAACTAAAAATTGTAACCAAATCAACATATTCAAAAAATAAACTAAAGTTGTTATACTTAGTCAAATGTTAATAATAGCCAACTAAACATTATCTAAATCAGATTATGCCATCAATAGTGCAATAATGACAAAATAAAAACTCAAAAAGTATATCTATCAATGTAAAAACATGATGAAAACATATAGTAGTCTAAGAGTATAGGGTATATAGGCTAGATTATAACATCTTCCTCCCCTTAATGAGGAGTTATTGAAATGATAGATAAAAATAACCAAGAATAATGTTATTTAAACAGTCATGTATCCTCCCAAGTGACAATCTTGGTATTTAATGGGTCCCATTGTATCAGGACTTCTAGATTTTTCCATTTCTTAGTTTAATGTTGCCATGGCCTCAGATTTTCAGTAGGTTCAGTTGTATATTTTCATCTTCCTTAGCTTAGAAATGTTTCCAATCAAACACATGATATGGAGTACACACATATTTCATTAATAATCTAGTATTAAAGCAATCATTAATTCCTGATAGATAAGGAGGTAAAGCCAACCAGTAGGCAATAGGTCTAATTTGGTCCATAATGTTGAATGGGACAACAAAGTGTGGAACCAACATGAAAGGTTTCCCCAAACTAGATTAAAATATTATATTTTATTACACATATAAAAAACTTTTCACTAACAAAAAATTCATGACGCATCCTTTTTAGATCAGTGTAACTATTTTTCTTATTATAAGTAGCCTTCAATTTTTGGCATATTATGGTCATTTTCTCATCATATTATAGAAATGATTATGGGCCATCAATGGTCCAATTTTCTAATATGTCCCATCCAAGTGGCTTTCTACATTTTCTCTCATACTAGTCTTCAAAAGGAGTAATTCTAATTATAAAATGATAAGAGTTATTATAATAAAAATTCATTAAATGGAGATAATCCTCCCACTTGGTTTGTTGATGAATTACATACATGCATAACATGTCTTTGAATACCTAGTTCAATATTTTAGTTTAACCATCTATTCATAGGTGGTAATAAGAACTTAAATTTAACAAAGTGATAAAATATATGGTCAAAATTTTCCAGAGCCTTGACGTGAAAAACTTGTCTCTATTAGCGGTAATGACCTTTGGCATGCCATGAAACCAAATCACTTCTTTCACAAATAATTTTAAAAAAATAGTAGCTTAATCAATCAAATTCCAAATAATAAAGTGACAAACCTTGGTTTATTTGACAATTACCACTAATATAGTGTCATGTCGAATGTCATTTATAGGAACTCCTATAATAAAATGAAGTGAAACCACTACTAATTTGTCTCTTGGTATGTCATGTGGGTATAACAAACCTTGAGGATGGTAGTGTTCATCTTTTACATACTGACATTATAGATATCTCACCAAAAAGTTGTCAACATACTTCATCAGACTAGGCTAAAAATAGAGCATTTTCATCTCATGGGTCATTTTGGTGACCCATGGATGGGAAAATTGGGGTGATGTATGCACACATTACAATATAAAATTAAGTATTCCCCCTAATTCAAGTATATATTTTCTATTTTTATGATTTAAAAGGGAATAATTATCAACAAAAAAATAAGAAAAAAAATTGTCAACGACTCATCAGCCAATCCTACACTTACTTCTTAGTAGTAATTATCATCAATCTATTATCTTAAGACAACACTTTTGAAATTACTTTATAAAATAGATAAGGCAACAAGGTGTGTATGTGTTTCTACTCATTTTTACTTTTCACATTCAAAAGAAATAAGAAACTAAAAGATAATGGTTAGGGGTTAGATGATACCCGGATGAAGTTACGCACCGTATCTAGACGATTGAAGGAGCTCCTCTTTGGCCATGGAGGATGACACTTGTGGATAATAAAGTCTTAAATAAATAAAATGTTAGATAGATATATGGTGGACTGCCAATCAAAGCTCGGTCTTAGAAGTGCAAAAGACTTCCTTGAGGGATGACAGTCCACTAGTTGAGTGTTGCTAAAAAGAGAAAATGGTGAAAGACTAAACAAAAGAAATAGAGATAATGTGTACCTATATTCTACTATCGGTTTGTCATAGTCATCGATGTTAGTAGTTATGTCAGTGTTGGTTGGTAAATGTTGTCGATGTCAGTTAGTCTGCCAGCATCGGTAGGGGAAATGGTCGATGTCAGTCAGGGCAATGGCCTTGGATGGGTTTTGGATGGGTTTATGGGTGACAGAGGAGTCTAGGAGGTCTATAGGAGTTTAGAGGTCTGTGCAATATTATAGGGAAGTCAATAGAGTCTTAAGAGGGATAAGGGGTAGAGGATAGGTTTTTCAAAAGGAGCAAGGATATGGGGAAGGCCTCTCAGCCTCTCTAAGAAGAAAGTCAGGTCTGGTTGATGATATTTAGAAATGCTAAATAGAAGATAATTTATAATGCTTTCTAAATTACTAAAATGAAATAGAAGAATACTTAGCTCTTGCTTTCTGAAGAATCAGGGGTGTGAATGCTTGTTCCCGATGCGGCTGATGTAGAAGACTTCCTGTAATGTTTCAATCAGGTGTGGAGTGACTGATGTAGAGTTCCTATAGCATGTGATGCTTGGTGTGTGTCTGGGAGAGAGAGGGAGAGAGAGGTCAAATTTTGGGAGCAAGAGAATTAGCATTCAGTCCAAAATTTAGGGTCATAATTTGGTTTTAAGCAACTGACGTCGGTGATACCACCGGCGTTGGCCAACTGGTAACCAATGTCGGTGGCTAGAAGATGGGTGAAAAGGCTATTTTTAGCCTTTTTCCCATTCCTCCATCTACCAAGTTTAGCTTCCATTGGTGAATGGTCCAAAGTGCGGGTTTAATAGGCGCGAGGATTAGTGGGAGAGTTGAAATAGGTCTTAGGTCATTATGATTTGTCATAGGGTAATAAATGGGGGTATCCAAGGGCAAGGTGAGGTGTCATGGGTGATGTGTCAAGGGTGGTGTTATTAATTTAAAATAGGTAATTTATTTTAAATTAATAATTTTGTGGGTTAGAAATGTTTAAAAGTGGACCAAGGGGACCAGGGGGGTTGACCAAGGAGTAGACACAATTTTGGTGTCTACAGTATGTTTATTGAGTGCATCTTCCCTATAATTTTCCTTTCCCTTCACATAATATATTTTCATGTCAAAAACACTGACAAACTCTATTTATCTACGCTATCATCCATTCAAATCATCTTGTGAAAATAGGTGTTTTACACTATGGTGATCAGATTCATGTTGAAATGTTTGCCTAATAAAGTGTTTCCACTATTTTAATGCTTATACTATGGTAATAAGCTCCAAATCATGTGTGGGATAGTTATTTTTATCTTCCTTGATCTTTCAAGATTCATGGCCACCACTTTGCCCTCTTGGGTCAATATGTCATCTAATCCATCCTTAGAAATGTCAGCCCATAGCTCAAAATGACTATTTGAGTTAAGTATAATTAGAATAGGAATTTTTTATAACAAATCTTTTATATTTATTATACTCTCTTCACATTTAGGTGTCCATGAAAATTTTATATCCTTACACTATAAGGATGTAATGGGGTTGACTAGATGAGAGAAAATTTGTACAAAGTGTCGACAGTATCCAACCATGTCCATAAAACTATGCATGTTAGATGGATCATGCCAATATTGAATGGATTGAAAATTTAATTAATCCATATTAGTACCTTTCTTGGAGATCAAATGACCCAAGTAATGTATTTATTTTTGGTATAAGAAACATTTTGATAGCTTACAAAATAGTTTGTGTTATTTTAATCTTTGTAAAACAAAATTTAAATCTTGATTATGTTCAGCTTGATTCTTAGAGTAGATGAGAATTTCATCAAAGAAAAATAGTAAAAATTTGTCCAAGAAATCTATGAAAATGTTTTTTGTTGGATTCATGAATAGAATAGGTGCGTTTAGAGGCCAAAATTCAAAATGGTGAACTTGTAGTAGCCACACCGAGTTCATAAGGCTATTTTGTATATGTCTTACTCTTTTGTCCTTAACTGACCATAGTCAGATCTTAGATCTATTTTGGAAGATACTTTTGCATATTTTATTTGATCAAATAAATTAATGATCTTGGGTAGTAGGTAATGATTCTTAATTTCCACTTTGTTGAGCATACGATTGTCAATGCACAACCTTAAAGTGCCATCTTTATTTATCATGAAGAGTACTAGAGCACCCTAAAGTGTCACACTTGGTTGAATGTTTCCACTATGTAAGATTTATTGTAATTGAGATTTCAACTCTTACAGATCTACCACATTCATGCTATAATGATATTTTGATGCAGGGATAACCCTTGGCATAACCTCAATAAATAAGTCAAACTCCTATTTTGGTGAAAAACCAAGCAATCTTTTAGGAAAAATGCCCATGAATCCATGTAAAATAGGAAAATATGAACATGATTATTATTCTTCTATAAATTCCTTTAGTTGGATTTCACAGAATTTATATCCTTTCCATACAACCTTATTTAATTATAGGGCTAAAATTATTTTCTATGGTTTTAACCCATAAGGCCTTTAATTTCTACAAGTTTTCCATTTTAATCAATGCATTACATCAATTTTAGAAGTAATCAAGTGTTTCATGGTGTTGTTGTAGCCAATTCATGCTGAATGTGATATCATAAGACCCCAATGGTGTTGAAAATAAGTTCACCATATTTTTATAGGTTCCCTAATCAAGTTTAGTTTATTTTAATCATTCTTGGATAGGTACCATCTTGTCGATACCAAACTTGACCTCCCATCCTTCTCTTAGCTGCATATATTTTTGCTTGCATTTATTTAATAAACTATGTGAAATAAAGTTGTCTATTGTATTAGAGTTAGTTAAAATAGTTATAGAGTTACCATAAAGATTACCTCTTATCACTATTAGGGTAGCTTAAAATTCAGGTCTCTGATTATCTACTAATACATACACTCTATGATATACTATCTACCCCAATTTTAGTTTAGAGTAGATCTTATAGTAGATCTTATCACCATATTCCAAGAACACCACTACCATTTTTGTGGCCACTGAAAGAATGTTATCCCATATGGTTAGTTTTTTCCAAGACTTTTATTTTTATTACACCTTGTGGGAAAACTCTATATTAGATGCCAGCATCTTAGGATTAGTCATATTGATGTCATGTATCAATATTTATTTTATCCCTAACATAAATTTGGTTATTTTTATCTCTTTATCAGACATGTAGTCTACATGGTGTATCATATTTAATAACTTATTATAATATTCTAAGATATTCATATTATCTTGTTTGAGCAGCTAGATTTATTTTATTTTTTCTCCTTGAAGTTTTCAGCCAAGTACCTTTTTAGAATTAATTGTCAAAATTTTGTTTGGTAAGGATCATAGGTTGAAACCCCTCTAAGGCACAGATATGGTTCCACCATAGCAAAGGAGAACCATTTAACTAGTATATAGTAACCTTTACCTTTACATTGGATGGCATGTCATGTAGGTTAAAATATTTTTGTAGATTTATGAGCCATACATCAGCTATGTCCCTTTATTCTGCACTTAAAAATCTAGGTGGGGGAAGCTTGTTGAGCTCTTGAATGATTAGGTCTATTATTGTTTTTGATAATTCTTAGAGTGTTTTCTCCCTTGTCTAGATTCCAATAGAGGGACTTATTCTTTACGATCACCCTCAATATTGTTTAACATGTGCTCTTAATTTTCAATTTTTCATAGAATGACATTCAGAGAAAAAATAATTCCATTAAGTAATTATTCTTTCTTATCAGTTGGCTTACCCCCAACTACATTATAAGTTGGTGCTTCACTATTATTATTATTATCATTGTCATTGTTTGGGGATAGGTTCATTACTAATTTGGTTCAGGTTTTAGGTATCATGGCCTCTACCTCATCTTGAACCTCTAAACTAACCTCTACTTCTTAAGACCAACCTATCAATTCCTTGATCATTATTAACCAGATTTTTGCTAGCCCTACTCTTAACCATTTTCTAAAAACTCACTAAATAGTTTCTTAGGTAAAATTTATTAGAAATAAACTCTTATAAATATTATTTAGATCTATGTTTATAATTAGTAACTTACATAGGCTCTAAAACCTGATAAAATGCCCTAATTTTTTTTTAACATCCCTTCTTTTAGAGTTCATAGTGGAAATAGTGAATTGGGTTTAGTACATGTAACTTGGTTTTGTGTGTCTTACCACAATCAACATAACCAAATTTACGTACATACAACCCTTAGTCAAAGTAATTACCCTTATAATATTTTATGGTGAAGATTATTTCCCTAGGGAAGCTACATACATTTTGGGGCATACCAATATACAAAGAACAAAAATAATCTATGAATGTATGGAAGAAGAGACCTTCCCAATAAGAACACCTAGGTATCCTTATCCAATATAAATGACTCATATCTATATAATTTTGTATACAGGTCATGGTAGGTTATCCACCACTTCTAATGTTATAGAAGTATAATACTAAGAGTAATTAATTTCTTATTCATATAACATCTTTTTATATGTCAAGGTTCATAATGAAGAAAACACATTATTCTAACTAACTTAATTAATAGAGTACATCTGAATAATTTAAGTTGTTTAAAAAAACTAATAACTCCATGAAATTGTAATATAAATGTGTATTTAATAAGTTTCATATAAGTGAAAATCCTATTGTAGTATTATCCCTATTTATATCATTATACCATGATCTATAATTATGGGTATTATCTAGATTATTGCTAGCATTACTCTTAACCATTTCTTGAAAACTCACTAAATAGTTTTTTAGGTAGATTTTAATAGAAATAAACTCTTATAAATACTATTTAGATCTATGTTTAGAATTAGTAACTTAGCATAGGCTCTGATACATGATGAAATGGCACAAATTCTTTTTGAGTGTCCATTCTTTCAGAGTTCATAGTGGAAATAGTGAATTGGGTTTACTACATGTAACTTGGTTTTGTGTGTCTTACCACAATCCACATAACCAAATTTATGTCAATGAAACCCTTAGTCAAAGTAGTTAACCTTATAAGATTTTATGGGGAAGATTATTGGTCTAGGAAATCTATATACATTTTGGGGCATACTAATATATAAAGCACAAATATAAGCTCTAAAATGTATGGAAGAAGACACCTTCCCAATAGGAACACCTAGGTGTCCTTATCCTATCTAGGTGACTCACATATATATAAGTTTACATATAGGTCATGGTAGATTATCCACCACTTCTAATGTTATAGAAGTATAATACTAAGAGAAATTTATTTATTATTCATACAATATCTTTTTATATGTCAAGGTTCATAATGAAGAAAACACATTATTCTAAATAACTTAGTTAATAGGGTACATCTAAATAGTTTAAATTGTTTAAAAAAACACCTATAACTACATGAAATTATAATATAAATGTGTATTTAATAAGTTACATATAAGTGAAGAGCATATTTTAGTATTATCCCTATTTAGATCATTATATTGTGATCTATAATTATGGGTATTATCTAGATTGCTGCTAGCCCTACTCTTAATCATTTTTGAAAACTCACTAGATAGTTTTTTAGGTAGATTTTAATAGAAATAAACTCTTATAAATATTATTTATATCGATGTTTAGAATTAGTAACTTAGCATAGGCTTTGATACTTGATGAAATGACCCAAACAAAATTTGAGAGTCCATTCTTTCAGAATTCATTGTGGAAATAGTGAATTGGGTTTACTACATGTAACTTGGTTTTATTTGTCTTATCACAATGCACATAACTACATTTACGTACATGAAACCCTTAGTCAAAGTAATTACCCTTATAATAATTTATGGGGAAGATTATTTCCCTAGGGAATATACATACATTTTGGGGCATACCAATATACAAAGCATAAAGATTAGCTCTAAAATGTATGGAAGAAGACACCTTCCTAACAAGAACACCTAGGTGTCCTTATCCTATGTAAGTGACTCACATCTATATAAGTTTTCATATAGGTAATTGTAGATTATCCACCACTTCTAATGTTATAGAAGTATAATACTAAGAGAAATTTGTTTCTTATTCATACAACATCTTTCTATATGTCTAGGTTCATAATGAAGAAAACACATTATTCTAACTAACTTTATTAATGAAGTACGTATGAATAGTTTAAGTTATTTAAAAAAACACCTATAACTCCATGAAATATTAATATAAATTTGTATTTAATAAGTTCCATATAAGTGAATATCATATTGTACTATTATCCAAATTTAGATCATTATACCATGATCTATAATTATGGGTATTATCTAGATTGCTACTAGCCCTAATCTTAACCATTTTTTGAAAACTCACTAAATATTTTCTTAGGTAGATTTTAATAGAAATAAACTCTTATAAATATTTTTTAGATCTATGTTTAGAATTAGTAACTTAGCATAGGCTGTGATACCTAATGAAATGATCCGATTTTTTTTTGAGCATACCTTCATTCAGAGTTCATAGTAGAAATAGTAAATTGGGTTTACTACATGTAACTTGGTTTTATGTGTCTTATCACAATGCACATAACTAAATTTACGTACATGAAACCCTTAGTCAAAGTAATTACCCTTATAATAATTTATGGGGAAGATTATTTCCCTAGGGAATATACATACATTTTGGGGCATACCAATATACAAATCATAATTATTGGCTTAAAATGTATGGAAGAAGACACCTTCCTAATAGGAACACCTAGGTGTCCTTATCATATGTAAGCGACTCATATCTATATAAGTTTGCATATAGGTCATGGTAGATTATCCAACACTTCTAATGTTATAGAAGTATAATACTAAGAAAAATTCATTTCTTATTCATACAACATCTTTCTATATGTCTAGGTTCATAATGAAGAAAACACATTATTCTAACTAACTTTATTAATGAAGTATGTATGAATAATTTAAGTTATTTTTAAAAACACCTATAACTCCCTAAAATTTTAATATAAATTTGTATTTAATAAGTTCCATATAAGTGAAGATCATATTGTAGTATTATCCAAATTTAGATCATTATACCATGATCTATAATTATGGGTATTATCTAGATTGCTACTAGCCCTGATCTTAACCATTTTTTGAAAACTCACTATATATTTTCTTAGGTAGAGTTTAATAGAAATAAACTCTTATAAATATTATTTAGAGCTATGTTTAGCATTAGTAACTTAGCATAGGCTGTGATACCTAATGAAATGACCCAAATTTTTTTTATCATCCCTACTTTCAGAGTTCATAGTAGAAATAGTGAATTGGGTTTACTACATGTAACTTAGTTTTGTGTGTCTTACCACAATCCACATAACCAAATTTACATACATGGAACCTTAGTCAAAGTAATTACCCTTATAAGATTTTATGGGGAAGATTATTTCCCTAGGGAATCTACATACATTTTGGGGCATAACAATATACAAAATACAAAGATAAGCTCCGAAATGTATGGAAGAAGACACCTTCCCAATATGACCACCTAGGTGTCCTTATCCTATGTAAACGACTCACATCTATATAAGTTTTCATATAGGTCATGGTATATTATCCACCACTTATAATTTTATAAAAGTACAATACTAAGATAAATTTATTTCTTATTCATACATATTTTTAGATGTCAAGGTTCATAATGAAGAATACACATTATTCTAACTAACTTAATTAGTGAAGTACGTCTGAATAATTTAAGTTGTTTAAAAAAACACCTATAACTTCATGAAATTTTTAATATAAATGTGTATTTAATAAGTTCCATATAAGTGAAGAGCCTATTGTAGTATTATCCCTATTTAGATCATTAAACCATGATATATAATTATGGGTATTATCTGGATTGTTGTTAGCCCTACTCTGAACCATTTTCTAAAAACTCACTAAATAGTTTTTTAGGTAAATTTTAACAGAAATAAACTCTTATAAATATAATTTAGATCTATGTTTATAATTAGTAACTTAGCATAGGCTCTGATACCTAATGAAATGACCCAAATTTTTTTTGAGTGTCCCTTCTTTCAAATTTCATAGTGGAAATAGTGAAATGGGTTTACTACATGTAACTTGGTTTTGTGTGTCTTACCACAATCCACATAACCAAATTTACGTACGTGCAACCCTTGGTCAAATTAATTAGCCTTATAATATTTTATGGGGAAGATTATTACCCTAGGGAATCTACATACATTTCGAGGCATACCAATATACAAAGCACAAATATAAGCTATAAAATGTATGGAATAAGACACCTTCCCAATAATAACACCTAAGTGTCCTTATCCTATCAAAGTGACACATGTATATAAGTTTTCATATAGATCATGGTAGATTATCCACCACTTCTAATGTTATAGAAGTATAATACTAAGATAAATTAATTTCTTATTCATATAACATCTTTTTATATGTCAAGGTTCATAATGAAGAATAAACATTATTCTAACTAACTTAGTTAATGTAGTATGTCTAAATAATTTAAATTATTTAAAAAAAACCTATAACTTCATGGAATTGTAATATAAATGTGTATTTAATAAGTTCCATATAAGTGAAGAGCCTATTATGGTATTATCCCTATTTAGATCATTATACCATGATCTATAATTATGGGTATTATTGTACTACATGTATTCAATATAAACATACCAATATGCTACTGAAATCAAATTAAATTATTATAATATTTGTCAACTTCAGAAGTGAAAATTATGATTTTGATTATAGTTATTACTTATTCTTATTGGACCATTCCTTAATTATCCACCTAGACATTTATATCTCTCAATAGTTTATTCATTGTCAACTAGTCATAGCCATAAGAATAATAAAAGTATATTATTTAGTTTATATGATTTATAATTTTTTTGTGTTTTGCCTTATCTTATATGGTTCATTCCTTTAGGAGCATTGATTTAATTAATTAATGTTTCATCACGTACCATTTATGACTCTATGAGGATCATTACACTGTTAGGCCAAAACATGGTTTTAGCTTCCATGAGGTGATCATTTAACTTATCATACTAATCTAAAATTATTAGAGGATCCTTATACTATACAAATTGAATATTTAAATTTTTTTGAATTAATAACATCTACTAAATATAAGCACAAAATTGCTTGAGGATATAATGATATCCTAATGTCAATTTGAAATCTTAAATTGTTCATTGGTATCTATGAATTAAGAACAACAATAATAAAATTACTTATAACTTTTAAACATGATTCACTCCTTACATATAAATCTCAAGAACCTCCTTTATATATATATATATATATATATATATATATATATATATATATATACATTATATATATATATATATATATATATATATATATATATATATATATATTATATGGATTATTCAAATTTACATGATTTCAATGTATCATTACATCCTTTAATTGGACAAAAAGAATATAATCCAAAATAATTTAACCTAAAGGACACTTGAACTGATTTTATATTTAAACTAAATAATTATTCTCAAACCTTTTAGCTTAGATGAAATTTATTTAGTAAGTGGAATAATCAATTCGTTTCTCATAAGGCTTCAAAATCTTATAGTGATGAAGTTTAAAATAGACAACAACTTATGCAACTCAAATTCCCTTAACTATTAGTGATAAGGACTATTTGTAAACTTATTTATATGGTTTTAGTGATCCAAAATAGTTCAATAATATCAAATTATCAAAAAATTATTAACATGCCATAAAATGAATCTAATTATTGGAAACTACTCTCATACATAGTGCCATTTTATAACTTAAAAGAAGTTTATAATTTATGTTGTAAAAGTCTTGGTACAATAGTATAAAATATGCTAATTCTTATGTATAGAAACATGAATTTATTATTCAAGTTCAACCATTATATGTTATATTATTTTAACTTAACATGTAACAATAGCTTAGTTCTATATAAAAATCTATGAGCAATAAAATCAAAATTTTAGCTGATAATTACAAGTTACTAATCTACCCATGAACTATTATCATTACAACTAGATTCATATGAATGTAAACAATAACTCAATTGTATAAAATTAACCCTTCCCTTAGTTTATAGGTATACAACCTTCTACTTAATCTT
This sequence comes from Torreya grandis, assembly GCA_037957365.1. NCBI lineage: Eukaryota > Viridiplantae > Streptophyta > Pinopsida > Cupressales > Taxaceae > Torreya > Torreya grandis. Next base: position 1,616,345 of record JARHVA010002327.1, read on the forward strand.
ATCAATCTAAATCATTTAAATTAACAACGTAAAAGGTTCTTAAGTAATTAAATAAAAAATAATATTAATTAGCCCTGTATTTATTTTGTACATCAACCCTAGTATTATTTTGCATTCAAAATATGATATAACAATAATATATGATACAAGAATTAAACAATATAATAAATAATTTGATAACTAACTAAATAATATAATTTATCCACATGATCTATCCAAACCTAACCCATTCTATGAGCCCCCCCAGTTAGTGGCCCTTACCATCCCCAACCATGAAATGGGAGGTAGAATCTAGTTTTATGGTATTTAGGACAAGAGTATGAGAAATAAGGGATAAAATACATCACTAAGTTTTTAGTAATCTATCAAAGGATAACCATTCCATAAATAAAAGATCAAAGTACAAACACCTATAGGAATAAAAGGACTATCAACATTTATTTTTCCTTTGAAGGTTTATATATATCAACTACATATTTAGTTGAACCTAGTCAACCTTCATCATAGGTTTTATGTGTACCATAGTTTCAACATATAAATCCATCATTTCAAGTGATATGAAATCATGTACTATAGATAATAATGAATAAAAATTATTTAAATAAATAATGCATTTAAAAATAGATAAACACAAAACCAAGCATTTAGGTGTCTTGTCCATTTGCCAATCAGTTAGCTATAGTAATTTCATCACCCTCAATAGGTTATTAAATCATTATATCTAACCTTTATATTAACCCTATTAATTTCATCAACCTCAATAGGTGATTAAATCATTATATGTAACCTTTATTTGGCTAGGTTAATCTTTAAAAAAAATTATTATTGTATAATAATAACATCAATCATAATCATAAGGGTTTTAATATTATAAAAATAAAACCCTTTTTAAACTCATAAAAACTAGGTAATTTTTATATTCTAAAATTTAAATTAACCATACCCAAAATTGGTGATCCAATGAGATAATAAAACACCAACACATGGTCAGCCCATCCACTTCTATAGGAAATAAAAATGGAAACATCAAATTATCTTACAGCTAATGAATAAAAGCCAACACAAAATAAAATCTTTATTCAAGAAAATAATTTTTAATTGTCATTCTAATTTTCTACTTCAATAGGTACCAAAATGAAAACCCAACCACTTAAGTAAGGTGGCTTCTTCAATACGGTCCAAATACCTAAAACCCCAAAATAGAAATGTAAAAGTAAATCAATATGCAAAAAATTAAATCTTACAGCCAAGTTAATGAAGCCAAAAAATATTTATTTGATCATTTTAATATGTCCATACAATTAGAATGAAATTAAAATTTTATGGGTTTTAGAAATGAATATTTCACTATAAATTTTTAAAAACCTGAAATTCCAAATAGTTGAGAGTCAAACTAGAATAACCCATTGTTAAAATAAAGATTTATGTCAATTTTAAACCAATTTATAACCATTACATGTTCATAAAAAAGTATTTTGAATTCCTTATGAATATACAAATAATCCTTTTATTATTTTCATATAAAAATGAAATCAAACATTCTTGATTTTTCTATAAAGAAAGTATACATCGCTTACTTGGTTCTTTACTATCACAGGAGGAAAAAAATATTCAAAACTTTTTAAATTTCCAACAAAACTTGTTCTCTCTTAGTTACATGACCAAATTCTTCTAGATCCACATCCTAAGTAGGCCATTCTCCCTCCTCCATTACATCCTCCTATCACCATTTCCATCCTAGGGTTTCTCTCTTCTCTCCCCAATATTCTCCAATCTTCTTCAAAATCTTATTCCACCTTCTCCCACACCTCTCTTCAACTACCTCCTTAGAAAAAAACTATTTTGGTATCTGAGCCAATCTTCCCCAAATGTACCAAAGATCAAAACTAAAACATTAGGTCATAATGTATTTTTTTTTGGGAGTCAAAACCCCATGAACCCTATCCAAATGTCATTATTAAAACATTCAAATTTTTGATTCAAACTAATTTTAATGGCATTAAAAGTTTGTGACCCAATCATCGGTTAAATACTTTAAACAAAAATATTAACCCCTTTGCCATGAAGACATTAAGGCAAGCTTGTGTTGTATAAGCTATCACTCAATGGTCCTACCTTTATTAAGCATGAAAACATTATGGGCACACATGGATATAATCCAATGATGTTTTATGAACAAACAATGTTAACTATTATGCACAATAGAATATGAGATAATAATATCAAAGTGTGAGAAAGCTTAAAGAAAACATATAAGATAATTGACCCAATCAATCAGCTAATTCCAAGTCATTAAGTGAAAGATGATAAAAGAATCCTTACGTGTAAGAACTCGTAAAAATATAAATTTTGAGCAAAAGATGATAAACTATCTGAATAACATAATGGAAAAATTATTTCTTATTAACTAACTACTAATGTAAAATTTCCTTTATACCTATGTCAATGTTACTCAATTACTCATAGACCTTATCTATTATCTATCAACCACCAGAGTCCACCACTGTATTAACTCATTTAAATATACTTACACCTATAAATGAGCATCACCATTGCCTATAAAATATGATAATATAGATTAAGTGAATAGTACAATTATAGATACTAAATGTTATAACCAAATCCACATATTTGTAAAATAAACTATAGCTATAGTACTTTGTCAAATTTAAAAAATATCTAACTAAACATGATCTGAATCAGATAATGACATCGCTAGTGTAGTACCAACATAATTATATTTCAAATAGTACAAAAAATAATATAAAATCATGATGAAAACATATACTAGTCTATGAAAATGGGATATGCAGATTGGATTATAAAAATATCATCTTTATTTTATGTTCCATTTTTTATATTATTCAAGAAACTCACCACTATAAAGGAATACATAAATACTTTCCATTTTATTTATAATTTTCTCAATTTGTAGAATATTATCTCTAGGAAATTATTATTAAATTAATCCTATGTAATTTCATATAGTAATAAGGTATAATCAATTATTCCCATTGTATGTCATGTTAGGTTTTACTAAAATTATAAACTCAAATTCTTGGAATATCATTAAGCAATGGAAAATTAATCCCTACATAATTATTCTATTTGTTAGGTACTTGAGTGGCTCTTGGTCAATGAAAAATATGAATTTTATTACTAATAAGTAATGTATAAACTTCTATGGTGCATACATCATTAAAAAATTCCATTTTTTGGTGGTGGATTAGTTTTTTCTACCTTTACCAATTTACTACTTCCAATAAAAGGTATGATGGTTGATGTAGACACTATGGGATACAACATTCATATATCATAGCATGGTTTTGATATGCCTCTTTATACCTTACATGATCTCAAATGTAGCTTTAAGATATGTAGTTCATAGTTAAATTTCTATCATCTTCTTAAATCTTATCTCTTATAGGTTAGTCTCACAATCCTCTCTTTATACATTCAATCATATTTGTTTCTAAATACACCTCATTCCTTTATATCTCAATCATCCTATCCTTACTAGAATAATCATCATCCTCTCATACACCATTTTTATGTTATCACCTTTTATTCTTACCTTAATCTTGATTACCTTTTCCTATAGATTTATTGACATAATGAGATGCAAAGGATATAATAGCCCTCGACTTATTTATTTCACTCTAACCTAAAAAAATCACTCTTAAATTAGGACACAACTCTTTTGTTATTCAAAATCTCATCTTCTTACAAATGGATCATAGGTCCCTATTAGAGTTTCTTTGGTTTATAACCTCAAATCTACATTAGTACTTCATGATTACCTCTACACACTTTTTATAGTATCCCTAAGTGACACCTAACTTATCCCAAGTCATCTCTAATCTTCATTAGATCTTATAATTTTTCATACATCTCTTCTCAAACTCAAGGCTAGCTTTCCTTGTATCCCTCCAAACATGTAAAATTCATAGTATTGTGAAATATATACATAGATTGTGTATAAACATTGTTGGACTCTTGCACCTCTAATGGTCATTTAAGCCAAAAAAAAAAGAATAATATCCTAAATAACACACTCTTTGGAATATTTATACCCTTAAACTTCATTACTACAACCACAATCATCTACCATGCTCATTCACCTATCAATTGTGACTGATGTAACCACTAAATTACTCTTGATTGGGACTATCAATGGTCTATATAGTTTTATCTAGAAGACTAAATTTAATCCTAACCTAACAAATGATTATTCAAGGCATATAATGATTACTCAACAATAATGAATTCTTCCTCCATCCTCTCGACATCTTAGTTCTCCAACTAAAACTTAGAAACACTATTCATAATCCTTCCTTTATGATTATGTAAGATAGAGAACTCGATGGTATGATTTAGCTTGAGTATAAATAAAAAACAGTCCACACCATTCTTCTAAGAATAATATTGAAAATGATTACATAGTATGAAACACATGAGAATTCAAACACTCTCTCAATTCATCCTTTTATTCATTTACCAAACATAAGTATGTAGTAAAAAATCTTTAATAGGGAGAGTTATTACAGAAAAAAATCTTTCATGACACTCTAACTCTATTATTGATGTTATCCAATTCTTCCCCTCTTAATACTACTCAATCACACATATCCACTCTAAATATTCAATTATCAACTTAAATATTTTCAAAATATGTAAGACTAACTCCTTTTCAATACCCTTGCCATGTAGGTGGTAGTTACAACATCAAGCCTCATGTATATGTTATTATTGATCATGGTTTGTATATTGATACACAATCCACCACCATATTAAGACCTTATAGGATTGAACCTAATCAGTTAATAACATATATATAACTAACAAGACCTAAACATCACTCGAGGCTTAGTTTCAAAATTCAATTTTTTAAACTTTGGATTTTGGTAGGAAGGCTCAAAAGTCCCAAAACACACTAATTAAAGACTTTATTAAGACTCTAACATCTCGTAAGGTTCCATAAAAGACCTATAAGACCAAAATAATACCACCATGGTAAAAATGAATTCATAAATACATTAACATGCTTAGTGACTTTGGGGAAGCTCTGTATCAATGGTCTATATTACTATAGGGTTATGTTATCAAGGCTTCTGTTATCCCATATGCATCTAAATGAATGTGAACTGGGATATTCCAATAATTGAACACTAATATTAGTTCATCTACAATATTACTCTTTAAATTATAATAAGATTATTGATACTATGTCGACCCTTGTAATGGTGGATTATTTCATTTCTTTACTAAATTCTCTATCGATGCACTAATGGCTACATAATTTATAATAAAATAGTTGAGATAACCTGTGTAACCTATTATTGTGGGTAGTGTTAGATTTATGGTAATGGTTTTTCTAGTAGATCGACCATGACTCCCTCATTATAGATAATATGTTATATTAATGATATGAATGTTACGATAAAAATTACATTTCTTAAAGTTGATCACGATTGAAATATGAATACATATTTGGAACATTAACCAAAACACTTGTACATGGTATTATACTATGTCATACACCATCCAATAATTAGTTTATCATTTTAAAAAATTGTGTATAAAAGATCTGAATGTATTAATCATTATCCTACTAGACATAATCAAATCATTATTCAATTTGAAATATATTATGGTATACATAAAAGATACCCATTAAGTTTCAAATGTATCCTTTCAACAATTTTTAGGTGATATCCTTACCTAGTGGTATCTATAGAATCCATAATGAAAATAATATCTCTCTTCCTATAACACTTTATAATATGTATTCTATGATGGTGTTTGGAAGGGATCATGTAAGCATTCCTTATTTAACTCCATATAATAAATATACGTGTGAATTTATCATATTTTATTATTTTATATAGCCATAGGGATTATCCATTTCATGTCCTTAATAAGTTTTATTATCTCACCTTTTAACATTTTTTATTAGATAAGATTAAAATATGTGTTGAGGGTCTCATTCTCATTACATAGATAAACTAAAAGATAATTAGGATAAAATAACAAGATAAAAAGAAACAAAACATAAAAACCAACTAGAACTATTATCCTCAGCCAAAAAGATGACAAAATACTAGTAAAAATACTAGAAAAACGTAGACACCATAAGATAACTAGTCTAAATCTTTGGACTCTGAATAAAGGGCCAATTTTTTGGTCCCCATGTTCTCAATTTTCTTATCCCTGCATCTAGTTTGATTTCTAATTCCCTACATGGATTTCATGATGGGCCTCTTCCTCTTCATCCCTATAAACTTAAATTCCTCATTTCCCCTATTTAGAATCCATCTCGAATTCATCGTCACCTCTATTTTAACTTGTTCTTCTTCTTTAGGGGGTTTGCTTGACATCCACTTCTTCTTCCTTATCCTACTAAAATTCATCCTTACCTAAAGATAAATCACCAGGGGATTGCAAAAATTTCATCTTTTCAATCTCATCAAAGATTTTTATGCTCAGTAACTTTTGAATGACCACCTTAGTCTATAGTTTTTCCATAGACTATTCAATCTCCTCTTTTAGATTAAAATTAAAGTATACACGACCCATGTTGATGATTTGTTACACATAGAATGGGACCCCATTTTGGGTACCACTAGGTTGGAAATTTCCCTGGGAATTTTTTTCTTTCAAATCTTCCGTTTGTCTCCCTATAGGTTCTATTTTAGGTTATAATAAAACACCATCCTCAATTTCTAATTCCTCCTACTCACTTTTAATTTGAATGGCCTCTATAATTGACATAGTCTAAAGGGGTTCCCCCCTTTTTACTAAGAGAATAATTAGCCCCTAATGAATTATATCACTTGAGGGATTGCATTTAAAATTATTGATAGACACTTCTAGTGATTTGAGTAAAAAGAAGGCTATACTACTTGGATGACCCCTAAAATGTTTGAAAAGCAAGAAATGGTGAGATAAGATCATTATGTGCTTTCCCTAAAGATTGATATACCTCAATATTTATAATCAAACATCTGACCACTTCCTCGAAAGATCCACCCTGAAAAACTCTTTATGGTTTGATGACTTGGGATTTTCTATTAATGCTATAAAAAATACCAAACAGTTCATCCTTTCTCTTTTTATCTTTAAATAATTTAATGATAGATAATTCCATACATGTGATTTCACCAATTATTTATTTAGTGATTATGATTTTCATGTCACACATTTGAAACCCCATATCATTTCATCCATGAGTGAAATCTTTAGAAATCACCATATCATGGATAACCAATCTTTCCATGAAGCTTGCAATCCCACACTTAACCATATTTTGCGGTGTGTAGACATCTTCCTTAGCCTTAGCTTAGGATATTATCTCTACTCTATTGAGGTCACCTTCCATATTTGGATGTTCACTTCTTCTACAATTTTTATGGGCGAGGCCACTTGCATTAAAATCTAAAATGATGTTGGTAGCATTGCCATTAAGCTTATTAGAGATTAATATGAAATAAATCCAATCATGTGATATCTTGAGGTGTGGGAAAGACTTGATAATATTACATGTGAAAAATATTCTCCACCTTTATTTATTATATTTAAATATTATGAATCCCATAAAGTCACATATTGTATTATCCTTTGTCAAATTCATTAAATATTATGACATCGATAGGAAATGCCATGTTACCTTGCCAATAGGTGAGAGATCCATTAAAGACCCTTAAATTCACCATTTTATTTATGATTTTATTACCTTCTCTATAAACATGATCAATAAACACCCATTTAGAAAAGTAAGAAATGTTTTAACATGCTCTATTATGCTAGTAATATTCTAGGAAGATTAGGAAGAACCTTTTTAACATTTGATAATGTTCATAGAATCTCCCTACACTAATAAATTATCCTATTGGCTAACAGATTTGTCCTTATCTAAAAATGTTTTATTTTTACTCCATAACCTTCTTATTTTAAGAACAAATAAGTTAAACAACAAATGGGTGAACTGTTAAGATCAGCTCCCCTATGAATTAAGGTACAACTCCATTTAAGATTTTCAATGAATTCAAATTTACAAATACACTTTTAACCAAAAAGTGTTTTCAAGGTAAACTAACATTCACACTTCACCATGTTATGAATGTGACATTTTATAGAATCAATGAATAACAAAATGCATAGATTCTATTTTCAATAGCAATCAAATAGATAAACATATATATGTTGCTGAACCAGTAAAAGATAAAACACATATAATGAATTGTCTAATGGAATAAAAATTACCGGATGGAATAAGATTTCACATAGAAAAACTAATTCCAAATACTCAAACACATAGATTTAAGTATGCAGCAATTGATTCTCATTTTCATTCATAGATGAAAAATATTTTAGACAAATGTCACATATGTTATTAACAATAGTGATGCAGTTCTCCAAACTTTTCTAACTCCTCTCTATTACAATTCCAAATATATATATAGTTGTCATAACTAATCCATCTATCAAACTAAACTAGAGTTAAAATAACTCTAACCCATACGAGTTTTAGTTTTTTCTTTACAATTTCTTCAAACATCAAGTTTTGAATAGAAAATTAATTAAATAACTAAAAAAGAAAAATATGTAGGTAAAATTATTGCTGAAGTGATAGGCTAGGATCTCTAGATTTGTCGTGTTCAATTGGGTAGACATGTTGAGCTTTCCATTCTTGAAAGGTTGTAACAAAATCCTAAATTTTTGAAAGATTAGGAATGTTGATGTGTTTTATCCTTGCTTTCTAGATGTTTTCTTCCCTTTAAAATTTTCCCATATTTTCTATGTGTTTTGGGAGAGTGTCAATGCAGTGACAAAGAAGTGAATCTACTTATGAGATCTAAGAAAAATCTGTAGTTGACAAGTTGTCATCTTCTTTAAAGATGTTGATCATTTCCCTAAAGGATTGAATCACAATATTAATATCTTTCTTTGGATTTCCATCATTTTTTATGTATTTGATATTAATACTTTGTAGATCATGTTGCAATGACTGAATGAATTTAGTTATTTTCTTGATCATCTTTATCATTTCCATCCATCCTTGTCGAGATACTGAGTTTCTCCATTTGACATTCTTCAACTTACATATAATACATCTTCATCTAGACCAGTCAAGTTATTTTTTGATAAAAACTTTGTTATTCCATATTTTTGCACTTCATCAATCTGGTTCATTACACTCATCCATTCTCCTTCATCTTTTATCCATAAGGCATGTTGTGTCTTCAAATATTCAATAGTAATTGTGGTTAGATCATACACATTTTTCAATTTATGGATGAATTTTGTACCCTTTTGTATGATGCTATCCAACCAGTTATCAAATGCCTTGGTAATCATTTTGCCTCTATGTATTTGATCCAACATCCTTTGATTAAAAGGTGATTTTGGATCAAAGATAGGAGCAGTTGGGTGATCAGTTGTGGATCTAGACTATGGATGGCATCAATGTACTCTGCCATCAACTGCATAGTTTATTTTAATTCCCCTTTATCCTTTTCATCCTTCTAGGTTCTATAGACTATTCTTTTAGTGGAAACTTCAAGGTGATGTACATCCACATCACGTGAAGTAGTCCCAAGATTAAATTTCTCAATTATAGAGTCTTGAACTGTAGGTTCCTGAACGTCTTCATTAGTTTTTGGCCTGGCTATCTCTGCATTCTTGTTCCCTATATTAGGGTCAATGTCTACCCTGGAAGTTGTTTTTAACTTTTTATATTTAGGGGTTTTCCCTAAACATTTACTTACCATATCTTCTAAGGGTAAAGAAAATGGTATTACTTTCCTTTTATGACTGATTAAACTTTATAGCCATTTAGGTGTAGAGGCCAAGGCTTCTTTATCAAGATATAGTTGATTAGGAGGCACATTTGAAATTATCATTAGTTTAGTAGAATCAAAATCGATCATTATCTATTGATCAGTACTAACCTCTTCCAGCATTGGTGAACTAGACTCTTTATCACCTTTGGTTTCCCCTAAATCTTCTTCAAAATTTATATCTACAACTACCTTTTCATAAACTTGACTCTTTATCTTACTTTGAGTCCTTGATCTAGTGGCACAAGGAGGAAGAGTAGTTGTAAGAGCCTTCTCAAATTCTTTGATGATAGGATCCCTTCCAATTTTATCTCTGGAAATACCTGCATCATAGATAACAATAAGCTAGTTAGAGGAGCTTATTGGGAATGGTGATTCAATTATTGATTTACATTGTTAGGAGGTTATATTTTGAGCTCCCCTTAGTTTTTGTTCCCTTAAACATTTCTCAGTTCTCATCACTGGAAGGGTCTTAACCTCAATTCTATCTTATTCATTTTTCTCCTAGTCAATTTCTAGAATAGGTGATTGCTTTATTTTTTAAAATTATGGATCAATAATCTATTCCTCATTGTCAAAAATTCTAGAAATGTCCATATTTAAATTGAGGATAATAATTTATCTTAAGTATAACCTAGACCATAGTCTCCTTTTGACTTCAAATTCATCTGAACAATCCCCCTAATAATCCTCCAATTGGGGAATATGTGAAAACCCTGCTCCAAAATCCAAATTATCCCTAATAAAACATTTGCTATCAAATTGGGATCTGGCTGTGAAGAATCAAAAATTGAATTTATTAAGATCTAATTCTAAATTCAAAGCATCAGATGTTGTCTTGCATGAATAACATCCATGTTCAACAAGAAAATATATACCAAATTTCTTTTTCATTGGGAATTTTTATTTACATGTGCTAATTTCTTATAGACTTCTATTAACACGAATCGGTCAAAAACATATCTAGGTAACCTCAAAGGTTCATCATCAAAACCCACAACTCTGATGTAAGTGAACCTAGAAAATTGAATGAAGAAACTACCATAAATATTGATCAACTGCATAAATTCTTTAGACAACCTTTTATTGATATTGTTTAACAATTCAAAAGTCATTTTCCCAAAAAAACATAATTGACTCTCTTGTAATCTTCATAGAAATTATGAAATTGCAATTGTGGGTAATAGTCATAAATTTTACTATCTTCAGCTAAAGGTGCATGTCATAATCCTACCCATTGTTTTGTAGATATCATGTAATAGAGAAGATATGAAGATATATAAGACTCTTTATTTCACAAAAACTTACTCAAACTAAGATGCAAACATTCAGCTATAATTTGTTCCCAATCTAGATATTGTTCTCCTTAAAGGATCAGCTGTATGAAGAAGTACATCTAGTCTTCCCAATAATATGCACGAGCATTACCTTTTAGTATATGTAGTAATACTATGATATCTTGTATTTTTGGAATCACATAATTTCTTGTTAATGGTCAGGGCAATCTTAAACCCCCTTTTTGAAATTTCAAATGCAAATTCCTTACAATTACGTTCTTGTAAACTACTTTATTTAATGAAAAATAACCGTATGAAGAAGAAATACTGAGGTTAGAGTACATTTCTTTGGGAGGAATTTTAATTATAGACATCAGGGTTTGTCTATTGATATGTAATAAAATATTACCATCTGTAGTCCTAATACATTTATTCTAAGGTTCGTATCTATTCATGCATTCAAGAACTAATTATGGGTATTGTATAGCTATAGGAAAGGCCACAGCTTCAACCAAACCAATTTCTACTATCTTCTGCATCATAAGATTTGACATAGGATTTCTAGTTCTTTCCTTAAAACTTTATAAGTTATATTGGACTAGAGAAGTGTCCCTAATTTTAGGAGGAGAACATATGAGACTAGGACCATGTTCGTAATAAAGACATGCAGATTTCATGGCTATAGGTTAGAGGATATAATGAAAATAAAATGTTATAAACTCCTTAAATAATGTCGTAAACACAAAAGGATCCTTCTTTCCAATGAAGTAAAGGAAATAACTTATAGTAAGAGTAAATCTCACCTTTTAAATTCTTCTAAAATAACTATGAATTTGAGCAATCAAATGTATTATACCACTTGTGTTTTTCTCCTTTGTATCACCTAGTATCTTTGTTTGCTAAATTTGAATTGTTCTCCTTTGATATAGATATTTAACTAAATCAAATAATTTAACCAAAATAATATGTGATAAACAGGCTTGATAAGGCATGCATTCTTACATATGCATTAATGGCAAGAATTTTTCATGTGCAATTTTGATGAGTAATGATTATCTGTAACCTCATGAAAATTCAAAATTTTTTGCTTTAAAATGAGTTTTAGATATATTCTCCTCTAAATCTCCCACTAGTTTTAACTTAGAGAAAGCCTCAGGGTGAGATAAGATTATATTCATTGAACCATTAAAATTTTGAAAATGTGGTTCAACTTGGAGTTCAAAGATACAAGATGAACTACATAGACTTACCAATAATCATATGATCTTTCTAGAAACATTAAACTTTGAAACATTGAACTGTTTAACTTTTGAACTCCACTATGTAAGTTCAAACATTAAGTTCAAGTGATAGGTTCAAATGGTAGGTTCAATGATACACTAATATATACAAGGGAGATAAGTGAACACGGCTCTTTAAAAAACATCAAATATTAAACTTTTGAACTATTAAACTTTTAAAATCTACTAAAAGGGTTCAAGTTCAATTGAAAGGTTCAAAATCATAATTGAAATGCACAAAGGGACAAACAGTTCACTTTGAGAAATATTGAACCATTAAACTCTTAAAATCTTAAACTCCTGAACTCTGAGAAAGGTTCAAGTTTAAAGGTTTGATTATTTTAAAAAATTTCACACAAAAGTCAATAAGTTGGTGGACTTCGTTTTATGGCAATATTCATGAAAAAAAATTGAAAAAGGGTGACTCAAAAGGTAACATATCCAAACCCATCTTGAATACAATTTTTATGCCCCACTAAGAAGACATAGGTTCTACCATATGGTTGGTTTAGATCCCCAAATCTCCCATATAAGATAACTTGAGATTCCCATTAGAATCCCAAATGACACCTCTAGCTCCCATAGGTCTAGGGTCCCCTTTAGTCATTCCATCAAAATTTAATTTATACCATTAAGATGTGGAGTAAATCCATTTAATCTTCAATATATCTACACACTACTTGTGAAAATTTGATGGGATTTCAAGGTTCATCAAGTGAATAATATGATAAATTTGAGGGGAAGGAGGATCATCAAAGGAGGAGGCATAGGTTAACTAATTATCTTTGATAAAAGGCATGGTTTTCTTGAGAGTTGAGGAATGACTAGCATTCAAATTATCAAATATGAACTAATTCTTAGAAATATAAACTCCACAAAAAATGTGAGGAAGGGCAAGATTCCACCAAAATTTTAGAAGAGGATAATCCCAAGGCGCTTCCAATTATTATATCAAATCCTTTATGGACTCTGGTGGGACCTAAGAGTAATTGGACAAATTAAGAATGACTAGAAGATGAAGGAAGCAAAAGGATAATAAATGAAAATATTCTATGTAGAGTCAACCTCTTATTTACATAGAGTGCACCTATTAGGAATTTGAATTCCCCTCTTTATCAGATTATCAATTATTAGGATTTTTTTTGGCTTCTAGCCAAAAGAAAACATTGATGTTGGGAATGATATTTTTAATCCACAAATAATTCTAATTTTATTCTACTTCTTCTTGGTCCCATAGAGAAAGATAATTAACTTTGAAAGAGAATAACTCACTAGGGTTAGCCATCCATATTAGGTCATCATCTTTTAGGAATATCATGATATGAGTTTTCTAAAGAATCATGTTTAACTTTGGCAAGAAAATATTTTATTGGTGATTCAAGTTTTCTTTATGGAGAGACTTCCACCTTTTTCTACCTTCATTATCCTACTAGTAATCACACACACTATGACCTATGACCTCTTTGAAATAATCATTCAACCCTACTTTAGGAGGCAAGGATCCAAGTGGGATTTGATTTAACCAAAGATCCCCCAAAAATTCTACACTATTTCCTTATCATATTGTCCATTATAACCCTCTTAGAATAATATCCTTTCCAACTCCCAAGGATTTCCAAAAAGTAGAACTATTAGTAGGACCTTATACAAGAAAATTTAAACCCTCCCCATATTTTAGATACTTTACCTTAATGATACTTATCGATTATTTATCTCATTTAATCACCCTCTATATTTGTTGAGATAATAAATCTTGATTGATAGACCTAACCCTTATGAGACCCAATCCTACTTTACCTAAAGGTAAATAGGATTTTTTATAGGATAAGAGATGGAATCTAAATCTATCTTCCATTCCTCTCTAAAGAAATTTATTCTTTAGTTGGTCAATTTTTTCTACCACTTTTATTAGGATAACAAAAAAGGACATGAAGTAAACTATGATGCTTTGCAATGAATTCTTGAGTAATTGCAATTTTCCATCTTGGGAGAGAAAATTCCTTTTTCTATCTAGACAATTTCCTCTAAATCTTTCTATGAGAGGATTCTAAGGATTATTCTATCATCAGAGTGTCATCCATGAATTCTTAAAGGGTGATAGTTCTAGTATTAGGGACCACCAAAATTCCCTTGATGTCCTTAGAAGAACTTGTAGTGTCACTGATTCTACTTAATGTTTTTTCCATTAAGACAAACAAATATGGTGAAATGGGATCACTTGTCTGAGACCTCTACCCACAAAAAAACCTTTAGGAACCTCATTTATAGTGAATGAGAACATGGGGTGGATATGTAAGAAGTAATTAGATTTGTATCAACCTATTTAAACTCGAAAATTTGAAGAAATTGATCCAAAAAGTGCCATAGAACCCTATCATAATATTTATTCTTATCCAATTTGAGGAACATACCTTTCCAATAAGAATTAGACATCAAATGTATAGTTTCATGGGAAATAATAAACCATCTAAGATTTTTTTGACAAAAAAAAAAATCTTGTTGTTTTGTATCTAACTTGTCTAGAAGCATTTGAATTATTAAAGCCAACCTTTTAGTGCAGATCTTGTAGAAAGTGGAACAAAACATGATTGTTATAAATTCCTTCAATTGGTTTTCCCCATGGTTGTTAGGGATTAAAACAAGAAAAATATTTTTGAATTCATAAATCAAAGTTCCAACTTTGAATAATTTAGAGACAAGGAAGAAAACTTTGTTATGGATGATGTCCCAAAATACATAGAAGAAAAATGGGGGGAAGCCATCTGGGCCAGGACCCTTATCACCTTGTAATGACAATAATATGGATCTAATGTTTTCATTATAAATTGGAGATAGGATGAAATAATTGTCTTCTTTGGATATAATACCCTAGATGAGATTAACCACCTATTCTTCTAGTTGTACATCCTAAGAGGGAACATGAGCAAAAATATTTTTATTAAAGTTAACAATTTGTAGTTTATATCTTTTTCATCTTTTTACCAAGTCCCATCTTCCCCCTTGATTTTTTAAATGAATTTATGTTGTCCATTTCTAGTAGTTGAGAGATGACAATACTTAGTTTTCCTATCACCTTCCTTGAGCCATGTTTTCCTCGATTTTTGATGCCATAATATTTCTTCCTTAGCTTCTAGATTGTGAAATAAATGTAAAAGTTCATTTTCTTTATCATACAATGAAGGCATGGAGTTGAAAGCATTAGTTTCATCCTCAATTATACACTTTTGGGTGAAAATATTCCTAAAAACTTCCTTATTCTAGATTTTGAGTTTATACTTGACGTGTTTGAGCTTCATGTCTAGGATACACATGGCTAAGACTTGCACTAAAAAATTCCACCATTCCTTTATTGAATTAGACATAGTCAAATTGGATAGCCACATTTCTCTCAAATTTAAAAGGGATAATTTTTATTTTAAACATCTTTTCATTAATGAAAATTAGGGGATTATGGTTGGATCGAATCCTAAGGAGAGAGGATAAGGAGATGCTAAAATGTAAATCCCACAACATTGAAACTAAAAACCTATCAAGCCTAACTTGAATGAGGTTTTCTCTCATTCTCTTATTAGACCAATTGAAGGGATTGCATTTTAAGTTAATGGAAATAAGATCTACCTCTAAAATAAAGTCACTTAAATACATTATGATATCATGGAGAGAATAGGTTCCCCTTTTTTTAACCCCTAGAGATAAAGGAGAATTAAAATCACCTAACACCATCCAATTTTTATCTTTGAAATATTTGCTAATCTAAATTAAATATGACCATAATTTTTTCCATCATTCCTAGATTTAGGCTCATAGATGTTTGTTATAACTACTCTAATTTACTATGAATGTCTTTGAATAACAATATAATATGATGTTCAACTTATAATAGGACCATTCATTCTAAGAAAAGGATCCCATAAAACTGCCATCTCACCAAAAACATCATTTAAAACTACTACTACTACTACTACTACTACTACTACTACTACTACTACTACTACTACTACTACTACTACTACTACTACTACTACTACTACTACTACTACTACTACATCATAGAGATTTATCCCAGATATTATCTTTATTCTACAAAATATTCCTTACACACTTTATTTCTTGGAGAGTTAAGATGTTAGGTTTATGATTATGAACCATATTTATATCTAGTCTCTATTTTTTAGGGTTTCTCTATTTTTTAGGGTTATTAAAACCCCTTATATTCTAGGATATGATCTTCATTTCTTATTGATCAATAAGTGTCTAAGGGTAATTTTGATACCCTTTACTACTTGCTTGTCAATTTTTATTTTAATTTAATTTTGATGAGTTAGTATTCTGGTAGATTTGGATCTTCTCCAAATTCAAATTTTTTACTACCCCTTTTTGGTTCAACCTTCATCCATTGTTCCTGTGTTATTTCTTTAATTATCTTAACATTGTCTCTCTTACTTGCTAAAGAGCATTATCCCTAGATAGGAAAAAAAATGCTTAGGTAACCTAAAACATCTGATTGGACTTAAAAATTATTGAATAGGAATGAATTATTGAAGAACCAAATACTTGTCATATAATAAATATTTAAATTATAGGATACGAGACAAGACTTCATGGACATCTTCTTGAATTTCTTTGAGAGGAAAATAAGGAGGAGGATTTGAAGTGGGTGAGGCACATATTGATTTAATCATAATATAATTCAATAGAAGACTATAATTTCCTTAATAGAAATAAAATTGACCATTTTAATACATCTAACATCATCTGAGAGTTTCAAGGTGGATTTCACCCAAGCAAAGCTAAGAATCTTCAGGGAAGGTGAATACTTAGTAGAAGTAATGATTAAGAAACTTTTCCCCAAACTAAGAGGTGTAAGAGTAGGTTTATTAAGGAAGGGGAGGGGAGAAGGGATAGAGGTATATGGATAATAAATGATATATTGAGGAGGGTAGGGGTAAGGGTTTAGGCAGATAGGTTTATTAGCCCAATGGGGAGTGGGGGAAAGGGAAGGTTTCTTTCTCAAGGGACAATCCTTGAAAGAATGATTCAAGACATCACAAATTTTATATATTTTTTATTCCATTTCAAACATAATTAATTGATTCCAAACCCCTTATTTATATCTAATCTTGATATAATTAATAAATGGTTTTTTATCTAGAATGATAACAAAAAATAAGGCAATAAGAAGTCTGTGGCTTGACCTAATTATGGGATTGATGGGCATTACTTAGACAATATCTTGGTGATACCCAAAATAACCTTTGGAGCCCAAAATTATAGGGCCAATTATGGTAGGTTCACCCAAATATGGATTTCCTCCATGACGGCATTATGAAGATTAAAACCTACTTTCCACTTGTGAAGGCCAACATTGAATTTGCCCATAAACCATGGGCCTTTGATGAGTATCCTAATATAGTCTTCAAAATTATACAAATTGATCAAGGATAAATTATTAGACATAGAAATGATGTTTATCTATCCCTTGGTATTCCATTTTAAGTTATCCCACTTTCAAAATAAATCAATATTAGGCATAAAATCACTAAATTTAACTAAGAGATAATTTGATAAGGAAGAGTCAAATTTTTCTATGACAAAATTTGGGACATCAAGGCATACTTCATTTCTTTCACTGGTTAGGATAAAAATGTAATATTATAATTATTTTCTATTTTAATTCTCTTTGGACATCATATCAATCCATGAGATTGATTTTTTGTCTCCAGAAAGATTTGGTATTATGCCTGGTAGACCTTGACATGAATCGAATGTGTGAACTGGGGCATCCTTCGAAATAGTAGGTGGACCCTATCATTTATCTGAAGATAGTACTAGTCCATCCTTCATAGGATCCCCAAGTTATATCTCACCCTCTTCTTACCCATCACTCATATTCAAAATTCCTCCTTCAATCGTCCCACCCATCATCAAGAAATGCACAACCACAATGGTCACCTATTAATATTTTATCTATCTTAATTTTCACTTAACATTCAAATTTAGTCTATAGTATAATTTACATAATGGTTATGAATCATATTTTAGCTATATTTTCATGATACAAATTTAATATTTCATTTTAATTCAAGGAATGTTTGCATAAATAGGTCTGCATATTCCCTTAGTAATTCAAGAATATTTTCAATTTCTTCTTTAGCCCAATATTGTTTGACTTTTACAATTTTTAGGCTACCTTATATAGCTATATTTTCCTCAAATTATTATTAAGGGTTAATAAAAGTATTGTGTTTTGTCCTTCACATTATAAATAGATTGTATTACTCATTATTATATTTTTTTCATCTTCTCCTAATTTTCATACACTTCTTATTTTGTTATTTTCATGTAATGTAATTGATTTTAAATTTATCTTTTTTGGCTATGTTTTTATTCATTTGTAAGTATTTATATTGTGATTGTGCGAATAGGTTCCTAGTCATCCATGTGTCCCAACATTATTTGATGTTATTCTAGTTTAATAAATTGGTGTTTTGTGATAAAATATGACATGAATAAAAAATATTTATTTTTTCTTAATGCATAACAAAATCGATTATCTAGGTGCAAAAAGTTGATATTTAAACATAAATCCATTTTATTTTCCTCCCATATTTAATTTCCTATTTTCATCTCTTAATAAATATATCACATTCTTATATTATATAGGATCAAATAAAATAATTGTTCCCAAATTCATTTATAAATTTCACCTTTTACAGGCCATATATTTTCATAGTTCATAAAGTGTAACCTTGGATTCATGTTTACCACATATCCATATATTTCATAAAAATATCCTTCTCTTTTGATAAACCTTGTCTTAAATAGGTGTTTAAAAAAATTATAATACTAGATAGTGGATTTATTGTTATTTTTCCACTGTGTAGTGGTGATAGTTATTATATCATCAATTCCCAGCATCCTTATTTTTCCTCGAGAAATAAACTTATCATATCTTTTAGGTAGTCTTATAAATTTCTAATTCCCATGAACCTTTGTATTTATTGAGGTAAACATACCCCCATTTCTAAAAAATGGGGACCCTTGTGTCAAATTATGAAATATGTACCTTAAAATTAAAATTCACTTGATTAGAGTGTCATCAATTCGTTTGAAAATTATCTATATTTGAAGATCATCAACACCTTTAATTGGTTATATTCTTTGTTCATGGCTCTAGTTTGACCTTGTCTAAACTTGCTAACATTTGTTCATGTTTCTGGTTGTAGGTTCGATGAATCCCTTCTTGAATGGGTTGTGTTTGAATTTTAAGGTTTAATCCTAATTTGGTTTTTTACTAGCCCTTAGTTTATAGAAAGTCAAGTTAAATCTTTACTTAAAACTTCTTGAAACCCTAGCACAGGTTCTTTTTGACCAAACTCAAAATTAGTGGGAACAATTTATGTGGGAACACTTTTAAATATGTTATAGAATTAGCTCAATTTTTGTACTAAGGCTTAGATATGTTTTTTACCACAACCAAACCTTAGTCTAAAATTATATGCTTGGTATCATTTATGTCCTGAGCCCCTCATCCCCTTTTATCTTAATCATGATCCAACTTTAATATATACACGGTCCCTTTGTTATAAACATAGGATAAAATCTTAAATCCCCTATAGGATCTTAGCCTTAAGACTTTATCCTAAGTTAAATATATCTCTAAGTCCTGACTTAAACATTGTGATTTTTCATAGGATTAACAACCCACATTTAATCAAGAAAATTTAATCAGATGATGTGATATGAGCCTGATGATCCAAATATTTTAATCCATCGGACCAATCTCACTTGACCCCAGAGATCAAGATCAATGATCCGTGTTCATGTGGATCACCTAAATCTAATTATGTGAGATAAATATTCATACTAAGGGGCCCCTTTTACTATAACATAGTCTTAACCTAATTTTTTACCCTAAGGTTTTAATTATATTTATTAATAAAATAAAACCTTGGGTTGAAATCTTACGTTATGACTTTATTATTTGAAGGTTCCTTTCGTTAGGCTAAAGACTTATGCTTTAACTTTAATTATTCATAGGGTACTTTTATTATACTTTTCTAGCTTAGCTTAATAGACCTTAGAATAAAGTTTATTTTTATTTATTAATACAAATAAAAAAATTAGTCTAAAGCTTTATATATTCTTGGGCTTACTTAATATTTTTATAATTATTGGAACTAATCATGTTTGACTACCTAAATCATGATTAATGGCTCACATGTAATCACGTGGGGATAATTGAATGATTCAGAATAAATGAATTAAAATTCAAGTCATTGACCCCAATTTAAATGTTGAGCACCTTTTAGAGATCAACAATATGCATTATAGCTTACATATCTAAATCAAAGGAGCATATCAAGACACAGACACTTCAAAAAAGATTTGAGTTAATATGAGGCTACCACATGGTGAAATATCATGAGTTGATAGCTCTAATAATGTGTAAAGATCAGAAGGTCTAAAAGAATACCAAGTGGCACAACCTTAGGACCTAGCACACACTAAAAATCAAACACTTTTTACAAATCAATGAACCATGTTGCTTCATACCCTTTAGATATAATGGTGTGTAATAAACATTGAAAAGTTAAAGAACTTGAAAAAAAAACCAAGACTACCATGTTGCAAAATCATGTGAACTAAAAAACTATTAAGGTGTAGATCTCAGAAGGCCCATGGGACTACCAAGTGGTATAACCTTAGAGCCTTGTACACATTAAAGATGCAGCACCTTTGGGAGATAAATGACTCACATTGATTTGTACCCAATAGATCCAATGGTGTGGAATCAATGAAAAATTTTCAATAAATCTTAAAAGGCCCATGGGACTGCTAAGTGGCACAACCTTAGAGCCCAATCCATATTGTGGTTAGTGACATTCAAATATCAAGATCAAGATCAATGAATAGTATTGATGCATGTAGAATAATATAATGGTGTAAAATAAAAGTATATTATCAAAGAGTAATAGTCATGTTTTTAAATATTAATGAATAATTTTCCACATAAGTAGAATTGAAAAATCAAAAGATCTTGTGGGATCACAAAAATGAAGGTATAAATACATGATCTAAATGAAAATCTAAGGCACAAAACTCACTTAAGTGCAAATAGATATCACCATTAAAGTTGTATAAAAGCCCTAACATCTATAAAATCCTTAATTTAATCCTAAATTGATCATAGTCAAGTATAATTAAGTGAATCATCATCTTTACAAATGTAAATTGATATAATGTTGACTTGTATACCATCAGTGAGCAAGTTGAACAAAATCATATCCATCGAAATAAGAGAAAAGGTAGAGAAGGTATAGAGATATATTTTACCTCAAACATTAAGGAGAAATTATTCAAGGACATGGAATTTGATGTAGTATCTTTAAACATAGGAGACAATAATTGGTCTTAACATTTCTTGATGATTCAAGAGTTACCTACCATCACTAAGCAAGATGAATCAAATGAATCAGTCAAGAGGAGGTAGTATGACCTAGTTTCCATTTAAATGACAATATTTAATCACACTATGGAAAAACCATATGTACTTCATTTCATAGATGTTCATTCCCCTATTTCAAAAAAATTATACGATTGAAAAGTGCATGCTGGTCAATGAACTTACTCACAAAAGTATAGCTTACATTTCTTCCATTGATTTTTAGAACTACTATAAGTTACCCAATACCCAAGTAGATGTAGGCACAATCAACGAATGGGTAAATAAGAATGACATAAAAAATATCCTCATTCCATATCTCTACTTGGGAAATCAAGTTTTCTTTGACCTCAATAACAACATCCTGATTAGCTAATTCCAACTTGGGACCAGAATAATTATGACATTAATGAATAGGTTATGTGGGAATCCCTCCACCACTTATGTTAATAAAATTTAGTTACTCTTGGTATATTTTATGGTTGTGAAAGAACTCACCCCTCTCATTGGTCAGGTTGTTAGCACATGTTTGTGTAGCTAGATTTTTGTAGTTAGGAAAAAAGACTTGGAACCAATTCTACATGATGTCCTACCTGTTAAATGTCCTCATTTCCACTACCAAGATCCCTAACATTAGAGGATGATCACTTGAAGAGACACAGAAATTATCCCATTCTCAAAGTTACACATATTCAAGTAAAGGGACAACATTCATTTCACCTATGACTGTCTATCCAGCCTTGACTAAGGCCCTGACTAAAAACCCAATTGAAATAGTTAGTCATTTGTTCAATAAGTCAATTTAATCCATCTATGAAATATGTTTTTACCTATATTACACAATTATTAGGATTGATGGGATGCAATTCACCTAAAATAAGCTACCAATCCATGTGTCAAAAAGGTTAGCTAAGTAAGAGGTAGCATAGTAGTTATGCAATGGTATAGATGGCATGTGTAAAAGCAAGAAGAAGGGATTGTTTCATATCCTACCCATGAATATTGGTATGAATATATTTCAGAAATGGGACAATATTGAGGCTACTTCAAGACACAAAGCCTCTTTCAAAATACAACATGATGGACTAAGATAGTAGGATACCCAAAGAAGGGTAGTGGGGCATTTAAAATCAAAAATGATATGTGTTATATATGAACATATACATGGTTTATATGAATACATTTACATAAATACATCATCCTTCAATAAAATATTGGTATAATTGAGGAAGCACAACATCAAGCCAGAAGTTAGATTACTGAGAGAATATAAAGAAATTGATGATATGTGGCAAATGGGACCTAGGCAATATCATTTTCTAAGATGCCCATATTCTAGACCTCTTATAAGTTAAAAAAAATGGAGGAGAGGAGACCCATTGAGATGGCATAATATTCAGCCTAACATTAATAATTAAGATCACCAATTGAAAGAATTGACATAAAAGCACTTGATCCTAAAGAAATAACAGAAGATACCTTGAAGGCACTAGCTAGTGCCTATTATTCAGAGGAGGAAGATGTCTAAGTAAAGGAATCTTAGGTTGAGGATATATAAATAGAGAAGGGGAACGAATTAGCTTTGGGTTTAGTCCCAGTTTCTCCCCCACCAAAGATAAAATCCAAGCTAGCATTGTTTCTAACAAAAAAAATAGACCCAAGTTGACCTTCACTCATCCTTTGAGTGAAGTTAACCTTTTTAGTGATGAGAACTAAATCCATGATCTAACCATTCATGAATGGTTTATATAAGGGAAGTTATATAAAATCCCAACCATGAACCATCCTTGGGTCATTATAAAATCTATCAATATCCATGTGCATAATGAGCTCAATCCTTGAATTATGGCCAGGTAAAAAGAAGAGGAATAAAGGATGATAAGTCTAAGGGAGCCAAGTGGCACATAAATGGAAACCTTATAAATGAATCAATCATTAGTGGGAGTTTAGTTTAACCCATTTACTATCTGTTTGGAAAGAGTAATTGAATAGGAGGCCATGATTGGTGGGGAAGAATTCACCCTCTAAAAGATATATCCTTTCACAGGTATGACCCCTATTGAATGACAAAATCTAGGTGAATACAAGATATTTGAGGATAATATCCTTGATGTGTCTAAGGCCCAATAATAGTAGTTGCAACCATGATCAAGGGGATCTTAAAACAAAATAATAATCTAAAAGAAGTTTTTGTCTTCTCAATACACGAAGATAAAATTAAAAAGTTTGAGGACATAATGACTAACCTATTCAACTAATTAAAATTAGTCAAAACCATGTAGGGAGAGATGGGAAAGAAAATCACTAAGGCTATAGGCTATGTTGGCCAATGGTATGATTCAAGCTATCAAGCGAAAGACTTGATCAAGGCCTTATCTAGGAACCTAGTCCCTAAATTGAGGAATATCAGCTTAACACATCTAAATATGGCTATGGATGTATAGGTAAAAAATATTGAATCTCTAAGTAGTTGGTCCAAATAAATGGAGAACTTGGCCAAGTATTTAAAACAACAAAAAGATGGCATGTTGCATATCTTAAATAGTTTGATCAAAGAACCCACAACCTTTAGCTTATTGGGGCTTATAACTGATGAAGAGTTTAAACACATGACTTTTTAATTTATTCATGAAGTAAGAAACCAAGGCTAAGGCCAAAAAATAGATGATAAAAAAATAATCATGGACCTACTTTTTTCATCTAAAGAAATAAATGAGAGATGTCAGGGGCATCAAGCAAGAAATAGATAATCTTGAGAACAACTTAAAGGACCTAGAAGATCATGGAAAGGATCTCTTCTTAAAGCCTATTGTCAACCTATAGTTCAATAATTATCAACACTATAGGATGAATATTATTTAGAAAAAATGAGAAGTCACATATACATAGGGTGATCAAAGTTAGTTAAGAATATTCTATTTTGTATAAATTGTGTAATATTTTGAAAATAGAATATTCTTTTGAAAAGGCATGTGTAACATGTAAAGAACATTGCCTATATGTCACTACACTTGGAAAAGTTTAGTTTATTCTATAAATTTTACAGAAAGGATAGCTATCCTTACATGTGTACACTTGTAATTTGATATGACTAATTGGTGTACTTCCTTGAATTCTATAAAACTAGTATTGTCATTTGCAAAATGGGGGGAGTTTTTGAGCCAAAAACTTATGTAAACTTTAAACAATTAATGAAAGCGAGGAATTATACAAATAATTCATTTGTGTCATTTGTTATTATGGTTTCTCTCTCACTTGTTTATTCTCATTTCTAGATTCAAATGGTTCTTATGAAATCTTGGTATGCATAATTTAATTGTAGATTTGTTAAATTGTACCAATGCTAGGTTGATTGAAATTTCTCAATTTCATTTCATGTCCTTTACTCTTCTTGAATTAGGGCTAATGTTTTTTATTTGTAGGGTAAATATTTAAAGTAAACTTAGTTCTTATTTGCAATTTTTTCATTCCTTAGATGTTTGCCTAATGTGTAGTAGGATTTGAGATCATGCTATTTCATATTATAAACTAGTTAAGTGCCTGCTTGGAGGACATTTGAATTTTTTCATGATATTTGGGATGAAGATTAGCAACATCTCTTTTCTACTTTACGCTTCATTTTAATTACATATCTTTCAACCTTATCAATCTAGATTAATTAACATTATAAATATTCATCTTAGATTAGTATTTAGATTGTATTTTATCATAATTAATTAATATTATATAATATTGCTTCATTCTTTGCAAATATGTAGGCCAAGATGGATCCCAACCATCAAAATTTATAAATATTGTAAAATAGTCCACTTGATTTACCTCTATTCCATCAGTAAATAATAGGATTATAATAACCTATAACTCATGTGTTGAGTTATTAGGAATTCTAAAATCTAATGTGCTTATTAAACAGTCTAGGCACATGTGGTAAACATTTAGGCATCAATAGGAGGAACTTAATTGGCATTAGAAGCAGGGCCATTATTTGTAGATTTGTAGTATCTTTGTTGGTTTCTATGAATTTTGGTTAAATATGACTCTAGTCTTTGCATATTTGTGTTTCCTTTATCATAATCATGTAAAGATTGATGATCTTTATGGTTTTAGATTGGTCTTTGTGCTTATTAGACAAATATTGATATTATTCGAAGACATATGTTGAATTGTGGTAAAGATAGCTTTATATTTATGAACCCAACATGTTTGAGGTTAGTAACTATAATTTTGATTAAATATTGATATATACTCATAAAAATAGAGTTTAATCAAATTCAAATCTATAAATATTTGTCATACTTATGTACTAGGATACATCTTTGAGCTAACCTAGTTAAATATTGCTATCTTTTGTATGAATATTTGCAAAATTTATTTAATGTGCACTTCTATCAACGTTATTTACAATTATAATATTGACACATCATATTTAAAATACGATTCAAAATTCTCAAGATGAAATAATGAATAATTAGAACAAGGTCATGTTTAGATACTAGGGAACCTCTACTTGAATTAGAAGTCCATAGTAGAGCTAGGTCAGACAAAGGTAAGTGTAGGCTTTCAAAATGTTTTCCAACTCCACCAATCTAGGATGATCCTATTATTTATCCTTATTAGGGTATGGATTACCTAAGCATCTTTTCAATTAAAGTACCATGTGTGGTACATGACCTTCCTCACAATCCTGAAAAATATTTGCCAACATTTAGTCCTAGTGGTATTGTAACTATAGAAGAAAATATTAAATCATTCAAAGTTGATTTAAGATTTTTAAATTTCACTCATCAATATGTATCATGTAGACTATTTACTTTCACTTTTAAATATGTTACATATGAATGGTTTCTAAACCTCCTTTAAAATTACATTATTAGTTGGGTTGATTTTAAGGTCTTTACTGACCACTTTGGTAAAATTATTAATCCTTATGTCTTGTACCAACAATTCATCATAGTGAAAAGGGATGCAAATGAACCAATAAGAGCTTTCAATTCTAGGTTCCAAAAAATGTTTAGTAAGACTATAGGTCCTTACAGAACTAATGAGGCTTTAGAATTGGAAATCTATAAGGATGCCTTAGATCATGTGACTTATGTATTTACAAAGAGATTTGTTGGACCCATGAATGTATTAGCTTTAGCTTATGCTAAGGTGGTGATTATTAATTACCTGATGTAACCCTAAGTACAATTTGCATACTCCATTATAAATACCAACACTCATTTAACCATTTTTAATGTTATTCCCAATGATAATGAAAATGTGATTACCTTGAACCAACTACCAATCATGAACCAACTACCTTTGAGGCATGCTCATCCTACTCAAAACCTAGGATTCCTAAATAATGTTGCCCATAGAACACATCCATAGGACTAGAAATCTTTAATGCCTACATCCAATGCCAATACTTAGGTTCATAATTACAATACCCCAAAGGATGAGAACAACTCTATCCTCAAGATGGTCCAAAATATTATCACTGAGTTCCTTCAATTACAAAATCAAGTAAGCAATACTGGAGAAAGATCTAGTAGGAATTGTTGTTCCCAAAATCCGTCACTTGTTTTTGTGGACAACATGCTGACCATTTTGGTCTTATAGGCCAAAATATTCTCTTTATTTATCAAAAAAAAATAAAATGAGTGGTTAAGTTTATCAAACAACTCAAGCCTTTTCAGCTAGGGAAATCATAGGTTTAACAGGCAGGCTTTCTCAAAGGGAAATTTAAAATACTTAAGGCATTTCCTAAGTGTTTTAAGGATGGTTAAATGCCAAGGTTCAATAAAAAGACTTAACAGTGGGGTTCAAAGAATTAGAATGAACCATTAAACTATTAAACCATTGAACCCCACCTCTGAAAGGTTCAAAGGTTCAACGAGTTCAATGAGTTCAACAGACTTAAACAATAAAAGGATCCAAAGAGTTAGAATGAACCATTGAACCATTGAACCCCATCTCTGAAAGGTTCAAAGGTTTAATGAGTTTAAAGGTTCAAAGAGTTCAAAGTTTTAGTAGAAGCTTCAAGAAAATGGTTCAATCGAAGAAGAAAAATAAGTAAATGTGACACTTTACGAAACATTGAAATGCTGAACCATTGAATCGTTGAACCATTGAACCATTGAACCAAAATAGTTCAAGGTTCAAGGTTCAAAGTGGTTCAAGTGACCGATGATGTGCCCACAGATGTCAAATTTATGGTGATGGAATAACTATTGATTTTCAAAAGAATGTAGACCTGAGAATAAACTAAATGACCAGCCAAAAAAGGAGCCGAAGGAGCTAGCTAAAAGTGAGAAGATAGCCCTGAGAGCTCAGATCACCAGGAAGAGACAAAATGTAGCAAGAAAAGAGGGAACAACTATAGAAAATCCAAAAATATCTACATAAGAGTTATTTTAGTAGGTGGAATAGTCCACCAAGTGGACCTTGAGAGAGCACAAACATTCAATGGCACAGCTTGTTTCTCTTCATTAAATAAAGTTGAATGGATAGCCATGTAAGAATCATAAGGAAGACCAGGAAACCCATGTTGAGGATGCATTTGAGATGATTTATAATGCTAAAGTTAAGGCTGATGACCTATTCTAGCATGGCCCCTTCATAGAATTTCCAATGCATTCAATGCATTTAATGTATCATGGGCCATTTTCATGAAAAGAAGTGCCCAAGTCTTCCTTTGAATGCTATATATTGTAATCTCTCCTTTTGATACCTAGATATCTCTCTATGATTAGAAGCGAAGCTATACCCATATTGAAAGGCATTCTTGAGACTTTGAGCTTAGACTGTTAATAATATTTTGTTAAGGGAATGAGAAAGAAAGTGACCTTTAAGACTTTGTGTTGAAATAGCTTGTGTTATCTAGGAAATCATTGTTATGTATTTTTACTAAATACGGTCTTGTCCATTTAATAAAATAAGTAGAACAATTGGAAATAAGTTGGAAGATGTCTTAAAGTTGATTGTGGGAGACTTTGTGCTACCATAATTGTCTTTAGTCCTTGTTTTGTGTAAAGGATATTAGAGAGACTTTGAGTTCCCCTTATCCTTTGTAATTTTTCACTCTATTGTATTTTTAGTTGGATACTTTGGGCTACACTTCATTCTATAGTTTCTTTGTCCTAATCAATAGGAGAAATAATGAAAGAGTTTGTGATTTCATGGGTTTCTTGTGGATCCAGTTACTACCTAGGAAGGATTCCTGCTATTTGCTGAACATCATTTCTAAAAGAAGAGAAGTGCCTTCATTAATTACAATAAAATTCTCCTCCATTCTGTGAACATCATCTCTAAAATAAGAGAGATGGATGGTATGATTTCACCCCTAAGTCTATTTTCATCTTATATTAGTATACTATAGTTTATAGGGAACCTCTCCTTGCTGAGAGGAGAGATTTGTCTCATTCTGGCTGTGGTCACCACACCCATTTTGTTGTATAAATCTCCTTATGTTGTGGTTGATGTAGCCATTTTTTTGTTAGTTAGTTGATGATAAAATATGCACCCAATAGTTTTTTGGCAACTCTGCTAGAGAAGAACAAGTAGTTTGAAGCCTCAAGCTTCAAATTGAAGCAGTTTCAGTTCTTTTCCATTTCCATTTTACACTTTGGCTGATCCACTGTATACACAAAGCTAGAGAGCTCAATGTATTATTGACCCTATATTTGATTTGGTGTAGCTAAGTAATTTTGATATTTTTCCTCCACCATCTCACCTTCCATGAACTAGGTGTTTTCCTCCTACAAACATCAGGTCCCCAATACCAGGCAAAGCTTCTCTTTCCTCTGCTAGCAGAGCTTTGTCCATACATATCCCACATATATTTTTTATCCCTACTTTCAATAGTCATATCATGGTAACTCAAGGCCCCTAGGGTAATACTTTTGGTCCTCTAAATCTAACCCCACCTTTACATGAGCTACCCCATAGTTCAAGGAAGAATTTTCCCAAGTTCTATGGTGATAGAAAAGTTCATCTTGATGAAATATTACAACCTTTTGCATAGCTTGTGGTGTGATAGGCATTGAATATGAAGACATAAAAATTAGAATATTTTTGGAAACATTATAAGGTGCTACCGTAGACTAGTTTTGTCGTCTGCAAGCGCAAACTGTGACTGATTGGGACACTCTCAAGGCTAAGTTTGAGGCTAGATTCAAATCACTAGAAGATGCACATGCCCTGTTAGCTTAGCTTACATAAATGAAGAAGGAGCCTCATGAACCTATGTGAGACTTCATTTCTGAATTTGACAAGCTAAGGTATATGATTCCTATAATTACTCAGCTGACACCTAAAAAACTTAAATCTTCTTCATCAATTCTCAGCTTCCTAAAGTAAGTTTCCTGTTAAGGAGGGCTAGCCACATAGATCTTGTTGTAGCTTAGATTTTGGCCACTAAATTTGAATATGATCTTATCTTGGTAGGAAATATAAGAAGAGATCCTAATAGAAATAATCTTCTTCATCTTCTAAATTTTTTTTACAAGCACCACTGATCCTATGGTGCAAAATCTAGCATATGAATTGCTAACTCTGTAGAATAAAATGGCACAAGGGATGTCTAATCCTCCTTATTATTGGGATATACCAAGGAGGATGTTTTCCAACTAGTCATATCAAGGCAATGCTACCAAAAATCAAGGGTAACCAAATTGCCTTCCTCCCCCACTAGGGAAGCTTGCCATTGAAGTATCACTAGCTAACTCAGTAGTTGGTTATCATGAAGCTGAACATGATTTCTCTTTCCAACCTAAGTTAAACCAAGAAGATAATGTTGATCTCTTTGTTAAGGTGAAGAAGAATTAGTTGGTGACTCCAACATTGGTTTTCTGAATTACCAAGATGAAGCGAGAAGTAAAGGAGAAGTGTTTGATGGATCATAGACTGTATTTACTAGGTCCTAGAACTAGTCAACTCAACAAGCTGATAAGAGAAAAATAAGGGAAGAATCTTGACCAAAAATTTCAATTGCAAAATGAGGGATCTCTACCTTTCTAATAAAATGAATCAGTGATCAATAAAAAAGTAAGTACCTCAAACAATCATGCACCTTCTGCTTTAATTTCTCAGACCAGTACCACACCCAATAAAACCTAGAATGATGGACATCCTTCCTTTGTTCCTAGTTCTTTTCAGTCATTTGTTATAATTGACCATAATAGGAAGACCAAGATTCAAATGTCTAAATTTGAATACTTATAGGCCAACCTTGAGCAGTTGGATAGGCTAGTTGAGAGCATAAAGAATAAAATTGTCCCTGTAGGACAAGATGTTTTGAAGGTAACTCATGATCCCCCAAAGAACACATCCACCCAAAACAATCTTGTAATTACTCCTCTTATTTCCCCTAAGAAGACATAACCTTTCTATGTTTCCCTACTGATAAATGGTCATAACCTGAAAAACTGCATTATAGATTGTAGTGCCTCTGACAATATGATGCCCGCCAAGGTGGCAGACTCTCTTAGGCTCACACTAAATAAAACTTTTGGGAGATGTTTCTCCATGGAAAATAAACAAGTGCCACTTATGGGATAGATCAAAGATTCCCAATTTGCATTCACAACCTTCATAGATAAGAGAATTAGAATGATAGTCCTCATGGCAGACATCCCATCCTCCTATGGCATTCTGCTTGGGCAAATTTTTTGCAAGGATGGTGGTGGAGAGTTGAGTATGGACCTATCTGAGGTGAGGATCTCTATTAAGGTAATCATGTAAAGGCTACTTCTTGAGAAGGAGTCAAAATATATTGTCACCCAAACATCAGCCCCTAAATCACAAATTCTATTTGAATCTTCAAGCATGGGTGATTACTTTTTTGTCTACTAAAGATGTTTCTATTTCAGCAAATGAAAGTTTACTAGGTGACAATATATAAAATTTAGACAAGACATTAGAAGAATTAGTAGGGTGTAGTACAGATAAAAAAGGATCTTCCCTCCCTAATGAAGTTAAATTTGATATAAGATTAGACTCTAATGATGTCTAAATTCTTGAATTTGATAGCATTAATTCTTCTATTAGTTCTGGAGCTGGAGTTGTTTTGATATCTCCTCAAGGAGATATTTTTCCATACTCATACAAGTTGCAGTTTAGCAATACCAAAAACATCACCAAGTACAAATATTTTATACTCATATTAAAGCCTACTCAAGTTAAAGGCATCAAACTTCTTCATTCTTAGGGAGATGCTGAGCTAGTGGTTTGTCAGGTGAGAAATCTGTATCAAACCAAGAATGAAAGATTGTGACATTATCATAATTTAGTGTGGGACTGTCTTGAAAGTTTTGATGATTTTAATATTTTTGTCATGCCAAGAGAATTGAATAATCAAATAGATTCCTTGGCCATCTCTAAAACTCTCATGGTTCCTCGCCGAGATTTTTAAGTTCACAAGTACACTATTGAGCTAGTCTTTCAACCAAGTGTACAAGATAATGTTGACCATTGGTAGTTATTTAATGGTGATAACCAAATAATTAATTTTATAAAATATATGGATAGCTTTGAGAAGCTTAATTTTGAAAGCAGTGAACCTCCACTATGGGAATCAACTCCCGAAACAAATTTAAAAACTAGTGAAAAGTTCCTTCAGCTCAAAGGGAATAAAATTCCAAAAGGATTAATTTCTCTTGAGAAGTTATTCAATAAGCATGATAGGTGTATCAATAAACCACAAATGGACTCCAAATCCTCCAAGGATTTTGATCAAATAAATTTGAGTAATAAAAAAAATCCCAAAATGGTCAACATCAGGAATTGTTGCACCCCTGATGAAAAACTCAAATTCATTACCCTGCTTCACCATTACATTGATATTTTGGCATACTCTTATGATGATTTGAAATCTCTCAAGCTTGAAGAAATTTAGCATGAAATTCCTCTCAAGATTGGATCATGGCCTCACAAGCAGAAACAGAGGTAGTACAAGCCCAAGATATCATGCACTATACTTTTTGAAATACAAAAAATGTTGAATGCAAGAATTATTTTCCCAATCCATCATTCCACCTAGATTATGAACATAGTCCCTATGAGAAATAAGAATGGACAAATTCACCTATGTGTTGATTTTATAAGTTTGAATCAGTCATCTTTAAAAGACAATTATCCCCTACCCATCATGGATTAGTGGCTAGAAATAGTGACTGGTGCAGAGATATTATCAATGTTAGATGGTTTTTTAGGATATAATCAAGTGGAAGTTGGTGAAGCAGACCAACATAAGACCACTTTCACTACACCTTGGGGCACCTTTGCATATCATAGAATTCTTTTTGGCTTGATCAATACTGGTGCCACCTTTGAGAGAGCGATGGATCTTGCTTTAAAAAATGAAATGGGGATGTTCATTATGGTATACCTTGATGACTTGAAAGTTTTTTTCTAAACATCATCCTGATCATGTGCATCATATACAAATAATTCTGGAGCAATGTCGGTAAAATGGTATTTCTCTTAATCCCAAAAAGTCAATTTTTGGGGTTATGTAAGGTAAACTTCTCAGTCACACTATATCTCAAGACGGCATAAAGATCAACCTAGAAATAGTCAAATCCATCCAAGAGCTTACTCTTCCTACCAGTAAGACTGTGGTCCATTCTTTCTTTCTAAAGATGAATTGTCTACAAAGGTTCATTCCTGAATTCATAGAAAAGACTCACCACATTGTCAATATGATGAAGGGTAAAGCTACTTTTAGCTAGACTAAAGAAGGCAAGTCAAAATTTCACGACATCAAGGAAGCTATCACCCATTCCCCAATCCTGGTTTGTCCTAATTACACCAAGACTTCATGATATACATCTATGCTTCTGAACACATGCTTTTAGCCATTTTAGTTCACCAGAACAAAGAAGGTGTGGATTCCCCCATATCTTTCATGAGTTGTCCTCTCAAAGCTCATGAGCTGAAATATTCAAAGATGGAGAAGCATGCTTATGCTATGGTTAAGGTGGTAAAACACTTCTATTTTCACATCCTAAACTCACACACTATTGCTTTGGTTCCTGATATAAAAGTAAATTCCATTCTAACTCAATAGGATTTTGGAACTAAAAGGGGTAATTGGATTGTTAAAATCTAGGAGTTTGATCTTGTTATCAAACCTATGAAGCTTTTATAAGGAAGAGGTCTAGTCCAATTAATTGCCAATAACATATTAGAAGAAGTAGGGCATGAAGAAATAGAGGTTGAAGACAAGCCTACAGTTCTCTTTGTCACCACTACAAATGAGTGGTATTCCAATATTACTCATTTCCTTACCTATGGTGAATGTCCTGCTCACCTGTCTTGTAAAGAAAAGAGGAATGTTAAGTTGAAATATTATAACTTTGTCATGTGGGACAATGGTTATTAGAAGAGGAGCCTTGATGAGGTATTTCTTCATTACATGGATAAAGTGAAACAGATCAAACTTTTGGAGTCTTTCCATAATTTGGCTTGTGGAGGACATTTTTCTGCACCTGTGACTGCCCATAAGATTTTGCAAGCTAGGTATTATTGGCTTACTCTGTTTCAAGATTCATACACTTGGGTGTGTAGATGCGAGCTCTGTTAATAGTTCATTGGGAAACCCAAGTTGGGTGCACTACCTCTCAAGATTGTGGTAAATGAAGAGCCTTTTCAAGAATGGGGAATTGATTTCATTGGCACTATAAACCATCCTCAAGTGCTGGACATGACTATGTTCTCACAGCCACAAATTATTTTACCAAGTGGGTGGAAGCCATTCTAGTCAAGCATGCTACATCAGAAGTGGTATGTAATTTCCTCAAGGAAAATATTATTTCTCAATTTGGAGTCCCAACCAAGATTGTAACAGACAATGTAGCCTATTTCTCTTCTCATGAAGTTACCCAATTATGATACTATTATGGTATTATCCTCTCTCACTCTTCTAACTATTATCTATAGGAAAATGGTCAAATAGAATCAAGCAACAAGAACTTGGTGACCATTACCAGGAAGCTAGTAGATAACAATCAGAGAACATAGCATAAAGCATTTCTTGACACTTTATGGGTAGACAATATTACACCCAAAAGGGTAATAGGTATGTCACCATTTCAACTTCTATATGGTTTAAATGCAGAGATACCAATTACCATGGAATTACCAGTATTAAAGTTGGAAAAGATAGTAGAAGATTCAACTTTTGAAAGTTTCATCAACAAGAGGATCATGTGCTTGACTGAATTAAATGAGCAATGAACTATGGTGGTGGATCATATTGCTACACATCAAAGTCTGGTAAATAAACTCTTTGACCAAAAAACAAGGATTCATGATTTTTAGATTGGAGATCAAGTCTTGTTGTGGGACAAGAGGAGAGAACCAAAAGGAATGCATGGAAAATTGGATTCCTTATGGAGAGGTCCATTTTCCATTCATCGATTAAATGGTGAA
The DNA here is from genome assembly GCA_037957365.1 of Torreya grandis. NCBI lineage: Eukaryota > Viridiplantae > Streptophyta > Pinopsida > Cupressales > Taxaceae > Torreya > Torreya grandis. Next base: position 1,651,602 of record JARHVA010002327.1, read on the forward strand.
ACTAGTTTCTTACTAAAATATTAAGATGGAATGCCATTTGCACTACCTCACAGTGGGTAGCATCTAAATTACTTCAATCCTTGAAGTATCAGATAAGTCCAATTGTGCATATGTATAGTCTTTCTTTATTTTATGTTGTTTATTTGTTTTTGGCACCTTTCTTTTTGGGTAAGCATGACTCTGTAGCCAAATGGCATAGATGAAGGAACTTAGAGTCTAGATTCTAATCCCTTTGATTGCTTCAAATCTTAATTGATGGAAGTTCCCCAACTAGAGCCAACTATTGTTCCCAAAATCTATCACTTATTTTTGTGGACAACATGCCAACCATTTTGGTCCTATAGGCCAAAATTCTCTCTTTCTTTATCAAAAAATGTTCTGAGTAGTTATGTTTTTCAATAACTCAAGCCTTTTTAGCTAAATAAATCATAGGTTCAACAGGTGAGATTTCTCAAAGGGAAGTTCAAAATACTTATGGTATTTCTTAAGTGTTTTAAGGATGGTTCAACATCGAGGTTCAATCAAAATACTTAATAGTAGGGTTCAAAGAATTGGAATGAACCATTGAACCATTAAACCATTGAACCCCACCTCTGAAAGGTTTAACGAGTTTAATGAGTTCAACAAACTTAAAGAATAAAAGGATCCAAAGAGTTAGAATGAGCCATTGAACCATTGAGGCCCACCTCCATAAGGTTGAAAGGTTCAATGAGTTCAAAGGTTCAAAGAGTTCAAAGTTTGAGTGGAAGCTTCAAATGAATGGATGAAGTGGATGATTCTATAAAATGGTTCAATTGAAGAAGAAAACTAAGTAAATGCAGCCCTTTACAATACATTGGAATGCCGAACCATTGAACCAAAAGAGTTCAAGGTTCAAGGTTCAAAGTGGTTTATGTAACTGGTGATGTCCCTATAGATGTCAAATATAGGTTGATGTAATATCTATTGATTTTCAAAAGAATGTAGACCTGAGACCAAACTCAGCGACCAGCTAAGACAAGAGCTGAAGGACCCAACTAAAAGTGAGAAGATAGCCCCGAGAGCTCAGATCACCAAGAAGAGACAAAATATAGCAAGGAAAGATGGAATGACTATATAAAATATATAAATATCTATAGAAGACTTATTCTAGTAGGTGGAATAGTCTACCAAGTGGACCTTAGAGAACACAAACATTTAATGGTGCAGCCTATTTTTCTTCATTAAGTAAAGGTGAATGGACATCTATGTAAGAATCATAAGGAAGACCAGGCAACCCATGCTTAGGAGGAGACATTTGAGATGACTTAAAATGCCAAAGTTAAGGCTGATGACCTATTCCAACATGGCCCCTTCACATAATTTCCATTGCATTTAATGTAGCATGGGCCATTTTCACGAAAATAATCTCGCAAGTCTTCCTTTGAATGCGATATATTGTAATCTCTCATTTTGATACTAGGAGATCTCTCTATTATTAGAAGTGAAGCTCTACCCAAATTGAGAGGCATTCCTAAGACTTTGAGCTCAGACTGTTAATCATATTTTGTTAAGTGAATGAGAAAGCAAGTGACCTTTAAGAATTTGTGTTGAAATAGCTTGTGTTATCTAGGAAATCATTCTTATGTCTTTTTCCTAAATACATTCTTATCTATTTAATCAAATAAGTAAAACAAGTGGAAATAAGTTGGAAGATGTCCCAAATCTGATTATGGGAGACTTTGTGCTACCATAATTTTCTTTAGTCTATGTTTTGTGTAAAGGATATTTGAGAGACTTTGAGTTCCCCTTATCCTTCATAATCTTTCACTCTATTGTAGTTTTAGGTGGAGACATTGGGCTATAGTTAATTATATGGTGTCTTTATCCTAATCAATAGGAGAAATAATGAAAGACTTTGTTCTTTTATGGGTTTCTTGTGGATCCAGTTACTGCCCAAGAAGGATTCATGTTGTTTGTTAAACATCATTTCTAAAAGAAGAGTAGTGCCTTTAGTAATTACACCAGAATTCTCCTCTGTTATGTGAACATCATCTCTAAAAAAAGAGAGATGGATGGTATGATTTCACCCCTGAGTCTATTTTTAGCTTATATTAGTATACTATAGTTTATATGGAACCTCCCCTTGCTGAGAGGAGAGATTTGTCTCATTCTGGATATGGTCACCACACCCATTTTGTCATTTAAATCTCCTTATGCTGTGGTTGATGTAACCATTTTTTTGCCTGTCAGTTGATGACAAAATATTCACCCAATAATAATTACTCTTTTCAAAGTTTCAAGAGGCCCACTAACATATTCTAGAATGATAGCTACCACAACAACAAGAACAATTAACCATCTACTAGCAAAAGTGTGCTTGATATAAATCTTATTTATGTTTCTTTATATGACTATTGTAGAGTTCATTATACTTATAAACATGGGGAAATATATTGTGTTGAATTTTATAATTCTTTTGAAGCCTTCCAAGAAAAATTGGATACTTTTGAAGTTGTCCTTAATAAGGATTGTGATGCAAAAACACCTAGTTATTCAAGGTCATCCAAGTCTATTGATTCAATGCTCATGGTGGAGACATTTGAGTTCCCTCTTCAAGAGGATAATGAGGTTGAGGATATTCTTGAAAAGATTCATGCTTTTCATCAATTACTAAAGAAGACTTATCCTCTAAGAAATATGGAGCAAAATTAACCATTGACCACTTTAACTCCTCCAAACAACTTTAAGACTCCTCCTGATACTACATTAGATAATAATTTGGAGCCTCCTAAGGGAATTACTTCTAAACCTAGTGTTTATGAATCTAATTCTACCAATGGGACTAGATATAGCATAGTAGAGGACATGAAAAATATCAAGCATTACATTACCTTACATGAGTTGACATAGATTACTAAACATAGAGATCTATTGTTGGAATATTTTTCCAAAAAACTTGATAATGTTCAAAAGTCTACCCATACTAATGTTACAATAAATAAAATCAAGGTAGATGTTCCTCCTTTCTTTCTTATAGTCACCATCTTTGGTAAATATTTACATAATTATTTATTGGATTATGGTGCATCTACAAATATAATGCCTAAGGGTATTCATGAAAAATTAGGTTTGACTTCTATTAAGTCTCACAAAGTTATGACTCAATTAGATAATTCAAGAGTCAAAGTGATTGGTCAATTATTAAATTTTCACATGCAGATTGCCTCAAAGGTAAGGATCTAAGAATTCATAGATATCCAAGTGGTGGGCATCCTTGATTCTTATGGGATGTTATTGAGTAGAGATTAGACTAGAAGATTAAATGACTATATGTCAATAGATTATTCACATATGTGGTTTCCATGGAAGGGAGTCCCTAACCAAATTAGAATAGAAAGGGAGCCTAAACTAAAGCATATATGACTAAATACAATTCAATCAACGAAAGGGTCAACATGGTTTATGTTGAGTTTGGGATTTACACTCTTGAGACTTCTAAGGTATGTGACCCTAAGACTTCTCATTCTTTTCCTAGTCTATGGAAATTAAATTTTGATGGTGCAAGGTGAATATCTAGTTTTGGGGTAGTAATTATTCTAATGAACCCTATTAGTAGAGAATATCACGTTACTTATAGACTTCATTTTCCTTGTATAAATAATCTAGCTAAATATGAGCTTTAATTCTTGGGTTATAATTTGAAATCAGACATAAAGTTAAGGAATTATTGGTTTATGGTGACTCAAATCTAGTAGTCAATTAGGTAAGGATTAATATCAGTGAAAGGTGTCATATCTCAAGAGATATAAGTTTATATTATGGGTTTTACTTGAGCTTTTTAATGCTTTTAATATTTTTTCCATCTCTATGGAAGAAAACTAGGATACTAATGATCTTTTCTCATCTTCAACCAACCTTATGGAAGACCAAGACTCTAAAAACATTAGTATTGAATTAATCCCCCATCCCTCAGTACTAGATAATGTCATGTACCTACAAATGTTCAGTGATGATCAATAGATCATAGACTTCCTGACTAGTTCATGAGTATTTGAGGGTCACATTATTGATGAATCCTATCTCCTTAATGATGAAGTTATTAAAATCAAACCTAAAGATAAATTCACTCAATTTAATAATAATAAGATCCCCAAAGTCATGATAGTCTTGGAGAGCCTCCTTGATTCTAATAAACTAGTTGAGGTTACCAAGACTCCCAAAGTAAGTGGGAAGGGTTAAAATGAAATTGATCATAGATTTCAAGGTCAACCTCAATAGTTTAATATTGGTACAACATGTATAGGTATAGAAAATAAAAGATATAAAAAAATGCTAACCAAATATAGAGATATCATATCATGGTCTTATGATGACCTAAAGTTTTTTTATTCAATGGTCATAACTCACACATAACCTTGAACAGAAAGCTACAAACCTTTTAGACAAAATTAGAGGCCTATCAACCTAATCTTGGAACCACTAATATATAGAGATATCAAGAAGACCATAGATGCCAAGATTGTATTTCCTATTAGGTGTTCCACTTGGGTTTTTAATTTAATCCCAATTAGGAAAAAGAATGGTGAAATTAGGATGTGCATTGATTTCAAAAACCTAAATAGAGTATCTAAGAAAGATAATTACCCCTTACCTTCTCTTGACCAAGTAATATAAAGTGTTTCCATTTTTTTATGATGTCCTTTCTTGATGGTTTTTAATGTATAACTAGGTGTTGGTAGATCAAGAAGACATGATGAAAACTAATTTTACTACCAATTGGGGCACATTTTCCCACAAAATAATGCCATTAGGGCTAATCAACATATTGGAAACATTCGAAAGGGCCATGGATAATGATTTCCAATTTTTGGTAGGTAAATGCATTACTATATAAATGTATGATCTAACTTTCTTTTCTAAGAATAAGGAAGACCACATAATGCATTTACAATGGGTATTTGGAATATCCAAAACGTATGGGATTTATATCAACCCAAAGAAAAGTATTTTATGTGTTACTAAGGGAAAACTATTTAGGCATGTTATCACTAAGGAGGTAATATCCATAGACCTAGATAGATTAGAATCTATATCAAAAATAGAACCTGCTAATAGTAGGAAGTAATTTAAGTCATTCTTTGGTAAAATAATTTTTGTAAGAAAGTTTATTTATGGTTTTACAGAAATAGTGAAACCCATAAATGGAATTTTGAAGAAAGAATCTAAGATCATTTGGATTGATGAGACAAAGAAGGCTTTCAAAGACAGCAAAGAGGCAATTGGATAATCCCCTATACTAATAAATTAAGACTTACCAAATATTTTTATCTTTACTCATTTACTTTAAATCATTTAATGGTTGTAGTTCTAATTCAGAGGATAGATGGATTAGATTGCCCAGTTATGTTCATGAGTACTAATTTTAAAAATGTTGAGTTAAACTACTCTTTAATTGACAAGTAAGCATGTGCTTTGGTCAAATTAGTAAAAAAAAAATTAGGCACTATATTCTTAGGAATAAAGTGCATGACATCCTACCAAACCCTTCTACCAAACTCATGCTAAGTAAAAAAGAGCTAGGAGAAAGGAGAGGTAAGTGGATTTTGGTGCTTCATTAATATGAAATTGAAATGAAGACTATATAATTGGTAATGTGTCAATGTCTAATCTAATTGATTACTAACACTAACCCCAAGATTAGTGTTAGGCAAGTTAAATAGCAAATTTTTGTGTCCATTGATTGGTATGATCCTATTATACATATACTAATCAATGGAACTTATCCTACGGGGTTGAATAAGTATCAAATAAGATCCCCAAGACTCAAGGAAACCCAATACATGATTAAATATGGAGTGATATATAGGCAAAACATTGAAGGCATTTACTTGAGATGTGTATCCAAAGAAGTAAATGAAATTATGAGCTATTTTCATGAGAAGCTGAGAAGTGGACATCCATATGGAAGGTTAAAAACTCATAAAATCCTTAGAGCTATTTACTATTGGCCAATAATCTTCAATGATGCCTAAAATCATGTAAGGTAGTGCCATTCATGTCAAGTATTTAGCACAAAAGAGCCTAAAGTAGCCATGCCACTACAACCAAATACGGTAGATAAACATGTTGCTTAGTGGGGACTAGAATTCATGGGGGTAATCAACCCTAACTCATCATAGGGTCACAAGTATGTTTTTCCTTCTATCGATTACTGCACCAAATAGACTGAAGCAGTGGTAACTAAGTAGTGTATAACTAAAGAAGTGATCCAATTTGTAGAAGAAAACATATGTATTAGGTTTACAAAATTAGTCTCTCTATTATATGATAATGGATCAACTTTTATATCCATTGATATGATTGAATGGGAATATGATAATAGTATCATTATAAATTTCTCATCTAACCATTATCCTTAAGGTAATGGCATGTATGAATCAACTAATAAGAACTTGATGAAAGCAATAAATTGTCTACAATAGATAAACCTAGAACCTATCATAAGTCACTAAAATGTGCCCTATGGGAAGACATAATAAGGGTCAATAATGCTCTCAAAATAATACCCTTGTTGGTATATACCCAAGAACCCATTTTCCCCATTACACTCAAGTTGCCAACATAGAAGTTCATGTAGGAATACATACAGGAAGATCAAAAATTGGAAATCTCAAGGTTGCTTGACATTATCTAGATGGAAGATGCAAAAGAAAGGGATTTTATTAATTTTATAAAGCATTAAACCATAGTGAAAAGGTAGTTTGATAAATGATCAAAGGTAAATGTGTTGAGGCAAGGAGACTTAGTTATTATTTGGAACAAGGCATCTGAGCCTAAGGGTAAACATGAGAAGTTCACACCTATGTGGATATGTCCTTATAAAATTGTAGAGACACTTGGAAATAAAATCTTCAATCTGAAAGACCTACAATGAGCAAAATTCACACTACCCACCAATGGGCAGTACCTCAAACATTACCTTTTTGTTGATTCACTTGGGGTCTTCATGGAATAATTGTAAGACTAGTTAGAGCTAGCATAGGTAGGATAGATTAGTTTTCTTATATTATTTACTTCATATCCATTATTTGTAAATAATTTTGTATAATTTTTTTTCTTTTCCTTTGATCTCTTCTATCTATTTATGTTTTTTATTTCTCTACTTTATTGCTTACTCTCAATAAGTCCTTTTGGAAAAAATTTCACTCAAAGTTCAAAAATACTCCAAAAATTCATAGTTGATAAATGTGGGTATGAATCTTAAAGAATATGTTGACCATGGGTTTTAAAATGAGATTAATTTTATAGTTTAGATAACCTTGTAACGACTAATGGATAGGTTGGTTGTTTCATAGATTTGTAAACCTTGTTTTGATCTAAGCTTGGCTTCAAGAAGAATCACATATATGAAATGAAATATTGAATTATTAAGAGAGTCATTCTTACACTTAACAACCATTACCTAGGAGAAAGGTTACAACCATAGGTGATGGTATAAGGATAAAAAATTTAACCAAATCCATAAACCTAGCTAACCTGGTTCCCAACCTTTGTTAGAAATCTAAAATGATATAAAATATAAAAAAATAAGAGATTATTTTAGAATCAAAATATTTCCAAGAAAAGGTGATTATGGTAATCTCCATCAGGGCTATCAATGCTTGACTAGTAGCGGAACAAAAACCTTAATAGAGCCAAAGACATCTTTATCGAGGCTATGGATGCTTGGATGGTAGAAGAGTAATTCCAAAGCCTTAATTAAGCTAAAGAATGGTCCTTAATGGATATACAAACATGATATAATTCAATGTTAATGATTAAAGGCATGAAATATGGAAGTTGTTCCCTAAATCATATGGTGAATAGTAAATGAAATCAAAGCACACAAATAACATTACTAAGTTTTGATGTTTCATCCTAACTCTGTAAGTGCAAGATTTTTTTAAACCATGAATTGATCTTGATAATAACACTAATCAAGTGGAATGAGCAATATAGTTATGTATTTCAACCAGAGTATCTAAATTCTAACATATTTCTATGTTTCCCCCAAAATTCATGATACCCATATTTCTGAAAAATTAGAACCCTTATGTAAAATTATGCAATTTGTACCTTAAAATTGAAATTCACTTGATCAAAGTGTCATCAATATGCTTTCACATTATCTATATTTGAAGATCATCCACACCTTCACTTGGTTGGTTTATTTATTCCTAGATCTAGTTTGACCTTATCTAAATTTGCTAATATTTGATCTTCATGTTTGAGGTTGTAGGTTCAATGAAGCCCTTATCGAATGGGATATGTCTAAATTTAATGTTTTAATCCTAAGTTGGTTTTTTACTAGCCTTTGGTATATATAAAGTCAAGTTAAATCCATATTTAAAACTTCTTAAAACCCTTGCTCAAGAAAGCCTTAGTATAGGTGCTTTTGGACCAAATTCAAAATTGGTATGAACACTTTTAAATATGTTATAAGCATAGCTCAATTTTTATACTAAGGCTTAGTAACATTTTTCAACACAATAAAAACTTAGTATAAAATTATATTCTTGGTCTCCTTTATATCTTGAGCCCCTCATCCCCTTTTGTCTTAAGCATGATCCAACTTTGTTATATACATGGTCCCTTTTTTATAATCTTAGGCTAAAATATTAAATCCCAAATTCTTGTTCATGTTTATTAACATAAACAAGACCTTAACCTTAAGAATTTATCCTAAATTCCATATATCTCCAATTCTAGACTTAAACATTATGCTTGTTAATAGAATCGACAACCCATGTTTAATTGGGAAAATTTAATTGGAAAGTATAAGATAGGACCAATGAGCTAAACATTTTAATCCATGGGACTAATCTCACTCCAGTTCATATATCAAGATCAATGGTCCATGTTCACGTTGATCACCTCAATCCAATGGTGTAAAATCAATATTCATACTAAAGGGGCCCCTTTTACTATAACATAATATTAACCTAAGTTTTTATCCTAAGGTTTTAATTATATTTATTAATATAATAAAACCTTGGGCTAAAATATTATGTTATGACTTTATTATTAGAAGGGTCCTTTTATTAGGCTAAATACTTATGCTATAACATTAATTATTCGTAGGATCCTTTTATTATGCTTATCTAACTTAGCTTAATAGACCTTAGACTAAATTTTATTTATATTTATTAATACAAATACAAATATTAGTCCAAATATTTATATATTCCTAGGCTTACTTAATCTTTTTATAATTATAGGAATAAATCATGTTTGACAACCCAAATCATGATCAATGGTTCACATGTAATTGTATGGGGATGATCGAACATAGTGAAATAGATGAATTAAAAATCAATTTGTGGACCCAATTTGAACATTAAACACCTTTTATAGATCAATAGTATACATTTTATCATAAAAATTGAGATCAATAGAGTGTATCAAATCAAATAATCTGCAATGAAGATCTAAGTTAATGCAAGGCTAATACATGGTGAAAGCATATGAGATAACAAAATTGATAAGGCACAAAGCTCAAAAGGCCCACATGACTGACAAGTGGTATAACCTCAGGACCTACCAGACATTAAAACTCAATCGCATTTTAGAGATCAATAACTAACATTGATTTGTACCCATTAGATCTAAAGGTGCACAATCAATGTTGAAAAGTCAAATACCCTAAATGCAAACTTGAGACTACCACATGGTGAAATCATATGAATCAACAAAAATGACAAGGTGTAGAGATAAGAAGGCTCACATGACTACCATTTGGCATAACATCATAGCCTTATACACATTAAACATTGATCACCTTTGGGAGATCAACAACCCATGTTGATTTGTACCCAAGGATCCAATGGTGCAAAATCAATGAATAATTTTCAACAAAGATCAAAAGGCATACGGGATTTCCAAGTGGTGTAATCTCAAGGCCCAATTCATATTATGGCTAATGACATTAAAATCTTAGGATCAATATCAATGACTAACATTGATCCATGCATAATAATATGATGATGCAAAACAAAAGTAGATTTAAAAAGACTAATGATAATGTTTTTAAATATTAATGAATAATTTGTTGTGAAAGTACCACATAGATGCCATATAAGTATAAATGAAAAATATAAAGATCTTATGGGATCATAAAAGTGAAGGTATAAATACATCATTTGAATGAAAATATAAGGCATGAAACTCACTTAAGTGAAAATTTCCACCATCATTAAAGCTATATAATATCCCTAACATCTAAAAAATCCTTAATTTGATCCTAAATTGATCATAGTCAAGTCTAAGTAAGTGAATCATCCTCTAAGAAAGTCTAAATTGATTCAAGGTCAAACTATAGACCACCAGTGAGTAAGTTGAACAAAATCATAGCCATGGTAGCCAAAAAACAAGCTAGATAAGGTACATAACTCTATTTAACATTGAAAATAGAGGGGATAATCTTCAAGGACATGGAATTTGATGTATTCGGTTTAAACACATGAGACAAAAATTGGACCAAGATTTTCTAGACAATTAAGGAGTTACCTACCATCACCAAGGAAGATGAGAATAATGCATCAATCAAGAGGAGGTACTATGACCGGGTTGCCATTCAAATGATAGGGATTCATTGTGATGTGGTAAAACCATATGTACTTCACTACATAGATGTTCTCTCCCCTATTTGATAAGACTACAAGATTGAAAAGGGCATGCTGGTCAATGAACGTGCTCATAAAAGTGTAGCTTATATTTCTTCTATTAATTTTGAGAACTACTAAAAGTTACCCAAAACCCGAGTATATGTATCCATAATCAATGAATGGCCCAATAAGAATGACCTCAAAACTATCCTCATTTTATGGCTATACTTAATAAATCAAGTCTTCTATAACCTCAATAATAACATCCCTATTAGCCAATTCTGACCTAAGATCAAAATAATTATGACTTTAATGAAAACATTGTGTGGGAATCCCACCACCACTTATGTTGATATAATTTGGGTACCCTTGGCATATTTTATTGTTGAGAAGGAACTCACCCCTCCCATTAGTGAGGTTGCTAGGACATGTTTGTGTAAGAAAATTTTGATAGTCAATAAAAATACTAGGAATCAATTATACATGATGTCTTGCAAGTTAGGTGCCCTCCTTGCCACTATCAATATCCCTAACTTTAGTGTATGGTCACTTGAAGGGACACATATAGTATCCTAATTATACTCAAAGTTACACATATTCAAGTATAGGGACCACATTCATTTCATCTTTGATTATGTCTATCCAACCCTGACTAAGGCCATAATTGGAAACCTAATGGCAAGAGTTAGTCCTTTGGACAAAAAATTAATTAAATCCATTAGTGACATATGGTTTTACCTAGATTAAACAATCATCAATATTAAGGGGACCTAATGCACCCTACTTAGGTTACCAGTCCATGTGCGAAACAAGTTAGCTGAGTAAGAGGTAGCATACTAGATGTGAAATGGTATCGATGGTGTGTCTAAAATCAGGAAGAAGGGATTACTACATATCCTACCCATGACCATTGGTGGGACTATATTTTAGTAATGAGATAATATTGAGGCTGATTTAAGACATAGAGCCTCTTTAAAACTACAACATGATGAACTAAGAGAGTGGGATCCCTAAGGAAGGTTAGTTGGGAATTTGAAAAAAAAAATTATAAGTGTGCCATATGAACATATGCCTAGTGTCTATGACTCAATTTGCATAAAGGAATCATCCTTAACTAAAGTCTTTGTAAGATTAAAGAAGCACAACATCAATACAAAAGCTAGATTTCTGAGGGGACAAAAAGGCAATGATGATATATGGTAGATGGGACCCAAAAATTACCATTTTATAGGAGGTCCATATTCCATAACTATTCCACCTTAGCCAAAAATAGAAGAGAGGAGACCTAATGAAATAGCATCATCCTCAACCCATCCTAAATAATTAGGATCACTAATTGAAGGAATTGACATAATAGCACTAGATCCTAAAAAATAGTGGAATGTGCCTTAAAGGCACTAGCTAGTACCTATTAATTAGAGGAGGAAGATGTCCAAGTAAAGGAAGCACAGGATAAGGAAGCAAAGAAAGTGAAAGGGAATAAATTAAATTTGAGTTTAGTCCCAGTTGATCCCCCTCCAAAAAGAAAAGCTAAGCTACCATTCATTATAGTGTAAAAAAGAGACCCAAGTTGACCTTCACTCATCCTTTGAGTGAGGTTAACCTTTTACGTGATGAAAACCCAATATATTATCCAACCATTCTTGAATGGTTTATATATGGTAAGTTGTATAAAATCCCAACCATGCACCATCCTTGGGACATTACAAAAAATATAAATATCCATGTGCATGATGAGCTCAAACCTTGGATTATGGTCTGGAAAAAAGAAGAGGAACAAAGAGTAATAGCTCCAAGGGAACCAAGTGGCACAGAAATGGAAACTCTATAAATGAATCAATCATCAATGGAAGTTTAGTTTAACCCAGAGACTATCGGTCTAGAAAGAGTAATTATAAAGAAGGCCATGATTGGTGGGGAGGAATTCACCCTCCAAAAGATAAAGACTTCATAGGTCTAACCCTTTTAGAAGGATAAAAATTAGGTGAAGATAATATATTTGAGGAGAATATCCTTTATGTGGCCCAAGCCCAATCACAATAGTTCTAAACCATGATCAATGGGATCTTACAAAAAAATAAGAATCTAAAGTAAGTTTTTGTCTTGTCAATCCATGAAGACAAATTTAAAAGGTTTGAGGACACCATGACTGACCTAATCAACTCTTTGAAATTAGTGAAAACTAAGCAAGTAGTGATGGAGAAGTAAATCACTAAATCTAAAGGCTAAGTTGACTAATGATAGGCTTCAAGCTATCATGTGAAAGACTAGATCAAGGACTTATCTAAGAACCTATTCCTTGAATTTAGGACTATCATCTTAGCACATCTGAATTTGTCTATGGCCATATTGGTGAAGAATATTGAAACCTTAAGAAACTAGTTCAAATGAATGGAAGACTTGGCTAAGTATTTTAAAAACCAACAAGGTGGCATGTTGCATATCTTGGATAGTTTTAATATAGAAACCACAACCCTCAACTCATTGGGGCTTATAATTGATCAAGAGTTCAAACACATGACCTTTAAATTTATGCATGAAGTAAGAAACTAGGGATAATGCTAAACATTAGATGAAAACAAAATAATCATGTGCCTATTTTTGTCATCTATATAAAAAAATGTGAGATGCCAAGGGCATCAAGCAAGCAATAGATAAACATGAGAAAAAAATTCAAGGACCTAGAAGTTCATGGAAATGAGCTAGCCTATTTTTGACCTCTAGTTAATCAATGAACAAAACTATAGGATAACTATTTTTTAGAAAAAGAGGGAGCTACATCTACACAAGATCTTCAAATTTAGTTAAGAATATTCTATTTTGTAGAAGTTTTCTAATATTTTGAAAATAGAATATTATTTTGTAAAGGCCTGTGTAACTTGTATATCACATTTCCTATAGGTCAGTCTAGTTGGATAAATTTATTGTATTATAGAACTTATGTAGAAAGGATAGCTATCCTTACACATGTACACATGTAACTTGATATGACTGGTTAACATACTTTCTTGATTTCTATAAAATGAGTATTGTAATCTATAAAAGGGTGGAGTTTTTGATCCAAAAACTTGTGTAAACTTTGAGAAATTAATGCAAGTGATGAATTCTATAGATATTGTCCATATTCATTTGTGTCATTTGTTATTATATTTTCTCTCTCACTTTCCTATTCTCATTTCTAGATTTGAATAGTTATTGTGAAATATTAGTGTTCATATTTTAATTGCAAAGTTAAATTTTACCAATGTTAGGTTGACTAAAAGTTCTCAAGTACATTTTGTGTCCTTTCCTCTTCTTGAATTTGGGCTAGTGTTGTTTGTTTGTAGGGTAAATATTTAAAGTGAACTTAATTATTATTTATAATTTTCTCATTCCTTAGATGTTTACCTGATGTGTACTAATATTTGATCTCATGCAATTTCATATCATACATTGGTTAGGTGCATGCTTGGAGGAAATTTGAAATTTGTCATGATGTTTGCGATGAAGATCAACAACATCTCTTTTCTACCTTACCCGTCTTTTTCTTTCTTTTTTAAATAGATCACTCTAGCTTAATTACCACTTTAATTATTCATCTTATATTATTATTTAGATTATATTTGATCATAATTCACTTATATTAGCCAATATTACTTCATTATTTGTAAATATATAGGCCAAGGTGGCTCCCAACCACCAAAATTTATAAATATTATAAAATACTCCACTTTATTTACCTCTATTCCATTAATAATATGATTATCACAACTTGCAACTCATGTGTTGAGTTCTTATGAATTATAAAATAAGAAGTGTTAATTAGACATTGTAGGCACCTGTGGTACACATTCAGGCATCCATAATAGTTTGGCATGAGAGGTTATTTCAACATGGTATATGATTCTCTTTTTTAGTATCATATCAATCAATGCAATAGTTTTATTTTCAAAATTATGTACCTTCCTCATATGACACACCTTCATAATAGTAATTTCTTATTTTTAATACAAAAAATCCTAAATATAATAATAAAAAGTGATTTATATTATATCCTATTCTTAAACTATTCCCCCCATCATTAAGTTCATTGTCATCTTTAGGTTAATTTGAGTTTATTATTGTATTGTTTATCTTTAATAATCCTTCTAATTTTATTCAATATCTTGTCATGTTCATATATATTAGTGTGTTCCCTATCAATGTTTTTTTTTTAATCATTTTCATAATCCTTAGCTTTCACTTTTCTTTTCTTTATTTTATTCTTATTTGAGTGTTACCACCACTTGAGGTTTTGAATCAAAATTTATAATATTAAAGGTTTCATTCTATAGAATATCTTTATGTTCCTTGAATGGTTCTCAACATTATCTTATTTTTAAGAAATGGATAATTGTTTAAGTGGAAATTATTCTTTATTTATTATATTATTAACTCCCACTCACAGTGTACCTCATTTCACTATCATTTTGTACCATGTCATTCAAGTATTTATTCATACATTTTTCCCATTTTCATGTAGGTATTTTGATAAATATTTACATGTAATACCTACATTGATTTAATAGTTTTATGCATTAGGTAGAGATAAGGAATCATGAGTTCCTTTTTCATCAAATAATCCACACTCCACCTATGGTTGCTCTATCCAATTTCTCACAATATGGCCAATATTTATGAATTTATATCATGTTGGATACATTAGATCATGGCTATACTTATATCCTTGTTTATATCCTTTCCCACATAATTTCCTTTCCCTCAATGGTATACTCCTTTGCATCCTCCCTACTTTCATCCTATAAACCCACCTTGGTTGTTATTATGAAAATGAGGCTGAGTATTTTGTGATTGAAATTATTGTATTATGCAAGTAGTTTGGTATTGTAGGCCATGGTGAAATATGTTAGGGTTGATAATTTACAACTTTGGTGAAGATATTTTATAAAATGTGAATGATCTTCTATGATTATAAACCTATATGTCTAAAATTACCTTTTTCACAAAGGCATGTATGATTGTAATAATTAAAGTATGAAAAATTAGTGTAACACATAAACCTATTTGTGGGTTTAATGACTTCCATAATTTCACATAAATGATATGGGTGTTGATCATATGTTCAAAAAATTCTACATGTTGGTTCATGGACCAGCTAGGACTCGAACCTAGGACCTTCCATATGCTTGGAGTGCTCTACCACTGAGCTATTGGCCCCTCTTGGACCAATCCATCTTTGGTCTGAGAGTGGCTTAACACCAACACCCCCCCTTAAGCCACACCTCTTGTGTGCTTGGGGCTCCTAGCCTGAACCTGGCTCTGATACCATGTTGTTCATGGACCAGCTAGGACTCAAACCTAGGACCTTCCATATGCTGCTGGAGTGCTCTACCACTGAGCTACTATCCCCTCTTGGACCAGTCCATCTTCGGTCTGAGTGTGGCTTAACACCAACACTACACTATCACCATATATTGGTTATTGAGTGGCAGGAGACATACCCACATGTGTCTATGATTGTCTTATTTATTTCAATATTTATTCCATTTATTGATGGTGATATTTTGTCTAAAATTCTACTCGCATACAAAAATAATACACTATATCTTGGATTTTTCTAGGTTTTTATTTATTATTTCTAAGAAAAATACATCACCTTTTATATAAATCTCTTATTTTTACCATAACTATTATAATTATACATGTAGTCTTTACAAATTATTTTTTTATGTATGCATAGGTTTCACATCTCTAGGATTGAGCTTATAGGTGTGGTTTCATCTAAATAATTTTTTTAACATACATTAAATAATTTCCCATCCATGTTTATTCATATATATTGTATTAATGAAAAAATAAACCACTCAATTTGATGTTTCTCATTAAATGCTTCCTACAATTTCTTTATTATTGATTGTAATATTTATTTGTTTATTTTTATCAACTTTATCATATTTATATAAATTTTAGTGGGAATGTTATGGTAGTGAAGGTATCATTTAAATTATTTTTTTAATTTTGTCCTTGTACATACTTTTCTACAATAAGTTTTCATGAACCATTCAGGGAAATAATCCCCGAGTGTTCCATAATAGTAAAAAAACATTATTTTTTCATTAACGATATTATTAATCTACCAATATGAATCCAGTACAAACTAATGTCCCTCTACATCCATGGTATCTTTTACAAATGATGTAAACTTCATTTTTTTGATGTCATTTTTGATTTTTTAGGTTGAGTGTGAATACTAATACTAGTACCTCTATTGTTACTATTATAATTTATTAATGTCCTTATTTTATAAATACTATTAGAGGTTATCCAATGATTATATTTTTGTGTTTAACAAGATTTTGACTATGTCCTTTATCTCTTCATAACTCTCCATGAAATTGTTTTCTTCCCAAAACTTCTTGATTTCTTAGAAGCTCTATTTTTTCTCAACCTCTTCATTAAAAATTTTGTAACTATTTTATACTTATTATCCTATATATATTTATTTTTGTCATATATTTATGTTAACACCTATTTAAAATAACATAGGGTATGGATTTTTGTCTAATGGATTCATTTCCTCATGAGATCTCTCATAGTTGGTGTTATGATGAGGTGTGTCACTTAGAGTGTCCTATTGATAACATTATATCTTTACCTTATATTATTTTCAAATATTTTAATTAAAAAATATATCTTCAATTAATCTATTTTATTCTTTATATTTTTATTTTAATTATTTAATACTACTACTAACACTTATTTATAATCATTTCCCTCCTTAACATTGGCATCATGTCTAATATCTATTTGGTTGCACATATTTTCCATATGAATTTATTATTGATTATTTCCTCTCATACTCACATTAAATTTAGAAAAAATCATCTCGTAGATCTAATATATAATTATCCTCTCCTATTTTTATAGTATTTTCTTCATCTCTTTTCTTACTAAATTATAATCCTAATCCACTATGGGATGAACTACTTTACACCGATTGGCCTTCTACACCTAGGGTTTTTAATGTTTTGGGATTACCATAATTATGGATAATTATTAAAACCATTTTTTATATGTCATTCATGACATTATTTAATTTATGGTATAATATCTCTTTTATTCTACTCATCTCACTACCTTCCTTTACACCTTCTAGTGGTACTAATGTTAACTTTTCTATTTTCAGCAAAATGATAACATCATGATTTACTATATGAAGTTATCTAATGGGAGACAATGGATTAGTTTAATCTATTTTTTTAATTTATATTTAAAATTATAGTTATTATTTATTTCTCTTAACTTCTGAATTATTTCATTCTCAATTTGTTTCCTCATTTCTTCATTCACCATTTTGTTCAAACTTATTTTATTTATTTTCTTTCTAATACATCATTCTCTCTTAACTAACTAAATCTTAACTTTATAATTATCTCCTTATTCCCATAAATATTATCTAACCTCCCCAAACTATTTAGACTAGATATCTCAATGAGTCACTTATTTTGAGGAAATCTATTCATTATACATGCCATCCCTTAAGTTCACACCTCCTAAAAGATTTACTTCTCTTCTCTTAAAAAACTTATATCCATAAATAGATTGTGAATTAATATTTCTACCCTACTCAATAAGTGTTAGATTTTTACTTCAATGAACTTATCATTATTATTTTTAAAACTTATCCAAACTTGAATAGTCTAAAATAATAAGAGTGAATCAAATTTAGTCTTGAACCAATAATCAATATCTTGAGACCAAGGTGTGTCAAGATGTTTGAATTCCTAAATATTTCAAAACTTATCTTTAAGGGTTTATTAATGTGTACTATTGTAACCTTTTATATGTGTATCTTGTCTCAATATTTAAGACCACAAACCTTTCCCAAATATGAACCAAAATTATTTCTTGTGTGATTTGATGAAGGATGCAATTAATTCAAGAAAATATTCACCCATTCATTTTGTCTTAGTGTAATATTTAGTATTTATTCCCAAAACACATTTTTTTATCTTAATTTTGGTTTCTATATCTCCAAAGGATACCATCCTTTGGAATTAATAAACTGAATTCCATGTATTTACACCAAATAATGACATAAAATCTATAACCTTGGCTATATATTTTTACGTATTTGAAGTTAACTTCACTTGAAACTAATGTGGCACATAGGTTAGTATTATTTATAATTATTTATTATATGCATTCACAAAATAAAATAAGTATGTGTGATAATTCGTATTAATATGTACATAATATTTCCTTCTCTATCTTCTCTTTATTAACATAATTATAATAAAAACAATAATTATAGTTTCCATGGATTTTCATATTTTATATCATCTTACTATTTAATATATTTACATTATTGTCTAAGAAACTAAATATATCACTATGATATGCAACCTCTTAACTCACTTATCTTCTCAAACTTCAAATCTTATATACTATATATACCATATTATATTGTTGTGGTATAAATAATTACTAATTTCCTTTACAACTCAATATTCATGTCTCTATGAGACATGACTTATGTTCAAATAAGTAATCATGTGTTAATACAAGGATACCATATTTACCATTTTTACTAGGTTAGTATAAGCCTTTGTCTTGTTGGCTTATAGATGTACTATGTTATTATTATTATTATTATTATATGTATGTATATATATGTATATATATATATATATATATGTATGTATGTATATATATATGTTATATATATATATATATATATATATATATATATATATATGTATATATATATATATCATATATATATATGTATATGTATGTATGTATGTATATATATGTATGTATATATATATATATATATATATGTATACATATATATATATGTATATATATATATATATATATAAATATATATATATATATATATATATATATATATATATATATACATACATACATATATATATATATACATATATATATATATATATAGATATATATATATATATATATATATATATATATATATATATATATACATACATACATATATATATGCATGTATATATATATATATATATATATATATATATATATCATACATACATACATATATATATATATTTTCTTTAGTAATCATATTTTTTCCCTAACTAATGAACGATTCAACCAACATGTAAAACTATACCCAATCACATCATAAATTTAGACAAGGATGAACATAGAATCCCACACCTTTTAATACATAGTTAAAATGAACTAGTTATATATTTTCACTTTGATCACATGCAAGTAACATATATTAAGGCTTAAAAATCCTTCAATCCTTGAACCATACTATATTTTAATTCCTAATAGAAATAAAAAATTACATAATTAAAACTAAATAGAAATACCATGGAATGTATAAATATATTATGATGTACTATAAGAATTAGAATTCAATGTTCATTATCATGTAAAACATAATGGAAAATTATTCTCTTTTATACACAGTTAGATATGGAGACATTATATTGAATGTTGTCTTAATAAAGATGGAAACAAAACTCATTTAACATAGTTAAAAAAAATATGCATGTCGATATGATTTTTTAAAGAATAAAAATTCAACTTAGACAACCATACATGTCATGATCAACTCATTATAATTACTAGTACATAGTGTAATAACTTATATATCATATCAAAGAGTGTACATACCAAAATTTAGTATTCCTTAATCAAACCAATAAAATTTTCAATGAACCTTATAAAATCAGACTTACAGTGTGCATTATATAGATAGACTACACATAGATAGGGTTGAGTAAAATAATATCAATATCAATCTAGTTAAAATGTAATTTTAATTTACTAATACCTTCATAAAAGGTTTGAACATTAACATAATATACTATATCACTTAGGAAGGAGTCTCAATCACTAAACACATGTAAAAATTCAAAATTTCATACTAGAGATTCATTTACAATTTACTTATTTTATTCAAATATATAGGGTTTCAACCTATGGGTTACCATACTCATTACTAATTTATCAACATATTAAAACACAATAGTTGTGTACAAATATTGTTATTTTAAAATATCATGATAAAAGTTGTAGATAAATTATGTAGTATTAAAATAAAGGCCTAAAAATATATAACATAGCAAAATCCAAAAATTTAAAGCATGTTCATTACAATTAGACTAGGATTATGGAGTAGTCAAGTTTTATTTCCCTGCCATGTATGAAATAATGTTTGAGCTAAGGATTTTTGGTATACACCTCAAACATATGAAATAAATATTATCCAATATTATAGTAGGCTCAAATTCAATAACCAATACTAGATGTGAGTTTAAAAATATTATAAACCTATTTAATAATTATAAACATTCTAACTTTTTATAATAATCCAATGAGACAATGCCCATTATTGTATACTTTTCAAGATTGAAAAGTAGGATTTTTATCCTAATAATTATATTACATGAAACCCAAATTTATCAGTTATTCATTTTTTTATTTAAATATATCTATATATCAACAAAATATATAATAAATAAATAATTCACAAAAAAAGGTGGTATGGAAGCACGCTTCATTTACATATTACAACTCATCAAGTCTATACAATACTTCAACAATGACTGTGAAATTTAAATAATCAATAAATATAATATTATAATTTATTAAATATCATTTGATCCATAACATTACAAAAATAAAATACATAGTTAACATAGTAATATTATACTCTATGGCAAGAAATTTTTTAAGATTCATATTCAATGTTCAATAGAGAGCATACAATAATGTATAGTTACTCAATACTTCCTTAACATTGAACTCTTACAATATTCAAATACAATTATGAGTAAAAATAAGTATTTATTTTATAATTTAAATGATTTTAAAAACAAATATATGAACTAAATAAGTGATGGTTTTGACTAGTGGTCCCAGAACCAAGAGATGGTTTTAAACAATTATCCCACAACTAAGAGGGTTTAAACAATCTCATAACCATATCAGATCACAACAAGAGGGTTTTAAGGATTACATAAACATAAAAAATTAAAAAATGAGGGTTTTAAGTATCCCACAACATTATCATATAAAACAATAATAAAAACACTCCTTAAGAATAATAAATACAATCAGTAGTTTTCTTACTACAAATAGAATTCCTAGAAGCTTTCATTAAAAAACTATCACAAGATAATATCCTCAATAAATTAAAAATAACTAAGAGGATAAGAGGGATAAATATAAATTTAATTACCAATATGAAGCTAAATTATATCCTACCAAAAATTAAATTCCCTACCTACAACAAAACCAAGCTTAAATAGATAGTCTTATTCTAAATTATTATCTTTGTAAAACTTCTACACAACTTTCAAACAAAAATAACATATATAGTTGGCATGAACTCCTAATTTACCAATTAATATTTTAATTACATTAATGAGACATCCAAATTAATTTAGGCATAGTACCCACTAGCCACCCAACAAAGAGAACACCATCCCAAGCTAGTCTCAAATCTCTAAGGGATTTGATGAAGATCTCTAGATCCCAATTATGTCCAAAATGATTTCAAAGTGGATTTTTCAAACATCTACATGTAATTTAATGTGGATTCATATAATATCCACATATAATTAAATATCTTTGATGTATATTCCTCTATCATCCCTTTGGATCCTAATGTTTGAATGTTGAGCCCTCAACAGTGTTCCATAGGATTAATAGAGGGTAGGAATCTTCAACCCATCATGACTGACCTTTGGCCCCACTAATTTATATAACTATTTTTTTAATATTAAAATTGAATCACTATTTTTTTATGTTACCAAATATATTTACAATTTTACACTACATATAGACATTCCACATTACAATCACCAAAAAAATTGAAGAACATGATGAACCTAGCCATTAATGGCCCTTACCTCCCCATCCATAGGCCATGATATTGAAATATTTCAATGAAACAAATCCCAATGGAATAAAATAATTTTAGTTCAAGGTGTAATAATATAATTATTACACCAAACAATTATGGTTTGTCATAAATAAGACAAGTATAATGTAAACTACATATATTATAACAACACAACACTTACCATGGTTTCATAACGTAAATTATATAGCCAAAATGACCATCTAAGAATCATTTTTAATATTACATTGATTTATAAATCCATCCAAGGGTAGGATTAATATAAAAAAATAAATCATCTACTATAGTTTCTTATTAAAACCAAAATTCAATGAAACATTGTTTCCACAAACTAATAACTGATATTTTATCACTAAAGAGAAGCAAACGATACATTACATTATAGATGAAATGACATTAAATATAACTAAGGGATTGATTTGGGGTTATGCAGAACCATGATTTTTTGAATAACTCTCATTCTAGGTTCTTTCATAAATTTATTTATTATTCCAAACCATACATTCATGTTTGTAGTAGTATAATACATCAAGAAAGAAGGGGGAAATTATTAAGACTACATTTAATTATTATGAATGCACTAAATAAAAATATAAATAAATCCTCTTAAAAAATTACCCTTTTCTTGATTTTCATTTTCCACTTCTTTCATGTGTGTATCCTTTGAAAACCTCATAAATCCGTTTAAAAATAGATGAGAGATGTTTTTAAAACTAATTAACAAGAAAACCATCATATCTAGTGTATCTTTTATGCCAAAAATAAAGTTCATAACTATGCTTGGATGTGAGATATGTGTATCATGTAGTCTCCTCTCCACATTCTTCCTCATTCTCTCTTTGTTTTTATTCCTTCTCAACAAAGGTAAATATATTATGGATTTTATTAAATATCCTTTTTAATCATTCAATAATATATAATACAAATTGATTTCTCTATCATGACTCAAATCAAATTTTTAACTGAGAAACAATCATTATTTTTATGGATCTAGTGAATGCTCTAAATAAAATTAAAAATTTACTAATACCACTTTTCTTAGACCAAATGTTTATGATTAGTAATTCCAATACCATAGACCCAAGTACTAATACACATTTCCTATGAAATCACTATGGTTCATATATAATCATAGCCATTTTTCACCATTCAATGTGTTCTAATTATCAAATAACAAGTGCAATTGGTTCAATGCCAATGATGGTTGCTACAACAAGTGATAATAAAAAGTACAGACATTATAGGTAGGTAGAATATGAATATCATAGAAATGGAAATTTTGGAATTATGATGAGATATTTCATATAATTTAACCTTTAATACATGTATACCATTATTACAATAATTTGTTAAACTCTTCTATCTATAGGCCTAGCTCACCTTCCAATTGTAACTAAAATCATGCAAATGACATTAGCATCACTTTCAAAAAATAATAATACTCAAATTATATATCAACATATACATCTATAAATATAAACATTAAACAAAATCACATATAATAATAGCTCATAATGTGTCATAACATGCTATCACAAGGTATTGAAATTAGTTTATTAGGTATTAACAAAGTAGGATATTAGATAGAGAATTATCTAACAAATTTGAGCAAAGTAGCATGAGATAAAAAATCTTAAACCACTTTAATACTACATTAAATTAAAAAATATAATCCATTATAAGGGTTCTTTCTCTAAAATTACTAGAGGAAGACTTATAACAAGATAAATGTCAACACTACCTCCTACGATAATTCAAGCCTTCCATAATACAAAATTATTTTTCTGATACTTATGATCCCAATAGAACCATTCATGCCACAATGTAAATAAATTCCAATGATGTGATTATTTCCCATCTTATATTGAAAATTAATTTCAAACCTCCTCCCAACCCTTCACAAGTCAAATATTTTGATTCCATAAGTATTATTCATGATCTTGAAATGCACCTTTTCTCATTAAAAAAAACTTAATTATGTAGAAAACACATTGAATATATCTACATCTAATACCAATCTGACTCTCAAAAGAAGTTTTAAGGTAAAACCTCCTAAACCTAAAAAATAAACAACTGTCATGGTTAATTTGGTGTCACAACAACCTAATTATCTTATGTTATTCAATACACCATGAACATAATTTAAACACTTACCTAATTCTCCTTATTCATTAATCTTGTGGCTTGTAAAGTGTCACCTCATATCTCTCCCTCGACTTATAAAGGAATATATGAATAAACATATACCTAAATGGTATGATACGAATTCTTTTTTCATTATCACCAAGTCCATGGGAATTATTTGAACAAATATTTTATGTAAAATCATGATATATAATACATCATATATGAACAAAATATTACATTTTATGATCCTCCAAATGAATCAGGTTCATAAATTTTTGATCACCATAAATATAAAATGTTTAACTATCCTTTAGAAGACCATTTTAATAAGGATCTATAAGTGAAAATAGCCTATAAAGTATATCTTCCTCCATCACATTATGGGCTCACATTGGATGATATTAGTGATAATTATACATGGAGTACACCTCATATGGTTTAGAGACTCTTTATTACTTATATTGATAGGGAAATTAGGGATGATGGCTCAAATCTTCATTCCTTATTCATTCAACTAGCCTATATACAACGTTATGATTGAAAAATTTTCAAGCGAAAATGTTTGTACCAAGACATTACTTATGCATTACAATTATATGAATAATTATTATATCTTTCAACCATATTAGTCAAAGAATTTAATATAACCTAATAGTAGATTCTTAGTGATATTGACTTACCTTTATAGGTGGGTACTACACATGTGGTTATTTCCTTCGCAATTATACCTTGCTTAGGTGTCTTTTTTATGTTATTGGGATGACCTTGGATGCATACACTTTGAGTAGTACATTATATAGTTCATCAATGTGTTACATACCTTCATAAATAGTCAGGTAATTAAAATTTATATAATTCTATATAAACATCCACTTGAACAAGAGAAATCAATACCCATTAAGTTATTTATAAAATATAATAAGGTTAATCCCATGCAAAAGGATAAGGAATAGGAAATCCCCTTTACTAGGTGACTAGTAATTGAGAGACCATTCTATCATAGATATAAAGAAGATTCTTATTCATCTATTAGATATCATATTTAAATATCTATAGAACCTAAACATGTTCCTATTACATCTATTCCAAATAAACCATAGATCACTCAACAATGGGTTCCATGAACCCTCATTCCTTTTATTGTTTCTTCATAAACACAGAGTCCTATTATACATAGACCATTAGAATGTTTAAAGTGAGAAATATTATACCTATACATTCTCCCTAGTAGTACCACCATTTTTTTACACCAATTTCCCAATGGGGATATACCTATGAGCATCCATTAGATGAGATCATATGATAGTTATTTATTTGGCATATTAAAAAATTACCAAAAGAAATAAAATCAAAATTTTCAAATATACAAAAATATTTTTAACATTTAAATTCTCTATTAACTCATTGTCATATATGTTGTTGGTTCTATGTTGGTAGATATAATATGATTTATTTATATGTACACATGTTCCACACATATTTTTAGTGTGATACAAGCATACATAGATACATGATCTATGCATTTTTGGATGTTTGGCCTTCCCTATATTCATGTCATATGGACATTGGGGGAATACACTTATTTAATCATGATACATCCAGGTTATACTATTATATGATCATGTCTCATTATAATTTTTTATATTATTTACTTATAAATTCATTTATCAATGTTTATATATTTCTATGTGTACTTTATATGTTATGTACTTAACATTTTTTTTATAAAACATATTATCCATGGACTAATATTCTATATTAGGTTGTTTTCATATTGGTTATGTTCTCCATTTTGCCCTTCTTTGATTATTCTAATTTCTTGATATTATCATGCATTGTATTACATATTCAAGAATTTTAATATGCTCCATTGATTTTATCCTCTATGCCTATGTTTTCCTATTATGACATTTGTATATGTCACATTTTTTGTATGTTTACATTTGAATATGTCATTATTTACTTTGTAGATATTTGACTAAATCATGTACCTTTGAATGTGTGATATTTTAACATGAATCTTTTTTGAGGTATCCTTAGACCATTTTATTTTGATTTTCTTTTGATTTCTCTCATGTGTGTGATTGATTATTTATTAATTTTGTACTATTAATAACTATGTGTTTCCATGATTCACATCATATATCTTAGGACTTGATGTCATCACATTATTCATGATTTAATGATATATCTACCTAAAAATTTTAATTCTATACTATACATGGTTCATACACAAATAATACAATTATCTTATCCTTTTGAGGTAAGGAAAATACCACTTTATACCCCCCTTCACCTCAAAGAGGGGGTATATTAGTGGGGGCAGGCCATAAAGGAATGTCTTACACTTTCTTCAAATTTCATTAGATCAGATATATAGTGGGGTTATGTTATGGAAACATGTTTTCCACACATACTCTAGTTTCATTTTTAGATATAGAGTGGGGCCATATTATCGAAACATGTTTGCCACACTTGAACAATTTTCAAATTGGCCAAATTGCATGGTTATATGATTTAGATACATATTTTTGGTAGGATTATGTAAATTGGTATAATTAATATACCCAAGTTTCAACATGTGACACATATGAGGTGAATATGATATTTAAAGGGCACCTAAATTGTAAAATTGATGTATGTACATATATATAGAAGTCAACTTTTATAAGATCTTGTTTAATTTGGTTGTGATCCATATGTGGTCAATAAAAAGATTATTAAAACTTCATTTTATCTATTAATATTCATAATTAGGTGTTAAATATAAGTTTAATTAATTTAGGAAGTTTAAAAATCATTGGTCTTGCAATATTTTGTTGTTTGAGCTTTTTTCTAGGTTTAAAGCCAAAATAAGAAATTCAAAAAAAAATAATTGAATTACTTATTAATAGTTTTAAGGGTTTGGGTGAATTATGAAGGTTTTATTCCTATAGTAAAGAGTATTTATAATATATCAACATTTTATAAGTGTATTTCAATCCTCAATTCAGCCTAAATTTGTATTAACACCAATCAAGTTATGTTAAACATATGAGGAAGGCAAAATTAAGCATGTTTTGAGATAAGACATATGTAGTTGAGAGACTCTTGTTTTATGTAAAAAAATAACAAATAATAGACATAATAATAAGGTTGAAATTAAAAATTTAAGTAGACAATAATTATAAAATAAAATAAGAATTTGAAAGGTAGGCTTTAGGAGGAGATAGGGTGCCAAGAAGATGAATGACAAGGTTCCAAGAAGCACAGTTTGTGTATAAATCTCAAGATCATATGAATAAAATAAAATGTTGTCATTATTTATATTGAATATCAGAGTCATAAGTATTTAATTAAATGAATTTATTTCTATTTTATAACCCTATATTGTTTTGAATATATTCTTGCATGTTCAGACTTGAAGGAAGATAATACATGTTTATGTTGTCAAAGAAGGGTTTGGGAGTCAAGTAAAAGTGATATTTTATTAATTTTTAAGATTTATAAAAATATAGAATAATTTCACAAGTTAATATACATGGGTATAAAGGCTTTTTTAATTTAATATATTATAAAAATATTTTAATAACTTGAATTTCTATCCATTTTTTGTTTGTTGCCTTTATGCAATCAAAGAAAGGTGCATTTATAGTCATAAAAAGATTGTTTTCAATGTATTTTATGATTTCTCAAGGTGTATAATGGATTTATAGAGGAAGATAATGGTGTTTAATACCATTAAAATTTAAATATTTCAAAATCCTATCTTAAAACTCAAATTATCCATTTTTGAATGCTCATAGCCTATTTATAGGCTTGTTACGGTTTGAAGGACTAAAATCCCTATAACCTTAAATTTAACACTTTAAAATTGTTTAAATTTTATAAAATTGATTTAAATAATTTATATGAATTTATTTGATATATTTCTTGAGTTTTGGTTATTTGTATAAATAGTTATAGTCAAAATAAAATTAGCATGCTTGTAAGTGAGGGTTTTAAAAGGGTTTAAGAAGACAAAAACCATTATATCTCCTAAAGTAATGATATAAATTCAATGAAAATACATAATAATATTAAATAATAGCATTTACCTATATAAGGTGATTTAAAGTTTTTTGGAGTTATGTATCTCAAGTTATGGTGAAAAATAAAAATTGCAATCTTAACGACAAGCCCAAAACCCCATTTGGAAAGACCAAAAGGTGCATAAACTGAAAACAAAAGAAATAAAAGATATGAAAATTATTGATAGTTTAAGGAGCTTGTTTATGATGTGCTAAAATTTATTTTAGAGTTTTTTACATGTAAAGAGATATATATTGGCAAAACTCAGACTGTAGATCTATAAGTAATGCAAAAAACTATTTTTTATATCATTAAAAGGTACATAACTTTAAAAAGAATCAAATAAATGGTGTGAAATTTTGTATGAACTTGTGTGAGGATTTGAATGAAGGTTTAAAATTTTTTTTAAATATTTTAAATACATATAAAAAAGATTTATTTCAGAAACATAATATACAAGTTTTAAGCAAGGGCAAGAAAGAAAAACATGTTTTGTCATTTTTTTGCATTTTGAAGCTAAGGGTATAATTCATTATTATGAGTTGAAGAAACCTATAATGAAAATTTTAAATTATATTTAAGTATAAATATCCCTTTTTTATTTGCAATATTCTCTCAATAAGGTTGAAGAGTCTTTGTTAATTTGAGTTCTCCCTTAAATACATTTGAAAAAAAGACCTTCCTTTGAATCTCTCTCATCATTTTTGGTATCATAGTTTACAAAATATATTGGAAAATATGAAATAAATAAATATGGGAGTGAAGAAACTTAGTTTTGAAATAGAAACTTGAGGAAGGCGAGTGGTGAAATAGACATGTGTGGGAAAGTTGAAAAAATTTAACATTCTTATATCCTATTGTAGCTTAATAAGGTAATAAGAAGATTAAATTGAGGCTCAAAAGCAAGGAATTTAAAGTGAAATAAAAGATGAAATAGACTTGGAGGTGACAAAATACCAAGTAGAAACTTTGGGTGAGGAATAATAAAAATAAGTAGAAAAAGAATAGAAGGACTAAAAATAAATAAGAACCAAATATAGAGTAAAAATGAGGTGACAAAACAAGAGGAGATTTAAAAAGAGATAGATGAGATGAACTAGAATCTAGCAAGATTAATATAAGGTTTGAAATAATTGATCAAAAATAAATGAAAAGAAGGATTCATAAATAGAAAGGTGGTCAAGTGGCCAATAAAATAGATTTTATAAAGGAGAAAAAGAAAAAAATAATTAACAAAATGGAGAGAATTGATAAGGGTGATAGAAGAGTTACCTAAGGAATAATTTAAGGAGATAATTAGGCATCAATATTTTGAATCTAATACTATGTCTAAATTTATTATTATACTTATGTAGATTATTTAAGATAAGGCCCAATTTCAGGCCAAAAAAATCAAAAAGAACAAGAATGATTAGCTATAAATGAACCACAAAGAGTTGTAATGTATAATTAATTCATAGTGAATAAGACAAAGTAGGAGAATGTCTTTAAGGATAATAAGATGTAAAGGTTCTCATGTGAAGAGACTACGATAAATTTTTAGAATAGCATGAAGATAAACAATAATCATGATCAATCCATGAAAGAGCAAATAGATGTTTTGTATAGGAATATGGTGTCTTGGTAAATTAGATAAAGAAACAAAATAGACATGAAGAGTTGAAAGTGAAAGAATAGGGTATCCAAGAGGATAGTCATCAAGAAAACAACCAAAAATTAACACGGTATAAGGTGAATTGTGTGTTTCCATGATAGAAACATTAGATGAAGTGATGAAGATAAAAAAAGTATGATAGAATATTTATGAAAATAAAATTACATGCATATGATGTGGATGAGGAAGAACATAAGAAGAAGAATAAAGAGTGTACTAGCATGAAGATAATTGAGAATGTACATTTTAGTGTCCATCATACAAATAAAAAGTATGAAGAACATGACAAAACAAAATAAGGATTGAATATGTCTCAAATGTACAATGAATAAATGATTTATTATTTTAATGAGTTTATTTCATGTGAAGGTGAAACATTTAAGAAGGTATAAAATTGAATAACTAAGTGTATATCAATTTAACATGTGCACTTATTGGAGAATGTAGTTTAGGAATGATCCACACCAAAGGGTACATGACTAAGGTGCACAGGGGACATACAAGTTATGGCTATGCAGACTAAATGTGTAGTTTAGTATTTAGATAGAACAAAACAAAATACATTCAATGGAGAAAAATTATTTACATATAATAAATGGAATTTTTATTTTTTAGAAAATATTAGGGAAAAGAATACATAGTACAATGTTTACAATCTATGTGTACAAAATAAAAACATAAGGAAATCTCTCTATCTTATGACTATGTTATAATGGCATTGATCTCTCTCTATGTGTAATTATTGAGGAGATATGGATGATACATATTTATACAAAGAATAAAAGAGAACTGATAACTATTATTTAATTACTAAGGAAGATATATATGTAATGTTGATCTTATCAAATGTGGTAGTTATGAATAGTTAGAACAATCACTGTCTAAGATGTTAACCATTTGAATTCAAATCTAGGATATCCTTTTGGTTAAAATGGTAGTTGGATTAGTTTATACATGTGGTTGGACTTGATGTGTCCATGAGTGGGTGTTATCTAGGTGCAAAAAATTATGAGGCATTCAAGGGTGTCTAAGTTGGTGGTGCACATAGAGTTGTGTCTAATAGGTGCATGCACAATATAACACAACATCATTGAAGAGTGGTTACAAGCCTTATCATGCTATTTTGAAGCACATGGAATGTAGGAGTCAATGATTTATAATGTAAATAGTGCACTAATTGTGCCAATCAGGTATGCATGTTATGGCATGGAACTACCATGCATGTAAGATTAAGATATATAGTGTAAAACTACCATGCATGCAAGATTAATAGTTGTGATGTGGAGCATGTAGTATATAGTGCACATTGAAGAGTGTGAAATTGTTGGTGAATATAATTTAACAAAATGGCATGGGACTTTTATATTTGGATTAGAGTGAACTTTGGGTAGAGAGTACACAAGTTTGGGTGAGAGGTACATGCTCTACATAGTAGATCAAATGAGGAGTAAGCTCATATACATAGGGGGAATACATGGATCATTTTACCTTTATAAGAGATAAATGGTTTAGATTATATTGGTTCCTAGTTAGGGTAACTAAACTTTATGTAGCAACAAAGTGTACCACTTAGCTTTGTTAGTGTATTTCCCAATCTTAAATACTCTAAAATTTAATGTGTGATGAGATGGGTGTGTGTGTCTGTCACTTTGATGATCTAGTCCTATGTAGGTTACAAGTGTTTAAGATCAAAATAATAAATATGTTGTGTCACCAATAATTAAAGAAGTGGCATAGTGTAAGGATTGATAAGCTCCATGTTGAAGAAAGGGTACATGCCTAAGTACTATGGTAGATAAATTGTGAGGGTGTTCTCACCTGTAATGCATAGAATGGTGCATGGATCATAGTGTAAAGGCTTGAAATTTTGGTGTGAACCTTTGAATCACTCCTTTTAAATCTATAAATAAAATAATCACCAAATCAAACGGCATGAGGTGTGTGTTTTTCATCATAGTGGTCATTATATTTTGCTTAGCATGAGATAGAATCTTCTAAACCTAATAGTGAATAAACTATATTTGATGTATGAAATTATTGAATTTATTAGATTCTAATTCTTATTGACATGATTTAATTCCTAATGGTTCATGTTAGGATAATTCCAAAGGTGTTGAAGGTTGAAACTTAAGACATACCTATAATGGAGTATGGCTAGTAGAGATATGGAGATCTCTATTGTAGGCATGTTGTATGTACAAGAGATTGTCATCCCAAGTGTGATGATGTGCATGGTTGTACATTTTAAAAATATGAATAATATGTGAATATAAAAATCCACTAATTAATTTAGTTACATATCTATCAAAACCCATAATGCTTTCCAAAATTAACTTAGAAAGCATAGATCATAGTTAGAGACAATGTATATTGGTAGCCCAAAATGAACCCAAAAATGGTTGAATAATTCATACATAGTGTCATCTATGTCAATATATTTCTTACATGTGACCATAATATCCATCTTGGATAACCAATCCTCTACAACTAACACAATTTCATGTTGTTGTCTCATTATGGGTAGCCCATTCATAAAATCTATGATGATAAATTCCCTTGGCATAGATGGAACTTATATAGATTTATAAAGTCATGGATTCTTGTTTGTGGCTCTTAGAAATGGAACAAGTGATGTAAGACTTGATGTGGCACTCCAAACTCTACACATGTGAGATGATTATAAGTGTGACTCCTATTCATCTAAAGCCTTTATCATACTAAAGTGTCCCAATGTCTTAACATAGTGTGCTTCTTATATGAGTCATTGACAAGATACACTAGAGGGAAAATAAAGATGTTCAAAATTGTAGAGAATATAGTTAAACAAGTAAAACTATGGAACTTGTTTACCTTGCATGAGGTTGTTTTAAGTCATTGTGAAGTCTTGATTAGTTAAGTAGAGGGGTACCTAGTCTATGAAGTTATGGTAATTAATGTATAGCACTGTAATGATCACATAAACTAGCCATTGGCTAAGGAAATCTTTAGCCTTATTGTCTTTACCTTTATTGTGCCTAATCAGTAGATGGAACTAATTTAATTAAGTCATTTATTTCTTATGGCACACATTTTCTATCTTATTCTCTGAGTGCAATAATTGAAATGTCTTATGTTCCAAATGAACAAATGTTTCCATCCTAATAAAGTAGTGTTTCCATTTCTTGATTTCTTGCATAATAGGAAAAGTTCATTATCATAGTTGGAATACCTTTGCAACATTTCATTTAATGTATATTAGTTTTATCTTTACATATTTGTGAATTTCAAAGGTTTCTGTAATATTAGGCATTACAAGGGAGGACACTATATATAAGTATTACTTGAGTGTATCAAAAGTGTGATGTTATGCATGAGTCAAAATGAACATGGATCTTACACATGTTATCTAGGTGAGAACCCAAGATATATGTGAGAAAATAAGGAAAAAACTATGGTATAAATAAAAAAGTCAAAGAAATCTTCTTAATTTTGTGAGATTGTATAGAGTGGGTCAATAATTGATTTTTTTGATCTTCTCTAGGTATACTCTAATTTCATCATGGTCAATGATGTAACCTATATATTAAAACTAATATATGCCAAATGTATACTTTACTAAGTTTGATGTAAACTTATGTTGGTGTAACATGCCTAATATGTGAAAGATGTGATCTATGTACTCCTTCAAAGTCTTGTTGGAGATGAGGATGTCATCCAGGTAAATGAATATGAAATATTTTAGGAAAGGTTTGATTAAATAATCCATAAGTCAAATGAATGTGGATGGCACATTTATGAGGACAAAATTCATGACCAACCATTCATAAAATATTTCTTGTGTCTAAAAAGTTATCTTCCATATATAATCACATAAAAGTGGTAATTAGATGCTAAGAGTGCCATTTGAGTTACCTTATCCCAACTCTTACAATAGAACTATTCCATATCCTTAAACTTATATTTATATTTATTTATTAGACCTTATTCACTTACATCCAGTCGAGACACAATCCCTAAACTATCACCTATAGCCCCAATCCAACTTTCCTAGAATTCTACCAAAATGACATTAGCACCACATTTGGGATACTATAGCCACATGGCACTAGTATCCCCAATTAGGTGTTACTTTCCTTATCCTTAACTATTCCAAATGGATAATTTTTCAAATATGTGTCCCTCTTAAGGTTGGTCTAATCTCATTTTCTCATCTACACAATCAACATAACCCTATAAATACAATTCTAATGTACCCTTATTCACTACATAGAAAATAAATGCAAAATCTATTAAAATCAATGAAAAATTTGTGAAAATCCAATGTAAAATATCCCTATTCTACTCGAATATTTGTATATTATCATCTACAAGAACCCTAAGTCTAATTTTCAAGCATTATAAAGCTCAAACACATCTAAGTCATTTAAGGATACTTTCATTATA
The DNA here is from genome assembly GCA_037957365.1 of Torreya grandis. Lineage (NCBI taxonomy): Eukaryota > Viridiplantae > Streptophyta > Pinopsida > Cupressales > Taxaceae > Torreya > Torreya grandis. Next base: position 1,686,373 of record JARHVA010002327.1, read on the forward strand.
GCATTCACTTCTGTAATACATCAAGCACTAGGTGGGAGAACTACATCAAAATTGATCTATCTTTAGTGGATTGGTATGTAGGTAACTCTCTACATAGTTGGGTGTTTTGGATGTCCATTCCATCCTACTAACACACTCAAATCTTTCCCATATCACACTTATAAAGAGAACTATGTTTTACACATGAAATCAAGTTTTCTAGGTACAATACGTAACTATAGGTTTCAATATTAGATGAACATATCACACAAACATAGGCACATGTGATCCTAAAAAATATGAATAGTCCAATAAAGAAGACATTAGTTCCACATCTTGGTAACTACACATATATGACACTACTATCCAAACTAGGTGCTACCATCTAGTGAATAGAATAATAAATGAAACCTAATTATGACACTTAAAACTACGTAGATCTCTAATTTTAAAACCTAGATCACCCACAACATTCTATTTTCATCTAAGTCTCTATTTAACCCTATATATTTATATTATTATAAATTCAATCAAGGTCAAATTCATTTAAAAATTAGTAGGTTAATAACTATAATTTCTTTAAATTATTTAGACATCTCATCCCTTTAACTAAACATAGGTAGTTACATTTATAAAACCCTAAAGGTTAAATCATTTGTCAAACCTGTCTTACTTCAAACAATATTTCAAACCCCACATTCATTAATCCAAATTTTGTCAAATAAATTTATGCATGCCTACTTCTAATATTCTGATTTTATTTAGATAACCCAACTAATTAAAAATCAATTTTACGTTAGGGTTTCAATTTATTTTATATCAAATTTAAATTGTTTCAAAGAAACCCTAGATTTAAAAACCCTAACCCTATACACATTTAGGGTTTGTGTCCTTTTCTATTTATCCTCATATTTTATCTCCAAAAACCATATTTTAGATTAACATATCTTATAATCCATATCATCATTATAATAATGATAGAAGAAATAAATTATTTTTTATTGCAAAGTTCCATACTTTCATTTGCATTCTTATTGCCTTTAATTTAGAATAAAATAAAAAAAGACATCAATACATGTATAGGTGATGCTTACTGTCAAATAAAATATTCGTCATATTCCATATCATGTTATCTTTATTCGATGTAATCACATAGACATATACATGCATGATGTTTCAAATCAACTAGAATATATTTCATGTTGCATTCTTTCTATAACATGTTATCTTTCTTCTCTGTGAAAAATAATTAAAACATTATTCTGTAATCACATAGACATATGCATACATGATGTTTAAAATCATGAAAAATATATTTCATGTTTCAATCTTTCCATATCATGTTATCTTTCTTCTATATACAAAATAATTAATAAATTATTCTTTAATCACATAGACATATGAATACATGATGTTTCAAATAAACTAAAATATATTTTATGTTACATTGCTTATTTTTCATTTTATATTTCTCCTAAAGAAAATTTCATTAACATGAAAACCCATACATGCATAGAGGATTTAGCACATAAATTAACCACTATGTTTCAATTTTCAATGTCATATCTTAAGCAAAAGAAAGAATTTCCTTATATTCCTCATCTCCATGAGGGTGATATATAATTTCCGTCTAACCAAGTCCATGACATCATTACTCCACAATATGATTTATCTTATAATAATATCACTAATCCCCCTACTTAGCCTTTTCACACTTCTTCCCTACAGTGTGTGTGCCTACATGTTCAAATAGAAATAACAAGGGTTTACACTTGTGATACTCTACATGATCAAATTATCAGTATGACCAAGATAATTATAGGTTTAAAAAATCAAATTCAACTATTACATGAAAGACTAATACATTAGAAGATAAATTTACAATACAAAGGCCTCGAAGGCACACTAGTGTAAATCGTGTTTATACATCTTCAACTAATAATCTGTGGTAAGCAACTTTACATATTAAAACATGACATCATAATAAACTACATATACAAGTAGTTATTCCATAAATATTCAAAGGTCAAATAATAGTTTAAGTGAGATAATAAGGGACATGATTAAACCTATGTTGATCAGCATACCTCTTCTACGCCCAATGAGGAGATATAAATATTTTTGTGCATATCATAAAATACACAGGCACCACACTAATTCATGTTTATCATTTAAATGGAAAATACAATAGATAATGGATACATATGACTCACACAATGACACATCATCCACACAATATAAAATGACACATCTACCAATTCAAAAAGGTTCAAACTCAAAAACATTACAAAAATGGTTACCAAATCATATCTCAGAATGATAAATGGTTCAAAAAATAGAATCAAATCAAGAAATAGTACAATAAGGATAGATAAATCAAGAAAATATACCTTTTAAGAAAGAGGCTCAACATTCAAAATGATATAATTTTTGTCACAATTATCTACAATAGTTTGATTATCATGTTTAAGGTTTGGGAAAACATGCCCAAGGAATCACATCTCCTATTCTAGTAGTTGATAATATTAGTCAACAAGGTTTGGGTTTTATTAAATATCTTAAAGAACATCAATCACATAGATAGTTTATTAATGTAAAACATCTAGATACATAGTAAATATTACAAAAAGGGTAAGAAATTTAGTTATAAATTCAAAATCATGCTCAACCAATAATCATCCTCAAAATAGGTTTTCTATCAAAGGAGTATTGACAACATAGTATATCTACAATAAGTACACTTTCAAAGGGAAAAGTCACATTAAACATGCCAAAGCATAGTTTAAAAAGGTCAATTTACATAGTATGAAGTAGATACCTCTAGCACACCAAGTTATTATAATTATGGTGTGGAAAAATATTATGATTTTGATGATGAACAATACTCAGATTTCTACTACAACAACACTCAACTACAACATAGCAATCACACTACACATGATATTACCACTCCTATTTTTGACACATGCCATAGTGATAGTGAGTCTCTCATGAGACTCACTGGTTAGTATTAATCTTACCCTTGTACATACTTACTTCTCTCTCCCACTCTTTATACATAGTTTATTTTCATATTCTTGAATATATCTTATACTTAGAAAACACAAAAATAATATAATATCTCAAAATATAAAAACATTCAAATGTTTTTAAAAAATTGATATTGTATTCATTACTTTGTTTACATTTCTATTACTTTCTATATATTGCATATTACTATCTATCCTTGTGTAGTTAGTTGTATCATACACATTTTTCACATGTTTTTGGTGAGTGCTTGCAGATTCCATATAGGACTCTAGTCCACTCCATTGATCTAGACTATATATCATCTACCCATTAGGGGAATTTACACTAATCCAAGTTTATACATTACTACATGTACCCACTTGGGGGTATTTCCTACATAATTTCTATAATAAGGTTTTATCTTTACATACTATACATTCTAGTTATTCATTAATTAGAGTTTTTATTGACCATCACTAGGTATCTTCATTATATATGCACCATGGACTTTACATATATTTATATTACATAGTTATACATTGTTTCATTTTTAGTTCCTATATTATACTTGATTGTATTACTATGCTTCTTACATCATTGAGGCCATTTTAATATGCCATTTTTATTTGGATTCTAAGCTACTTATATATTTGTATGCCCTAGACATGTTCCCATTTCCCTTGTGTGTGCTCTTTCATGCTTCTATACATGGATATTTTAACACATCCTTCTTTTTGGATCTCCATAAAATTTATTGATGTTTTCATATGTGGACATTTGAACATGTCCTATGTTTTCATTCTCAAATTTAGTGACATGCTCCCATGTCCCCTGTATTTTGGCTCATTGGCCTACATTTTGTGTGACTCATGTGATTGTATGTTCAATTCTTTGTATGATTCTACACCATGAACCTTTAATTTGTTTATTACATGAACATGCACACACATACACACACACTAGTTTTTGATGCCATGAGAGATCCCATGCATCTTCCTAACCTACTTGGGAGTCTTGATGGAATTTGTACCCCATCTCCCTAGGTAGTTATTTATATATTACTTATATTATATATTTTTTACATTTATATTGACACCCTTGTCTAATAATAGGCTATAACATACATATTACATTTCCTACCATCTCTCATATAGAGGTACATTTTGATTTTATGTTTGTATAGTATATTAGAATATCATGCTCCATTTAACATATTTTGTAGAGCTACTTCTTTAGATGGCATTTATTACATACATTTCACAACTAAATTCAAAATAGGGGGAATAGAGGGGGAATTCATAGGGGTTTTTATAGAGATAAAGCTCTTACATTACTTTTCACAAATATATTTTAGCACATAGTATCAGTTATAGAGATCAGAGTCTAGGTAGACACAAAGCATAATAGTGGTTCAACAGTCAGTTTAGACTACACAAAGATCAAACTAGGTAGTAATTAATGCTTATATTGGGAAACTACCAACATAGGGTACTAATATCCACTATAGGTCACTATTATGTATTATCCTTAGCTGTGAGATAGTCCAAATCATTCAAACTAGTATACCAAGTAAAATATAGATTTGCATAGATATAGTCACAAGTTAGGCAATTATGTTTAGATTTAGCTCAAATTCAATCATTTCAATATAGATTCATACCACTTATTCATATTTGGGAGAATCATCCCCTGTAAGATCAATACATAGATGCTTTTACTATATGCTTGATTTAGATTTAGTATACTCAAATACTAGATTGTGGGCATGTGCATGGCACATAGATTCTTTATACTTAGCTTTAATCAAGTTGATCAGATGGAATGGAAAAATCCATGTCATTATATATTTTGTATCTAATTTCTATCACATTATAGGTTGTCACAATATTCATTCCTTACTCCATATATAGTGTTTGGCATTCTTATGTGGCCTAGAGCCACTTAATATACCTGAGTGGTTACAAAGATGAATACATAGTTAGATTACTCAGTTAGATACTTTCAATAATTTGAGTAGTATATTTATAGATGCATGTACTCCACATAAGGGGAAATAATGGATTCATGGTCTACATGAATTATTGAGCCACATACATGAGAGGTTTTGACACAAAAATAGTCTTATCCAAGCTATTCCTAAAGATTAGGATGCACCTAGTAGGGGTGGATAATGATGGAGTCAAAAATGGATTGATTCTACCCATATGAAGATTTAACAAGACATCAACTTAGTTGAATTTATTTAATGATATGATCATTATGCACTTTCACACATGTAGGTTGTCACTAGGTTCATGTATTGGTTTGTGTACCCAATAAGGTGTATTCATTCCTTTCCTGTCTCTTTTCTCAATTATTTCATTTCAACATAGTTTCTTGATTCTGATTATTTCATTAATAAGGATTGATTTTTTAATGTTTAATTATAGGATATTGCTTTGGATCATGTTTCACATATGCAAGCCCAAATTCACAAATTCAAACTTAGCTACATAGGCTTCACTTTCAAGATATGTCCAGGTAGGATTATTTTTCATTTATACTATTCATTTCACTTTGCTTGATTACTAGCATAAATTGGGGGGGGGGGGGGGGGGGGGGGGAGAATGTAGAAACTAATAGTGGTAATTGGATGCGAAGAGTGTCACTTGAGTTAACTTATCCCTAGGCTTGGCATAGAACTATTCTAGAACCTTAGACTTATAGTTTCAACCATTCAATAGACCATGTTTACTTAAAACTAGTTAAGATACAGTCCCTAAACTATCACCATTAACCCCAATCCAACTTTCCTATAATTATACCAAAATTTCATTGGCACCACATTTGGGACACTATAGCCACATAGATTAGTATCCCCAATTGGGTGATACTTTGCTTAACCCTAACTCTTCTAAATGGAAATTTTTTCAAATGTGTTACCCTATTAAGGTCAGACTAAGCTCATTTTCTTATCTTCATAAGAAACATAACCCTATAAATACAAGTCTAATATACATTTATTCACTACATTGAAAATAGATGTAAAATCTATTAAAATTAAATATAACATTGTGAAAAATCAAGGTATAATATCCCTGTTCTACCATAATATTTTGATACTACTATATAAAATAGCCATATGTATAATTTTAAATCGTTCCAAATCTCAAGCACATCTAATCCATCTAAGGACACTCTCATTCTATCATTCACTTGCACATACATCAAGAACTAGGTGGGAGAACTATGCCATACTTGATCTATATTTAGAGTTTTGGTATGTAGGCAACTCTCTAAATAGTTGGGTGTTGTGGATGTCCAATCCATATTAATAACACACTCAAATCTTGATCATATACACTTGTAATGATAACTATGTTTTGCACATGAAATCAGGTTTTCCATGTATAATACACAAATACAGGCTTCAGTCTTAGATGAATAGAACATGAAAACATAGTATCAAGTGCTCTTAGAAAATAAGAATAGTCGCATTAAGAGTATATTAGTTCCACATCTTGGATACTACACATAGATGGTGTTACTATCCAAAATGGGTGTTATCATATAGTGAATAAAAAAATATCATAAAGCTACTAATGAGACTCAAAACTACTTACATCTTCAGTTTCAAAACCTAAATCATAAGTGACATTATGTTTTCATATGTTTCTATTTAACTCATTTTATTTCAATGATTATAAATTTAATAAATTTCATATTCATTTACAAATAAATAGGTTAATTATTGTAATTTATTTAACTAATTTAGACATCTTAGCCCTTTAACCAAACATAGGTAATTACACTTGTAAAACCCTAAAAGGTTAAATCATTTGGTCAACCCATCTTACTTCAAACATTGTTTCCAACCCTACCTTACATTAATTCAAATTTTGTGAAATAAATTTAGGGCTTCCTACTTTTAATTTTCTAATTTTATTGAGACAACCTAGCTAATTAAAAATCAATTTTACATTAGGGTTTCAATTTATTGTATATCAAATTTAAATTATTGCAAATAGACCCTAGATTAAAAAACCCTAACCCTAGACACATTTAGGGTTTGTATCATTTTATATTTGTAATTATATTTTATCTCCAAAAATCAAATTTTAGAATCACACATCTTCTAATTCATATAATCATGACAATAATGATAGAAGAAATAAATTACTTTTTATTGTAAAATTTTAGACTTTGATTTGCATACTTATTCCATTTAATTTAGAATAAACTAATAAAAAAAACCAATACATGTATATATGATGGTTAGTATCAAATATAATATTCATTGTATTCCATAAAGCATTATCTTTAGTCTATGTGCAAAATAATTAAGACATTATTCTTTAATCCCATAGACATATGCATACATGATGTTTCAAATCAACTGAAATATCTTTCATGTTGCATTCTTTCCATAGCATGTTATCTTTATTCTATGTGAAAAATAATGAAGACATTATTATTTAATCACATATAAATATGCATACATGATGTTTAAAACGAATTAAAATATTTTCATGTTACATTATTTCCATAACATGTTATATTTCTCCTATGTGCAAAATAATTAATACATTATTATTTAATCACATAGAAATATGAATATATGATGTTTAAAATCAACTAAAATAGCTTTCATGTTACATTATTTATTTATAATTTTATATTTATCTGATAGGGAAATACATTAACAAGAAAACCCATACATGCATAGGATTTAACACATAAACTAACCACTATGTTTTAAGTTTCAATGTCATATATTATGCACAGGAAAGAATATCCTTCTATTCCTCATATCCATGAGGGTAATAGATACTTTCCCTCTAAATAGGTCCATACTATCATTACTCCACAATATGATGTAACCTATAATCCTATCACTAATCCCCATACTCAAACTATTCATACTTTTTCCTTACAAGGTGTATGGCTACAGGTTCAAATAAAATAGCTAGGGTTTGCACTTATGATACTCTACATGATCAAATTATTAGTATGACCATGATAAATATAGGTTTAAAAAATAGAAATAAACTATTAAATGAAAATATTGAAACATTAGAGAATCAATAAAAGCCTCTAGGGCACAATGGTGTAAATCATGTTTATAGATCTTCAGCTAGTTAGTTTGTGGCAAACAATGTCACATATCAAAATTCAGCATCACAACAAACTAAATCTGTAACTAGTGACTCAAAAAATATTCAAAGGTAAATAATAGTTCAAGTGAGATACTAAGGGACATTATTAAATCTAAGTTGATCAGCATACCTCCTCTACACACAATGAAGAGATATAGATATTTTTATGCACATCATAGAATGCATGGGCACCACAATTATTCATTTTTAGCATTGAAATAGAAAATAAAATAGATAATGGATACATATGACTCACATAGTGATACATCATCCACACAAATACAATGGCACATCTACCAATTTAAAAAGGGTCAAAATTAGAAATAGTTCAAAAATGGTTACCAAAGCATAACTCAGAATAACAAGAGGTTTATAAATCATAATCAAATCAAGAAATACTACAACAAGCATAGATAAATCAAGTAAATATACCTTTCAAAAAGGAGGCTCACCATTAAAAATTGTATAATTTCCGTTACAAATATCTACAATAGTTTGATTATCATCTTCAAGGTTTGGGCAAACATGCACAAGGCATCACTTCTCCTTCTCTAGTAGTTGATAATATTGGTCAATATGGTTTGGGGTTTATCAAACATCTTAAGGAACATCAGTCACATATATGGTTTATCAATGTAAAATATCTAGATACATAGTAAACATTATAAAAATAGTAAGAGCTTTATTTTCAAATTCAAAACCATGTTCAACATACAAACATCCTCAAAATAGGTTTTCTATCAATGAATTCTTGACAACACAAGATGTGTGTGTGTGTGTGTGTGTACTGTACACACACACACACACACACACACACACACACACACACACACACACACACACACACACACACACACACACACACACACACACACATATTTGTGTGTGTATACATAGACACATACGTACATACATACATACATATATATATATATATATATATATATATATATATAAATACACACACACACACAGATATATATATACATATATATGTATATATATATATAGATATATGTATATATATACACATATATGTATATCTATACACATATATGTGTATATATATCTCTCTATGTGTGTGTGTGTGTATAGATATAGATATATGTATATATATAGATATATACATATGTATGTATGTATGTATATATATATAGACACATGCATATATATACATGTATGTGTGTGTGTGTGTCTGTATATATATATATATATATATATATATATATATATATATATATATATATATATATATATATATATATTCATAGTTTCAAAGGGAAAATTCCAATAACTATGCCAAAGCATAATTTAAAAAGGAAATTTCCATAGTATGAGGTATTCCCTCTAACACGCAAATTTATTATGATTCCGATGTGGAATGATAGTATGATTTTGATGATGAACAATACTCAGACTTATAATACAAAAAAATTCAAATACAACATAGCAATCACAACTACACATGAGATTAACATTCCTCTTTTTGACACATGTCATAGTGATAGCGAGTCTCTCATGAGACTCATTGGTTAATATGGTTCCTATCATTGTGCGTACTTGTTTCTATCTCCCACTCCTTATACATAATTTATTTTAATATGTTTTTACATAGATTATACATAGAAAATACAAAAACTATATACGATGTTAAAATACAAAAACATTCAAATATTTCAAAAATATATTAAAAAATCTATATTGTATGCATTACATTATTTACATTTCTACTACTTGATAGATATTGAATATTGATATCTATCCTAGTGTAGTTGGTTTTATCATACACATATCTTTCACTTGTTCTTGGAGAGTGAGTTTATATTATAGATAGGACTCTGACCCACTACATTGATACAAACTAGATATCATCTACCCATTGGGAGATTTTCTACAGATCCAATTTATACATTTTTACATCCACCCACTTGGGGGAATTTCCTACACAATTGTTATAACTAGTTTTTATCTTTACATACCATGCATTCTAGTTATAGATTGATTTATCTTTATATTTATCATTTATATTCATTACATATATATTTTTTGCTAAATATCTATAGTTATCTTCAATATATATGAATCATGGCATCTACATATATTTATATTATGTAGTTATACATGTTTTCATTTTATGTTCCTTTATTAGACTTGATTGTGTTGATATGTTTCTTACATATTCGAGGACATTTGAATATGCCATTTTTATTTAGATTCTATGTTACTTCTCTATTTGTATGCCTCGGACATGTTCCCATGCCCTTTGTGTGTGCTCTTTCGTGCTTATCATACATGGAAATTTGAACATGTACTTCTTTATGTCTCTACATCAAATTTATTGATGTTTTTATATGTGGACATTTGGACATGTCCTTCTATATTTTAATTCACAAATCTAGTGACATGTTCCCATGTCCCTTGTATTCTGGTCCAAAGGCCTACCTTTTATGTTTTTCATGTGATTGTATGTTTGGTTCTTTATATGATTATACACCATGACACTTGTATTTATTTATTACACACACACATACACTAATTTTTTATGCCATGAGAGATCCCATGCATCTTCCTATCCTACTTGGGAGTCTTGATGGACATCATGCTCCATCCCATTAGGTAGTTACTTATATTTTACTACTTACTATACATTACTTACATCTATCTTGACACCCTTTTCTAATAATATATTATAGCATACATCTTACATTTCCTACTATTGCTCATTAGCATTTACATTCAGATGTTATATTTGTACATTATATTGGAATGTCATTCTCCATATGACACATTTTATAGAGAAACTTCTTTAAATGACATTTCTTCCATAAATTTCACAACTACACTCAAAGGAGGGGATATTTATAATGGTCGTTATAGAGATAAAGATTCTACATTGATTTTCAAACATACATTTTACAACATAGGCTCAATTATATAGATCAAACTTAGGGTAGACACAAAACATAATAGAGGTTTAATAGTTAGTTTAGACCACATAGAGATCAAATTAAGAAATAATTAATACCTATATTTGGACACTACCACCATAGGGTACTACTATCCACTATAAGGCACTATTTTCTAATAGCCCCAGCTTTAAGATAGTCCATATCATTCATACTAGTACACCAAGTATAATACATGTTTACATAGATATAGTCATAAATTAATAAGTTATGTCTAGATTTAGCTCAGATTCAATCATATCAATCTAGATTCATACCAATTATTTAGATATAAGGGAATCATGCCTAACATGACCACTCACACATTTAGATTAGTACACAAATTCATCTAATACATACTTGATTTAGATTCAGTATACTCATATACTAGATCAAGGGCATGTGAACAACATAAAGTTTATATATACTTATCTTTAGACAAGTTGATCAGTTGGAGTGGAAAACTCCGTGTCATTCTTTACATTATATATACTTTTTATCTAGGTTATCACAAGACTCATTCCTTACTTTAAATGCAATGGTTGACATTCTGGAGTGGACTAGATCAGCCTAATTTACTTCAATGGTTAATGATTTCAATACATAGTTAGATTACTTAGTTAGATACTTTCAACACTTTGAGTGGTATAATTATAGATGCATCTACTTCACATGAGGGGGGAATAATGGATTCATAGCCTACTTGAGTTATTGATACACCTACTTGAGAGGGTTTGACACAAATATAGTCTTATCCAAGCTATTCATAGAGATCAAGATCTACCAAGGAGGGGTGGGCAATGATGGATTCAAAAGTGGATTGAGTTCTTGAGCCACCCATACAGAGGATTGATCAAGCCATCAGATCAATTTAAGTTATTAAATGATATGATCACTATGCACTTTCACACATGTAGGTTGTCACCAGGTTCATACATTGGTTTGCATACCCAATGAGGTGTATTCATTTCTTTCCTCTCTATTTACTCAGTTATTTCATTTCATCATAGTTTTTTGCTTTTGATTATCTCATAAATAAGGACTAATATTTGCATGTTTCATTGTAGGATATTTCTTCAATTTTTTTTTTCACATACACAGACCTAAATTCACATATTCAAACTTAGTTACATAGGATTCACTTACAAGATAAGTCTCAGGTAGGCTTATTTTTCATTTATACTAGTCATTTCACCTTTTTAAATTACTAGCATAAATGGGGGGCAAATGACTATTTTATACAATATGGAATTACAAAAAGGCCAAATTTTTGAAAACTATCAGAAAGAAATTGTACTATATCAATATTATATTGGATTATATCAAGATTATTTTTGATTTATTATAGATGAATCACATCTATCTAATGTATCTGTAATAAGTCAGAATTATTTAAAATGATTAGAAATAGTTAATAATTCAAAACTATCATAAATAAATTAGACTTCATCAAGAATTACTTGGAATTATAAAAAATAAATCACATTTATATGATATATTTGAAATAATTCTAAATTATTTACAATAATACAAAACAATTAAAAATTAGTTGAACTTATTACAAATAAATCTTATCTAAATGTGCAAAATACTCATAATTTATATAACTATTCAAACTAGTTCACAGACCATGAATTTAAAGATAATGTGACTAAGAAGTATATTTCTTAAGGAAAAAAATTCATACATCAACAAAGAACTCATGTGATATGTGATTTAAATCATCTGGTATGATTGGGATGCCACATGTTAGTAGTTTATTATACCATTAACTATATTGTTAATCTGAATGAGGTGATGTCCTTGTGATCATCAAAATTCATCTCATATTTGTGTACATAATACCATAATACATGTTGATCATAGGTGTTCTATTATTATATTATGAATATAATTTCCCACTTATTCAAGATACTAATATTCTGATGCATGTTGCAATCTCTGATACATTATTTGGGGCTTTTTTTTTGACTAGTCATCCTTCTGCACATTCGAGTCATCAATAATGTGACATGTGGAAAAATCTTGGGTGATTGTATGAATTTTAACTCAAAAAAATTAAAAACTAAATACCATTTGTTGATATTTAAATTCTAAAGAATAAATCTTGATGTTCAAGTGAAACATTTTGAGGCATAAACCACAAAGACCTTTTTGCAAACACAGGAATGCTGAAGTGTATTTTACAATGTATAAAGCATAAGTTTTTATTTGAAAATTATGAAGACCATTTTGAAGAATTAAAAATGTGAAGTTTAGTTTGAAAAACCAAAAAGTCAAAGAGTTTTTCATGATTCACAAATTGCAATCTAGCTATTTGGAATATGCAAAATCCAAAGACCATTTTGAATCACAAAAATGTGAAGTAGATGTTCCAATAGTAAAATTCAATTAAATAGATGCACAATTACTAAAATAATTAATTATCATAGTAGAAAATATAAAACTCAAATGCCGAAGTGTTTTTCCAAGACCCAAAATATGAAGTGCCACTAGAAATAAATATAAATAGATAAAATAATAAAACATTATACATTCTAAAAAAATGGACTAAATTTTGAGAAAAACATTCATATTTCTCATTCCAAAATTAACAAAACACCATTTCAACTTTCCAAATCCTTTTATCACTATTTTTAATATTGCCTAGTGGGTTGATGCATTAAAATAGTCTGTTAGAATGCATTTCAAAAAATCATTAAGAACAAGTGTATGACCTCTCTAAATTTTATTTGGTTTCCAAGTGTAGATGATACTATCTATGAGTATGGATGGTCAAGATGTGTTAGTATGGTTTGGCTTCCATTTATTATCTAAGTATCCTAAATAAATTTCTACTTCTTCTACATCTTTTTTCCTTACATGAATTGGGATGAACCAAGCTACATTGAACATTCATTCTATATCTCCATTTTTTTATAGTATCCCAATATTTCTTTTATCTTTAACAACCCATTCTATGTAGTCTACTCCTATAGAATCATTAGGTCTAACAAATAACATATCTCTAATTTGCACTTCTTGAGCTGGATCAAACGCATTTTTTTTGTTCTTACTCTTATTAGACAGATATATGTATCTGTATATATCACTCAATAATAAAGGATCCTATCATGAACCATTTTGTGGAAATCCCTATGTAGGGGTATGTCGTGTCTAGTTATAAGCTAAAAATCTCATGTACATTGAAGTTTAAAAGGGAACATGTCTTCTTTCATTATGTTATGGATGTTTTACAAGTACTATGCCAGATCCTTCCACTTACTATTTCTATTCAAACCAAATTCATTGAACTAATTTACATACTTAATCAAGTTATATTATATTTATTATCACTTTTTTCTACTTCTATTTGAGACTTTTGCAATAATGGAATCTTGAGACATTTCTCTATTTTCTAACTCTTTGAAAATATATTTTTCTTGGATTACCTTCTTGAACATTTGGCTCACCATTTTATTCTATTTGCCGCAATGTAATAAGGGGGGAACCAATTTATATCTCTTATAGATTTTTTTCAATTCATAATGGGTTGACCTTAGTCAATGTGTAGAAGAAAGTATTAAACTTTTATCAAGGATGCAATTTAATTTATTCCCTTTAGTTGGTAACTATTAACATAGTCTTCAATATATACTACCTCTTTAATCAAATATGGCATAAAGTTTCTAGTATTTTCACACATCTTATAAATGTCCATCATCTCTACCGCAATCCATACATATTTCCTCTTTATACATTCAAACAAGTTTCTAAATGTGTCATTGATGTCCTCATGGGTATGTCCTAAAGGGATAAATCTGACCTCAACATGAAGGAAAGCACCTTTTTAGATAAGGAAATATAAATATTGCAACATGTACCTATAAAAAAAAATATGATTATGTGAAATTATAAATGTAATATTAGTTCCATATAAGATTCAACATATTTTAAATATAATTATGGATGGAATTACTTATTCTTATTATCCCCATAATAGTTGTCTAGTTAAAGGTATATCTTCGAAGGATGTTTCTTGAAGGCACCAATTTATTATTATTATTGTCTATATTTCTTGATTTAGGGTAGTAGTTGTTAGACAAAAGTTCATCATACAATGGATATTTTGAATATCTAGGTTTATGTATTAAATATCCATAAGTATCTAGAATTTCTTTTTACATATCCTTGAATCACTTGATTAATGATGTGATAATAAAATTATACCCTTGAAGAACATATAGTAAAAAAATTCCCATATCCGCCTACACCATGACCATGTGTTATAATCCATACCATGGACAACTCTAATATTCCATTATTAACGATTTTGATTTTTTACACTATCCTCAGCACAAATGTTTTTTTATGTTCCACCTTGTCATGAATGACACTAAGGAATTCTTTAGGGTATTTATCTAACATTAATTTATTTTTGTAATACATTTGGATTTCAAAAAGTATTTGATTTGAGTGCATCATGAATTCTTGATTCATATGATCTTTCTAATCTCTAGAGAGGGACACAAAGAATTTTTATTGAGTCAAAAAGATGTATGTTTTTCACCTATCAAAGTTGTCAAACATGGCAATGTTCACATCATTAAAATTATTTCTCAACATGTTATTGAATTTTGGTTAGGATACTGGCTAGTATTTTATATCTTTTTGTTATGAATTTATGTGGCACCTAATAAATTATTGAGTGAAATATGATAGAAGATGTCAAACATTTTCTTATGAACTATCTATATATACCTAGCATGTTAGTCATAGAGAAACATTTACAAAATAATTCACCAATTGGTCCAATAAATCTTTAGCTACCATTGTCTTCTTTTATGTCTTTTGTTAAATTCTCCTTGCATGGAGTGCATTTTGTTCCCCATTTTTGGTACAATTGTGAATGTCAAAAAAAATACTTCTCTTCAATCCATATATTTTAAACCAAGATTCCAAATAGATCTATGTACCGTAACAATCAATGGCAATTTTGTTTTTATTTTTCTTAAACAAACTAGTAGAAATGGAATCCAAGACATGTTGCCTCTTATTTGTTATGGTAGAATAAAGAAACTTTATCATTTTAGATTTTATCATCTCAAATGATAATCCTAACTAAGAACATTTTTTGGTACAACATTTATTTGCATACATTATTGAAATATCACTATCTATGCTTTCATCAAACTCCACTTGGTTGAATGAAGTGTTTGGCTAAATTATTTTTTGGCCCAAGTATTTTTAGGCATGAGTTAATTTTTTTGGATGCCTTTCCACTAGGAATTGCAGGCAAGGCGTGACTTTATTATCTACTATGTCCCAGATGTTTCTAATTTGCTTCTCTTTTGGTGTCATGTATGGTAAATTGATTGCTCTTTAATTCTCAATGTCCACTATTTTATTAGAAGGCCATCTAATGATAGATGTTTCAGTTACCTCTATACTACAAGTCTCAAAATGTTGTATAACTTGCCTTATGTAAGTTCTCAATTCATTTTCTAACATTGGGATAGTAATACAAAAACAAATCTCCCCTGTTTGTTCAAATTCAACATAGCCAAATGTAATTTTTTCATCATTTACAACAGCTATAAATTTATGCAACAAATGTACCCTTTTCCCTAGAAATTTTTTTCTTAGGATTTGAAATTTGGTAGACATTGATATATTGAAAAAATGAATCCAAGCAAGGGGTTTTATTCTTCTAATGGTTGTATATGCAAAATTGAACTCAAATTATTTTATCTTTTTTCAATGTCATTGTCTATAGAAAACTTGTCTATAATGTGTTGCATCATTCTTGTGATCCATTTATTAAAACTATCAATTACATTCCCCAAATTATCCACAAAATTTGTAGAAAATGGAAGTGGTAAAGTCAGATCAAACTATTTAGTCGCATTAACACTTACATATTCAATAGGAATTTCCTCATTGTGGCATGTGGAAGTGAGATTTTTAGATTAAAGAGATTAGCATCTAGACCTACCACATTGTGTATTCTTCTTTCATCAATGACCTTACCATTCTTTATGAGAGAAGCATAGTCTCCACATTGGAAAGCAATTGATGTATGAATTTTCAACCAAGACATTTAAAAAATACATTAGAATAATTGTTAATTAGGTTATTTATAAAATCAATCCAATTTATACATATATGTAGGAGATAAATCTATATTTATACCATAACATAGTCATGGAGATATGTTAAAACATAAAAATGTTAAAAACGTAATGTATAACATTTTTTAACAACATGGTTTATGTCAATCCAAAAAAATAATATATTTTAATATCATATTTAGATACATCAATTCTTATTTCATTCTATTTTGGAGGTATCTCTCTAACATACATAAGATTAGAATAGCCATGTAGAAAATAATAGCTAATTAACTCAATATTGAACCATGTATTTTATTAGCATAAAAAATGATATTAAGCAATTGGGGTTTTGAGAAAAAATATTTTTTATTTGATAGGTTAATATTGGGTTGAAGGGGCCCATTCCCTTTATAGAGGAAATCTAGAAGATAGACATGACACAACAATATGACAAAAAAAGGAACAAAAGATGAACCTGATAGCTAAAACCCCCTAACACTAAACTTATCAAAAGTTTCAACCAAAAAAACTAAGATCAAAAATAAAAGAGATGGAGTAAATTTGACTAGTCCAATTTAGAATAATAGACCAATTTCTTGGTCTTGATACTTTCACCATTGTTGTTCATCCCTCTGGTATGGATTTCAATGAATTGGTCCTTATCTTCTTCCTATCTTTTGCACTTGTGACCTATAGATTGAATATCTACTTTCACCTCTCTACCACTTTGAGTTGATTTTTTACCCTAGGGAGTGTGTACCAATTATCCTTTCCCAATTTTATGTCTATTGACTCGTGACTCAGGATCCCTTTTAACTTATTGAATTCATTTGAAATTTCATTTCTTAGTAGTTTCTACATAGAAATCTTCATGTGTAACTTTTGGAGACAATTCTTGATATATACCTTGGCATTAGATTCAAGAACCCCTCTACCTCTACTAGATAATGGAGGGACATAGACATGAAACCCCATATCTATTCTAGGATCCTTTTATGCCTACTTAGTAAAATACCCAACATTATGTTCCTCTTGTTCTTTATAAAATACCTACTCTATGGAGTATTCCTCCCCCTCTTCAATATCTTCCTTCTCACTAGGGATATACATCACCTCAATGATGATTTTAGACCACTATAGCTGCCCTCTATTAATTATTAGAAAAATCAAACCTTGCTGATTTTATTCTGATGAAGGGTTCTTGAAGTTTAACATTGAGGCTTCCAAGGACTATAGAAAAAACACAAAATGT
The DNA here is from genome assembly GCA_037957365.1 of Torreya grandis. Lineage (NCBI taxonomy): Eukaryota > Viridiplantae > Streptophyta > Pinopsida > Cupressales > Taxaceae > Torreya > Torreya grandis. The sequence goes on from JARHVA010002327.1 coordinate 1,704,785, forward strand.
TGATGATATGGCCTTTGACATTATTGATAAAGAGGAAGTGATGGGAAAAAATTATATTATGTCTTCTATCTAACATAATATACCTCATTATCTAGACTTCAAGCCGTTTCCTCGATAGTTTTATCCTCATGTAACCCTTCTGGGATGGAATCTTGGGTATCTTCTTTTTCTTTTTGAAGAAAATATTGAGAATCTCCTCCTTTATCTTCTTGTCCTTAAAATATTTGACACTAGAACATTCCATCTTGGTAGCCTCTCTAATGAGTTCATTTATGATCAAGATTCTCAAGCCATGGATTCATACTTTATGATATTTCTAGAAAAATTATTTAGCTTCTTATATTTTGGAATCCTGTATGTGATTTGAACCTCTATTCTAGACCCAAACGTTTTAACTTATCTCTTAGGAGATACCTTTTAAATATGTGTATCGATACCCTTTAAAGTTTGAAGTTAGTTCTACATGATACCATGAAGGGTCTTGTAATACCCTTAAGGGTACATATGACATTGATATTAAGACTTAATTTTTCAATAGTCAAGAATATGTGGCATACACTTGTGAACCAATGACATTTCAACACTCAAAAAATATTTTAAGTTCATCAAGCAAGTGAATATTCATGATTATTACAAGTGTCTCCATCCCATTTACCTAAAGAGTAATAGATTGAACTTAATGTACAAAATCCTTAGGTAAGTGGGAAAGTGAGATCATGATAAATGTCATCATCTTGATCATCTAGAGACTGACTCATGAAATGCAATATATAAAATTTCCTTAGAAAGTGACTCAACATGATCCTCCAAAGTGGCACCATCCTATGAATCTGATGCAATCAAAGTGTGACCATCATGTTAGTCTAACATGATCAAAGTTTCACCATCTTGTGAGAAAATTAAAATTAAAATATAAAAAATAAAAGTGAGTTGTCAAAGCCATTGAAACCATTAATTCACATGAATTAAACATCCTTATAGACAAATCCATTGAATCCAAAGGCAATATATGTAATTTGTAGAGAAAATTACATTCATATTACCGTCAAAATAATAGATATCAAGCATAAGTTTGAATGCTCATGAACCAAAAGTTTCATAGTCACATAATCATGGCCTCTTCATCTCAAATTTCACTTCATCCATATACATATTCACTTACAGGAACAATAGAATATACTGACATAGTGTTTGATAAATCTACCCTCAAACATAATTTTAAACAATTCTCTTCTATTTGGGAAGAAGTTGACAAGGCTAAACCTTGCAGTCTGGAGGACCAACTCTCTACATTCTCATAGAGGTACCAGGATGACCTATTGGAAATCAATAAAGTGGGTCTACATAATATGGAAACTAAACATGAGGTAATGCCATGCATCAACTTACTTTTTGATTTATTAATAAATGGTAAAATTTCTTGCAAATTCTTGCACTTTCTCAAAAATAGCACACTAGTGGCACACCTTAGTGGTAGATCATTTTAAAGGTACTATATGCTACGTACCCTTGAGATCGAATACAAGAAAACTCTAGTGAATACTTGGATACATTCCAATAATGTAGCCACCAAATTATAATAATGGCCTCATCACCCTAGTAATTTTATAATAAGAGGCCTTATTTATGTTATTTGAATATCCACTTTCTAACTTGGAGCTAGAATTTCCATTTTCCTATTAAATAGAATCTATGGTTTCCATAAAATGACTTATATGAATGAGGTGTGGATTCCCCTAATCAATCTTCTTCTCACCTCCAAAAGGATAATTTCCATAAGGGAGATCACGAGTTCTAACATCATTGGTATAATAACCAATCTAAACAAATCCCCATATAATAACTTCTATATGATGTCATATGTGATGGACAAATATAACTTGAACAATCCATGCATCTTTTAATTATCCTTTGGAGTCTTCCAAAGAGCACCCTATGATTAGGATATGTGAAAAGTTCAACATCCTACACATTCATAGCTTTAGGAAGAACATGAAAAAGATTACTAATACATTCTCCCTAATGGTATATTAGGCCATCTATGGCAAATATATGCCCAACATCTTAGATAAAATCAAGAAGAGCATAGGAAATATTGGGGATTATTGGCTCTATTCAAACTACACCATAATCAAGATAGAGGGCACTAGATCCTACCATATGTATCTACCCAAGTTGGTCTTAGACAAAGTTGTGAAATAAGAAATTATTTCCCAATTAATTGACTCAGTGGAAGTTCAACTAAGAAATAAGAGGTAGGGAGTTGTGCACCTAAATACCCTTAGTATTGGTATGATTCAATACACAAAATGAGAACACTTCTATCCTATGGAAAAAACCCAAACCCATTATGATTTCAAGTGGGCACCCTATAGAGAATGGGACCCCAAGGAGAACACGAGGAAACACCTAAAGAGACTAAGATGAGGGAAAAATATTGAATATGTTCACATCCACACTTGGCATGATGAGGTGTTTATGAATTCCCTAAATGATATAGAGGTCCATGCCAGGATGATTAATGTTGCCATGGCAATGGTGGTGTTGAGGCATATATAGTATAATATTGAAACCACCAAAGATTAAGCCAAGAATATTGAAAATGAGCACTAATTTTTTGAGTTACCTAAGGGTTCCCTTTCACAAATGGTAACACAAGATTATGCACCCCCTAGAAATCTCCTCATGCCTCACCATCCTCCATTTCCATTGTAAAAACTACTACAGTGTTAATGATGCTTTCTCTGCCATTTATGACATAAGGCACCACATATTCCATGGGTAGTGGTGGAGTTTTCCCTATGTTATTTTTTCCTCCACTCACCATAGTTTAGGAATTTTGTCTTCCTTACTCTCCTCAATCAATTCTCCTCTTCCACCTTCACCTCTAATTCATACAACATCCACCATTATGGGGACTAGTGGAGCCTTCTCTATTTGCCCTTTACAAGAAGTTTCTTTTCCTTCCTTCCTCACCTTAGATACTATTTTACATCCATCCACTCCACCCCTCATCTCAACCCAATATCACACTTGTTTCATTAGTTTCTACTCCACTTCCATCCACACAAAATTTTACACCCACCATGAAGCCTATTGTACACAAAATGAAGCCCAAGACTCTTTTGACCTCACCATAGTGTACACCTATCTAAGATGCACCTAATGAGGTTTAAATGGGATTATTGAAGGTAGGGAAGGGTTATATAATAATAAAACCCATAGAGGTATTGGATAGTGATGATAAATTAAATAAATTACCCTTAGATAAAGGAGAATGGGAAGGTGAATCTGAGACATTACTCTTAGTATCTATCAATGAGACTATTAAGAGTGATCTTGAGGATAAATTCCTTGAAGAATTAGAGGCCCATTTATGGGGTACATATATTTTGGGGAATAGTTTAATTTCCACTGAGATAATTCTAGAAGAGGAGACATTAAAGATTTAGTAGATTTGAGACCCCTATCTTTCATAAGTATATAATCATTGAGAGTGTCTTATGTATTTTTTCCCAAATAACAATAACTAAAACTACCACAATAATTCCCCTAGTTTCTTTTGTGTAACATGCAATCACCTTAGCCCATTATTCTTTGGCTTTAGCTTCTATAATTTCTACTATAGTGGTAAGTAGTATTATTGATCCCTTTCATTTTTTAAATTCTTTATATGAGATTTAGGTTAGTACACTTCATAAATCACCTACGACCACTATTATAGGGCTCTTATTTGCCTTATCCACTAATTATTTATAAAAATTCCTTTGTACTCCCTCCATGTACTTCTACTTTAACATAACTAACCCTCCCCAACCATATAAATGAGTCCCATTTGAGAGCCTAGTCTCAGCGTCCATTTTTGATTCACTTGTTTCCCCATATCAATCATCCACCCAAATTTGGATTCCACTAACCTAGCATTCTCACACCTATATTATTATGGTGACAACCCAAAAGGAGATGTAAAAAGGAAAGCTGGTTCTAGATAAAGTGGCCCCTAAAAAGGTCACTAGTTAGAGGTAGGAAATACCATCTTTCCCACAAACATGAACCTCTTCCCCTAATCCCATGCTCCATTTAGGTAAGCCTTAGTTGTCCACTCTATTAGAGCCTAAAAAGGCCATTAGGTATTCAATATCCTTGAACATACCAGAATGGCTAAAAAAAGTTGTAATGGGTAGAAGAGGGTAGGGGAAACTTGATAGTCATTGAGCAACCGATGGTCAAGTTCCATTTTGACAAGGATACAAAGACCATGAGGAGGTTCAAAAGGAAGACCCTCATTACATAAGGGTATAAGGTATAATTATAACAAAGGGAAGATATTCTATCTTTATTCAAAAGGATGAATGTACATCCCTCCAATGTGATCTCTTTACCCTGGTAGGATCCCTATACCTTTATAGATTATATAGGGGGTGATCAAGGAAATGTTCAAAGGATATGATCAAGACATCAAATAATTACAAGGAATAACCACCATACAACCCTTGATGGACATTATTGACAATGTACAATGTGCATCAAAGAATATATATAGTGCCATACATTTAATCAAAGCTACTGAATGGGATTCAAAACCCTGATGGGGATATGTATATCTAGAACTAGAAAAAATGAATAAAATGGAGGGTAAATTGAATTTTTTTATAGGAGTATCTAGGAACAAATATTATGCCCATTTGAACTTGATATCATCCCTTGATGCTACTTAGGCACAACTATGTAGCTATTAGGAGAGATGACTTAATCGAATGGTACCAATACATGAAGTCTTTGGTCCTATAGATGAACAGTTAGGAGAGGCAAGCTATGGATATTTTGCGAGAAATAAGGATCAATAATATAATCACTCCACACATAGATATATTACATAGATCCAAGTTTGAAGACCTTCTTCATGTAAATACTAGTATTTTTATAGTAGAGGTTAATGGTACTATCTATAGAATAGTCAATGAAGTGAAACAACTAGTGAGTTTTACTAGAAAAAGGGTTTTTAGTGAAAAAATAGTGAAAAAACCTTTTACGTAGAGCTTGGGGCATCAATAAAGATACATAAAAAAATTATGTATAAGATTCTTTAAATTTTCAAAAGACCCCTATTGGACTTCAAGGAAGTTGAAATTACCTTCTAGGCTAGTCATACTCTCTACCTCTAAATTTAGGCAAGAAAGCAAGCATGACATCTATGTTCACCCAATCAAAAATTCTATTTGAAACCATTCCTCCAACTATGGATCACATTCTAGTTATAATAGTCCCCTTAGTGGCATGCCACACTATAAAAATGACTTTAACTATAATTGCAATGAATTCATTTATGACTGTAATAATAACAACTATTGTGAGTGCATAAGTGTCACCATTCATAGCTGCCAGCTCATAGGCATCCCCTCTAATAACTACAAGCCTTGTTTAGGAGTCTTTCATGTTATAATTTTTTTTATCTCTAATGATATGTTGTGTTACTTCAACTTTGTTTGAGAGATGAGACTGGCCCCATCCCAATCCTATAAAAAGCATATCATCATATTTAATCATATAGGAGAAATTTTGATATCAAATATAGCTAAAAAATCCTTTGGGTTATTCTACAATTTTATATTATATTGTAGTTTCTTTCATTTCTTGTCAGTGATCGGGTATCTTATTTATTTGATATATGCAATAGTAATTTCAAAAGTTATATAATGAGTTACTAATGTTATGTATGAAGAATATGTCATAGTAGTTCTAGTTGATAGATCTCAGTGACTATTTATCAAATAAGATCTTATTAATATAATTTATAATTTGGGAGATACCTTGAAATACATTGTAAAACCTTCAAGGGTACCCTTATGCATGTTTGAAAGGTATCACATAGGAGATACCTTCAAGGTACCCTTAAAGGTAAGGGATTTCTTAGGATATATATTGAACATGCATATGATTGGAATTTTTTTTCAAGGTATCTCCTAGGAGATACTTAAATTTCCTTCTAGTACCTTTGAGGGGTCTCCTAGTATCTACTTTGAACATATACACAATTGGAATTTTATTTCAAAGTATCTCTTAAGATATACCTTGAAGGGCCTTATAATACATTCAAGGGTAACCTTATGCATGTTTGAAATGTATTTCTTAGGAGATACTTTTCATGTACCCTTGAAGGTAATATAATGCCTTTAAGGTATCTTTTAAGAGATACCTTCATGGGTTTTGTAGTACCTTCAATAGTTCTCCTAGTAGATACTTTAAACATGTATACAATTAAAATTTTATTTCAATGTATCTCCTAAAGGATACCTTGAAGTTCCTTATAATACCCTCCATGTTGATTATAAAGGTTATTGCAAGGGATTTGATATAACCTTAGAATGTAGGGGACAATCAAGTTATGGTTATATGAGTGAATATGCATATATATTCAACAATAGTAAACAAAACACGTTTTGAAGTGGAAATGCATTTTATATTCATCAATGGTACATTAATTATTTTAAGACTTGTTCAAACACTAATTCACAAGGCATGTCATGATAAAAACTTGTGATCTAAAGACTTTAATCTAGAATAAGCAGTGTTATTATATGATATCATGTTTAAAGCATTTCTAGGGAAGATGCACACTAGATGGAAAAGACCCTACATTATTCAAGAAGTCTCATAACAAGGTACCATTGTTCCAAAATATTTTTATAGAACCATATTACCAAGATGTATAAATTTTTATAGGCTTAACCCTTATCACCTTTAATCTCACATCAAAAAATATGAGAATAGAAAAATTCTAAAGACCAAATCCTTCAGAATAATGTTCTAAAAAAATGTCCAAATAAATCCTCTGAATTTAAAGTTCCAATATCAAAATCTTAAAAAAGAACAAATCCTTTGGAACAATGTTCAAACAGAATGTTTGACAAACAAGTTCTGATCAAAATTAGCAAATTTCAAATTATTGAAAAAGAATTTTTGGGAAAAAACCCCAAATCGTAAAGTTTCTAAAAAAGAGGTTCTAAGAAAAATGTCTAATAAACAAGTCCCAAACACTTTCCCCAATGGACAAAAAGTTGGAGATATAAAAACTAAGATGGGGGTGAATCAGTAATGGAATATAATCTAATTTAGTTACCAACTCTTAAAATTTCAACATACAACAATCTTGATCAATAAAAATAAAATTTAAAGCACATACGTCTAAAGCATAGATAAGAGCATACATCACATGAACACATCATATATGTGAGAAACCCTCTTGGGGGATAAAATCCACTATAACTTATAAGATGGACATTGATCCAACATTTAGACCATCACCCACTGATTAAGGAACATCCACCCCTTATTTTATTGAGACACCAATCCCACAAAGTGCTGTTACCCCTGGCTAGTTGATCACCTACTATAACTAGACCCTTAACAAACATTACCTTGTAAGCAGGAACCAACCCCATAGGTAATAAAAAACCCACTTAGCTACCTAAATAGATCACCTTAAACACCTATTACTACTCTTCAATTTATGATGATCACATTTTTTTTAACTCTTCACCTTCACTCTTTACCCAAACAATCTCAAGGGCTCACTTGCTCAATTTGCCTCTTCTAAGCTCATTAAAAATGACTTGCGTATCCACCTAAAATATCTTGATCAGATCAATGTGACTAATTCAATTACTTTAATATGGTCCTCATTGACCTATAGCTTTTATTTTAAAGGTATAAATACATAATGGGTTATAGTTATGGTCCTCATTGAATCCTTGCTCACATAACTAGTACAATTAGTCCAATTATGTCATGTATTTATACCAATATCTTGGTATAACCCATATTGATTATCAAAGATTATTTTAACACTTAAAATATGTCCATACACACATTAAATGTGAGAACCACACTCTTAATATGATTTCAAATACTTCATTAGCCCCAAACAACCATTAGGTCTTGGTGTGACTTCAAGCAATTACGCCTTCATACTCACACGTTACATGTGAGAGTAATTAGACCACCTTCATCATTTACCAATTATTTTAAAAAATAAAAACTATCTCTAGTAGACCATTTCTCACTCCTTCATGGGTCCATTCCACATGGAACACCAACTCAACACTCAAACCTTCCAATTAGGTTTCCTTATTTTTCATGTCTTCATACACAAAAAAATGCATTCTCAAACTTATAAAGTAAATAATCAAGTATTTCACATAGATATATGATCATATCATATTTTTAAATCCTTTAGGACATATTAAAAACTTATATTTACTTCAAATACTCTAATACATGCTCTAAGTACTCAAATCAACTATCTCAAAATGACTACTTAGACTGGTCATATACAGTCAAAATATAGTCAAGCTATTCTAAATCTCCCTAACTTATCAATTTCAAACAATGAAAACCAATGCCTTATAATAATCCTTAGAGACATATATAAAATATCCATACTCATTTTCTTCCTTAAATGTGCTCATAACACCTTCAACTTACTCCTATAACATGGTCATAAAATTTGACAATGCATTCATCATAGTCAACTTCTAAGATATTATTCAGACTAAAGATGGATTCATCAAACCTATAAAATCCATAAATATGGTTCTCATTAATTTTAAATCACTCTCAAATAATTATTTCATATTAAAACATCAAGACACTTTCAAGAACACTTCAAATATCCTTCTTGAGTCACTTGCAAAACATAGTCAAACACATAGTCAACTTTAAATGTCAATATTTGCAACTGTATGAACAACCAAATCTTATGATCAACATTTATGGATTTTCTTTGAAGTCCTATATAGCTTTTATTTTTACTATATTAATAAATTCATCCTGGATCAAAATATATATATATCAAATACTAAGCATTAGTTTTCCTTCATTAATTTGAATAATCAAATTCTAATAATCACTGTTAAACATCTCATGCCCTCTCATAGCTTGAACAAATATGCATCATAAATATCCTTCAAAAGGAGTCGGGTCTTTAAATATTCTAAACATATATCAATTTGACCTCATCATATACTCCTTGGTAATTTTGAACAAACACACAACATCAATCTCTATAGGTTAGCCTAATCTTTATCTAGCAATGCTCATTATTGATCTAAGCTTCCAGCTCCTATGATTATGCCACTTGGTAGTCCCACATGCCATCTACACCTTTGAATCATTGAATTTAATGTGAAATATTGTTCTATTAATTTCATGATCATATGCTTTCCATTGATTTTATATCCAAGCTTTGTAAATGTTGCACATGTCACTAGCACACTCATTATTTGACATATTGACTTTTATACACACCATTGGATCAAGATCTTTGATTTAACATGCACCATTATATCTACTAATAGATGACCTCAAAATTTAGTGTAGTTTAACTTGATAGTCTCTGACCCATCACAATCTACAAGATCAAATTTGAAGGTTTATAACTTGAGCTAGAAAAGACGTCAAGACTCCAAATATTCAAGGTATATTCTTCACATTATGGACAACATATCCATGAAATCCTTTTACCTCGATTGAATTTCTGAGACCCTATATTAAATTCACAAAATTTCTACTTTATTAATGTATACTTGATGGTCTATGATGGTTTAGATTCTCTTAAGATAGAATATGCAAGTTCCTCATTCCGAATGATCAAAAGACATATCAGGACTTCATCAAGACATTTATGGATGCCTCACAAATTCTTCTTTGTCATTATAGACCTTAAATTTTTCCATATCTCTCCAAACCATCAATCTGATCACTTTTTCATTAATACATTAGTACAACATGCTTTCCTTGACATCAACGATAACCAAACACTGATGAACATGATCAACAATCTCCCCTTTTGTCATTGATGGCAAAACACCTTCAGAATGACTTTAATTGAATAATGATTTCATTTTGATATTCCTCTTCCTTTGATATTAATGACAAAGGGTCTCTTCATTAAAATTATAATAAACATTACTCAACATTTTTTATGCACTAAAATATTATTAATATTCTTAAAGTACTTACAAACATCCAAGCATATGAATCAATTTCTCCCCTTTTTGACATGCACTAGTCTTGAATTTAAACTTATTTGATCCTTAGACCTAAAAAAATACTCACAAAGCTTATAAATATTCCCCTAACAATATGTTCCATCTCATGTCATCTATTCTCAGACCATACTTATACAAACATCTCACACATACTCCCCTTCACATCATACACATCTTCAAATGTTAGTCTTGTCCTACAACATCAATCAAAACCTCAATTGGTATCCACCATGTTTCCACTTGCTTGACTAATCTCTCCTTGAAGCCTAGATAAATTCACCCTAACCCATAATGTCTTAGAATAATTTAAAACTAGGATTTGCCCACAACTTGTCATATTAATTCTCTTACATGGTCATCTAATACTAATAGTTCTTATTCTTCTTCTTAAGCTTAAGAGAAACAACATGCTCATCCACTAAAATATTCTCCCTTACTTTTAACAAAGTATTGACAATATAAGGAGATAACCAAGATTCATGACATACCTTTTCATATGAATAAATAACATCCTAAATAGGAATTGAAAACTAATATTCTTTTCATGAAACCTGTCCCACAAAAGCAAGATATTCTTTTGGATCCATACATTCCTTAGAACTAGACTCAATTAGCACTTTAGTATTTTCATTGAGCTTGAATTGAACTGACTTTTGATTCTCTTTTTTATTTGTAAATATTACACATTCTCTTGGCATTCTTGAACCTTCTTTGTATCTAACTCATCTTTTGCTTTAGCAGTTAGTCCACCTTGATCTTTCATCTCAATTGAATTAGGTTTCATTGTTTCCACTTCCTTAGGTTTCCGTACCAAGGACTGACCTTTCTTGTGCACACTACTATGTTAATGCACCTTATTATGACTTGAGAGATTTCTTATACAATATATTTAAATATGACCAACTTGATTATAACATAAATGAATTACATCATTCATACTTTTTGCTTGATGAATATTATGATTGTCAATAAATGTACCATCATGTACCTTAGGTTTATTATGTTAAATCTTAATTTTCTTTGGTCTCCATAGCTATGTTAATATTTTCCCATGTATTTTAAGGAAGAATATATAAATATGTCCATGTCATGACAATTATAGAAGACTATATTATCCATACCTCTAGCTAATTAGCTTCTCTTTCTTCTACATTTTCTTTCCTTATGGCCAAACTTGTGTCAAGCAAAACCATGTCCATTAAAATATCTTTCATACCTCACGGGACTTGGTTTCTTGATGGATATTCTATTGTTGATCTTGATGCTTTCATCCTCCTTTTCTTGATCTGACCTCTCTTGTTTTTTCTCAGCCTTGTTTACCTTGACAACAAATTTCTCATGCTCATCATTTAATGACTTTAGCTTGATGTTCAATTGAATGCTCTCATCCTCTTTATCTCTAATACTTGAATTTGAAACCTCTAACTAAATTATAAGATCTTAAATGGTCTCTTTATCCATAATAGATTCTTTAGTCATTCCATACTTCAATATACATACTTGTTCTTTAATAATATTTATAGAATCAAGCCTAGATTTTACCTCATCATGATCACCTTGCTTTGAACTCAACTTGGCATTTATCTCTTCTAACTGAGTCTTGAGATGTCTGCATTCTTCTTATTTTAAACTCAAATTTGTCTTTGTAACTCTTAATTGATCCTTAATAATGTTAATATTATTTTTATCATCTTTTGATCTTGAGGTTGCCTTAAAAGATTATATGTCCTTATTAAGCTTGAAGCACTCATATGTAATAGTCTTAAATTTTAATAACATGATCTTTTTCTTATTTTCTTCTTGATCAAACTCTCTCATCTTATCACTGTACTTCTCAATAAGTGCCTTGAGCTTATTTCATTTTTTTCACGTGGTTTTAGACATGCACAAGTAACCTATACATATGACTTCAACTCTTCATTATCTTACTTCAATTTCCTATCTATATTATACTTTAGACCACCTTTAAGTGGCTAAACATGTATAGAAGGTCTTACTCTAATACCAATTATTAGAGGTACAATCATTAAGGGGGGGGGAGGGGGTGAATCAGTGATGCAAGATAATCCAGTTCAATTACTAACTCTTAAAAATTCAACATACATCAATCTTGATCAAATAGCATAAACATGAAAGCACATACATCCAAATCATAGCTAAGATCATACATCATATGAAGACATCATATTATATGAAAAACCTTCTTGGAGGATAAAACCTACTAAGCCCTAAAATATGGAATACAATCCTATAAAAAAAATATCCAACATTTATAACATCACCTAATGATCAAAGAACACCCATTCCTTAGTTTAGTGAGACACCAATCCCACAAGGAGATATTGCCCCTATCTAGCTGAACAACCATTACACCTAGACCTTTAGCAATATTTACCTTGCAAGGAGGAACCAACCCCCTAAGAAACCAATCATCCACTCATATACCTAAATATATCACCTTAAACACCTATTGTTACACTTCAACTAATGATGATCACCTTTATCTCCACTCTTCACCTTCACTCTTTCACCCAGATAATCTCAAGGACTCACTCACTCAATCTACTTCTTTTAGGATCATTATATCTAATGAACTATATATCCACATGAAATAGCTTTATTACATAAACATTATTAATTAAATATTCTCTATTATGGTCTTCACTAGCTTTTATATTCTCTTAGGAAGGTTCACTACTTTATTTTAATCCTTGCTCACACAACTAACACAATTAGTCCAATTATGCCATATATTTATACCACTCTCTTGGTATAACCCATATTGGTATTCCAAAATGATTTACAAACTTAAACTAGGTCCATACACATGTTACATGTTAGAAATACACTATTCATATGTTGGTCAATACCTCATTATTCCCAAACCACCATTAGGTCTTGGTGAGACCTAAAATAATTAGGCCTTCATACTCACACATTACATGTGAAACTACTTGGATTGTATTAATCATTTGGAAAATACTAAAACACATAAACCCTATCTAAAATATTACCTTGATCAATTCATCATGGTTCCATGACACATATAACACCAACTCAACACTTGAACCTACCAATTAGGTCTCCTTATTCTTCAAGTCTTCATACACATAAAAACATAGTCTCAAACTAATTAATTAAATACTAAAGTATTTAACATACCCATATTATTTTATAATGTATTTAAATACTTTAGTACCTATACTAAAACTTTATGTACTTTATAAACTCTAACAAAGGCACTAAGCACTCAAATCAACTCTCTCAAAATGACCACTCAAATTGGTCATATATAATCAAAATACAGTCAAACTATTTTGACTCTCCATAACTGACCAAGGGTAAAATATGAAAACCAATTCCTTATAATATAACTTAGAGAATTATATAACATCTCCATACTCATTTTCTTCCTTAACTCTGCTCAGAACACCTTCAAATTACTCTTTCAACATGGTTACTCAATTTGCCAGTGCATTCACCAAACATAATCAACTTTTAAGAAAATTTTCACACTAAAGATGGATTAGTCAAACCTATAAAATACATATACATGGTACTCATGGATTATACATTATTATTAAATAGTTATTTCATCTTAAAATATCAAGACACTATCAAGAAGACTTCAAATATCATTCTCGGGTCACTACTGAACACAATCAAACACATAGCTTTTAATATTAATATATGTAGCTTTACAAACATATAAATCTTATAATAAAAATTTATAGATGTGAATTGAAGTCCTTTACAATTTCTATCTTTAGTAAATCCATAAATTCATCCTAGATCAAAAGATATAGCTCAAATACTAAGCACTAGCTTTCCTTCCTTAATTTGAATATTCAAATTCTAACGGTCACTATTAAACATCAAACATTTTGTCAACATATCAAACCTTATCATATCTTAAATTAATATGAATTTTTTATCTACCTCAAAATTATATTGATATTTAACTATGTTAAACATCTATAAGTTTGACCTCATCTAATGTTCTCTAGCAAATTTGACCAAATATGCACCATCAATCTCTATAGATTAGACTGGTGTTTATCTAGAAATCTTCACCATTGATCTAAGCTCAAATATAACATGATTGTACCAATTGGAATCCCCACATGTCTTTTACACATTTGACTCATTCACTTTAATTTATGCCATTGATATTTTGATGGCATGATCATATGCTCATAGTTAATCTTTTATCCAAGCTCCATGAATGTGACACATGTCACTAGCACGTTCAATCTTTGACATATTTACTTTTACATGCACCATTAGATCAAGATATAAAATTTAAAGCACACCATTATATCTACATAATATATTACCTTAGACTTCAACGCATTTTAACTTGATGGTCTCTGGTCCATCATAGTTTATAACATTAACTTTGAAGGTTTATAACTTGAGCAAGAGAACACTTTAGGACTCCAAATATTTAGGTTACAATCATGGCATTTTAGACAACAAATCCATTAAATTCTTTGACCGTAGCTAACTTTTTGAGACCCTATATTAAACACAAAAACATGATGGCTCATTCATGTCTGCATGATGGTCGATGATGATCTAGCTTCTCTTAAGCTATAATATGTGTGTTATTCATTCCAAATGATCAAAATACATCTTATGAATTCATCAAGACATATACGGATGCATAAAAAATTCTTATTTATCCTTATAGGCATATAAATGTGATATATCTCTCCAAACCATCAATTTGATCACTTATTCATTAATGCATCAGTACAACATGATTTTTTGGACATCAATGATAACCAAACATCATTGGCCATGCTTGACACAAAACTCTAAACTTAATGTCCAAACAAAACAAGTCTAAATAAAACCAAGTCCCAAAACTTACATAGTAAAACTTATTGAATGTATTTAATAAGTTAGTCTAAAATCTAAACCATCATTATTTTTAAATTGTCAGAGAAGCATATTAAGGATCAATCCAGTAAGAAAATTACACTAAGCTCAAATTAAGTCCAAGAAAGTAGAGCTGACAAGATAGGTATGGTAGAATGACTACTAACTATCATGCAAGATCATTAATGACATGGCATTTCAAAAGATTGCATCTTGTTCAAGGTAGATGAAGTTAGGATGTGACAATTAGATTCATTAAATAAAGTTACTACATGAAGTGATATAGGGTCACATCAAACACACACTATGGGGTAGTTTAAATATTTGGGAGACAAAAATGGTTACTATCAAAGCCAAAATATTAAAGATGAGGAAGAGCACTTGTGTACAGGTAGTTACTACATTTAAATACGTTGATAGGATAAAAATAGATACCAAAAGCCATAAAATGAAGTGGATGAACAACACCAAAATATTACAAACTTTATCAAATAAGAGTATTCTACTATCTGATCTTGATATACTCCCATGTAGAAAAATTGTGACCCATATTTTGGTAGAACCGAGTCATCAAATAACATATATTATAGGTTTAGTCATGGATAGGAGCAAGTTATTGATCCCACTCATAGATGCACAAAATTTAAAAATAGGGACTGGGTTAGGTCTTTGACAAACCATATTCAATGACCTAGATACTTTTGACATTGTGGAAATTACCGAATTTACTCTCTTTTCCCCATCAACACAACTAGGTGTACAAGCAAGAGCTCTTACACTTCAACATCTACTTTAGGGTTCTGATGTGTAGAGGATATTCATTTTATCTACCTTTGGGAAACTATATGAGGTCATGTGTACCTTATTAAGTAGATATAACTAGGGGGATATTCATTTTTCCCAAGATATCAAGGTCTAGATCAATGTTGTCATAGACCTGCTTCTCTAAATAACCAAAACAACTCATATATTAATCTTAAATAGATAAAACACTCACATTACAAACACCACATTCCTTTTTAATAAGGAATAACTATAATCATGGGCCTCTTTGATGGGGTAGCCTCTTATTAGAGCAATCTCTAATGAAAATGCTTCTTCTTCATGCCTAATAACTTCACTTGCCCCTTTATTTATTATATTTCTTACCTACCCATCTCCTTAGTCTAATGCATGTGGGACTATTACATAATACTATTTCTAATATTTATTCCCTATGTAGATACATTACATTACATCCCCCTTAAATATGTTTTAGCCTCAAAACATGATAGGAAATAGAAGGCTGAGCAAATGAAAGCCATACCAAAAATTAGTTGAAGACCAAAAGGAAACTCTACCATGCATGTGTTTCTAATTCCACTTATTTTTTATATTTTTTGATAGGAGCATGTAAAATAATAAGGAGAGCATAAGAAATAAAATAGGAGCTGGATGTGCATAAATATGAATTCATGGACTAACCACAACTAGAATCTAGGAGTGATAGTTCAGTAATAAAAGTTGAATCTCAATGATAATCACCTAAAATATAAAACATGGGTGAAAAAAATAATTATCCATTTGAACTAACTGAGGGCCTATGCCATCCCCCTTAGCATTGCTTCCTAAGGGAGGTGAAGGCTCAGTTCCTTACTTGGGATCTGTGATTGTCAGCTTGGGATCATTTGGTGTCTTCTCAAGCATGGTGGTTCCCTAAATCAATTCATTGGAGTAGTGTTTAGGGACTTTTTTTTCTCACTCCAGTGATTTAATATTCTAAATGAGATTTGTATAGGGATGTTTCTAGTTGAGGCAATATTCAATGACCTTGGCTAAGCCCATCTCTTCCATCATTATTTAAGGGTGCAATATTTAAAATTCTGATTGATGAAGTAACAAATGAAGAATTTAGTAGAGGTACCTTTGGTTAATATCTCAAACTTAGTCTAATATTATTGTATTATGCTAATTTTTTGAATCTTAGTCAATGCATTAGTAGGAAACCCCATGATAACCAAAAGTTAAAGTGATTGAGAGGATGTCAGCTTCAATAGAAAATGCATCCTTTATAAAATGACCAATTTTTTTTTTTTTGATTTTTTGACACTAACACACAAGACTAAACAACAAATGACTTTAAAATTATCACATGACCAAAAAAATAATAGGATATTACGCACATTGATGAGATAAGATAGATACAAATATGAAGCATTAATCACTACAACCATATATCCTATGGTGTTGAGTGACACTAATAATCTAAAATAAAAGAGACTTAGTAACTAAAAAGTGAATTAACACTTTGTGACATACAATATAAAAACATTAAATTTTAATGAAGGATGACTTATTAAGAAAAATACATACTATAAAGACATTTTAAACTATAGTCAAATAAATTTTTTATCCCACTAAAGTATCTAACAACTTAATAACCTATTGACTAACTTTAATAACTAAATCTAAATTGGACCACATTTTATTTAATTGACTATATTAAGAAACCTAAACAACAAAAAACTATGAAATACTTAAATAAATAATTAAAAAGCTAACTTAATCTAAAACTATTAAAACTAACAAATTAAATAAACATAAACCTAAAACAAATAAATAACAAACTAAATAATTGGAACTAAAACCTAATATCAATAATAAAAAAATCTAAAAAAAAACCCTAAATCTATAACAAAAATGCCATGAATCATTATGAAAAACCATAGTGGAGGTGCAAAATTGGTTGGGCAAGGTAGTAGGAGCTGAGGTAGATAAGGGTGGTTAGTGAAGGGATATAGGCT